>NW_024121321.1:31784666-32085051 GCF_016745375.1 Pimephales promelas | reverse complement strand
ACCGGATCAAGCTACCGAGCAATACAGAGTATTGTGCAGTGCCTGGTTGTGGAAGAAGACAGTCGCTGCATAAGCTTCCTCTGGATTCCAACAGGACTGCATGGATAAACTTTATTTTTAATAACGTTCCACTTCAGCTGATGAGGTAAAACATCGTTGTCTGTTCGCTTCATTTCACTGAGGATTGTTTTGTAAACAAGACTGGATTTACAGACCGATTAAGAGTAAAGAACGGTGCTGTGCCGTCTATATTGGCTCTGACAGGAATGGTGCAACACACAGACTTTGGGTCGAATCATTCCGGTTGCCATTTTACAACATTGGACGTTTTCAAAACAATTTCCCCCAAGTGCATCGACGGGTGAGTTGAAACTCATTATAATATGCAAAACTGTTAACCACTCACAGCAGTGGGCGTTTACTTCCAAGTCTTCAGTGCGAGATGCCCATAAAAACATATTTCTGGCACAGTTTCTGGCAACCACAAATTGGGTTATGAAGGCCTACAGTTGTTTTATTGCTCACAACACAATTCACACAGATGCCTTTTGTATTCAGCTCGATTGGAACAAAATTCCGCCTCACTCTTTATAGCAAAACGATTGCAATATATCAGAATTGAGGATGTTGTTACGCTGTTCCACAATGCTCAATGAGACAACCAACCATGCAATGCTTTCCATAAACTCCTAAGTTCCTTGTTTTAGCGCCATTTACATCAGTGGAATAATTGTATGAGGGTTTTGTGATTTCAGTTGTTAGCTCATGTGGTGCATCTTTAGTATTTCACCCATTGGAGTGTGGAGGTGGACAGCAAGTTTGCAAGGTGTTTTAGGGGTGTGAATGTGAGATAATTAATCTCTTTCATCACATGAATGTTTATAATGCAGACCCAGTCGCTGACGCTCATTTACATCTGAGAATATCATCTGCACGGCCTCTCGCCAGAGAAGTAGACGCAGGATTTAGCTAATGCACTGGCATTATGACCATTGTTGTGAAATGGGTTGATGCATCATTCCAAGCAGAGCTGTCTGTGATCTCACCCACAGTAATAGCTCTGTGAGAATGTATTTAACGCAGAACTGTGAGCGCCGGTAAATGGTGTGGAATTGCTCCAATTTCTGTAAAGCGCAATGGTTGACAATATGAAAGTGACAGTCAGAGTACATGCATCCTTGTACCTACTGTAAGTGAAGTCAACGCAACAATAAATCAAATCACACAGTCTTGAGCACTATTTGACAATGTGGGGATGCTACTTTTGGAAGTTAAAATGGTAACATTTTTCGTTTTGTTTGTTAACATTATTAGTTAACATTAAGAGTCGTCAAAAAGTACAGACCTTGGTAGCAAGTCGTTACTGAAATTTAAAAATGTGACGATAACTGCTTTTCCCTAGCATTTTGAACGCATTCTTGAAGACCTCTGAATAGCCATGAATTGTCTGAATTGTCTCAACATATATGTCTCTGATTTGCCATTGTGTTTACGCACTCAATATATATGTCAATTTATCCTCAGGTGGAAATATTAATCTTGTGTTTGCCACGTAAATAGCCCTGATGCTAACATGGCGTTAAAAACTTAATAAACAAACAAACATCCTCAAGTGGAAGTGCTTTGCTTGGCTTTCAGGCTCACTTTTTGCAACTAAAACAACCAAAACACTGTATCACAATGTCAATTTATAAAGAAACACTATGCACCTACTGACTGAACACATAATATGCATGTCACCATTTTCACCAATTCACATTGTTGTAGTTTACACAGAGAAAATAACAGTATCGTTTCCAAAGTAGTTTTCTACATTTTGTGTTTTCAGATACCCCCCAAACACAGATGAATGAACTACCTCTGAATGAACGACCAAAATGCAGAAAAAGTTTTGGTAACACTTTATTTTGATGGTCCCTTTTGAACGTTCTGTTGACTAACTACATGTCAACTAACTCTCATTAGAGTATCAGTAGACTGTCTGCTTAATATCTGTATTTATTGCTCGTCTTTATTGTAAACTCTTTGTGTTGATCCTCCAACAGACAGTCTACAGACTATAAGTAACTTTGCAACTACATGTCAGCTTATTCTATCCCTAACCCTACCAGTCTACTAATACTCTACTAACACTCTAGTAAGAGTTAGTTGTGATGTAGGTGCAACATTACTTATAGTCATCGGAATGTGTTAAAGAGACCATCTAAAAATTGTGAAACCAAAGTTTTCCATTTTTAGTTGAAAACAGTAAAGTGTAAATGCCCCCTTAGGGTCATTTGAAAGGGAAATGTCGTTATCAATATAATAAGCATATTTACACACAACAACTTCTACACATTACATGCTTCCCATTTCTCCCAACATGAAGAAATGTTATTCAGTTGTATTTATTCAGTAAATAATAAGGGTGTGATGATACACTATATTGGGTTCACAAGACAAGACAAAATTTTAACACTATTTTTAAGAAATCTTTAATGATGAAATATATGACTTGACCAATTGTCTCTTATTTGACTTGCAAGATGCACAACGCATGTGCGTTAAAAAAATGTTTTAGCTAATCATCTTTTAAAAAACTTCAACTTTATGAAGTATGAATTATCCAACCCGATCTCACGGCAATTCGTATGTATTTTAGGAGGTGGCTAATTTGTATGAATTCATACAACCTCTGCTAAATTGTACATATTTTATAAGTTGCACAATTCTTATAAATTCGTACTAATTCTTTTTGTGGGTTTAGACTAATTACACGAATTAGCCACATTATATTCGCCCGGACAAACTGGTCGTGAGAGAGCTTTGGAATTATCATTGCAGTAAAAATGTAAGCCTGGTTCAGATTACACGATTTTAGCCCGATCTTGGCACGATCCGTTCGACGTAGGGTGTCGTGGGGATTCGTAAACGACAACGGGTGTCGGGCACAAGATTCGATCGTATCATCTCGTATAGTGGGCGACAACCTACGTCGTGTCTGCGATGTTTCACGACATCACGACAAAAAGACTAGCATTAAGACTAGCATTCAGCGTTTTTTAATGGTTTAGCCCTCGATTGTTAAATAAAGGCCTTTTTCACTTTTGTAACCCTGAGTGCCTGGACTTGGATTTTTTTTCCAATTTTTATAAAAAGACTAGCATGTTTAATTTTTTAACGGTCGTCCACGACGGTTCCGTCACATGTATGAGGTTGACCAATAGGAGCACAAGCTTTTCCGTATACAACTTTCAAAAAAGACAAAACGAAAGAGAGATGATGGTGCTAATTAGGGCTGGGTAATAAATATCGATTTCTCGATATTAATCGATTCTCATTTTTACGAACCGTTATCGATTCTTAAGTCTCAAGAATCGATTATTCATCCTGTTTCATTTGAATGAATGGGATATTGTATCGCGGCTGCGCGCATAAAAAAAAAATCGCAATAATCTTTGTCCTTTGTTACTATTGATATGAAGCAAAGTCTCAATTTTCAAATTACGTCCATTTTCTTTAAAAATTCAAAAACATAAATAGAGTTTTGGCGCTGTGGCGTGAGATCGCTCTGGCGCAGCTGATGAGAAGCAGCAGCGCTGATCTCTCTTCCAGCTTAATAATACCAGTTACAGTGCGAAATAAACATGAATGAGCGTCTGAAAGTGTGCTAAAAGATAGAGTATAACTTATCGAAATTCATATCATGTCACATTGATTCGCTCAATCAGCGTTTCAACCGTGGAAACACGTCAGTTAAACAGCTTGTAATCAATGTATCGTCATATTTACCTCAGAAAACCCACATCAACTCGTTAGCCAGCTAGGAAAAAATAACTACAGAGAGGAGCATTTTGCTAAATATATAGCCACCATTTAAATGTTTATATTTCATATAATCTTCTTATTAGCCTATAAAAATGAATAAATGTGTATTAAGTGATTCATTCATTATTGCCTTCATATTTGAATAAATCTGGCAAGTTTTTTATGACAGCCACCATTTAAATGTTTATATTTCATATAATCTTCTTATTATAAAAATAAATAAAAGTGTAATTTAAGTGATTCATTCATTATTACCTTCATATTAGGCTAATGAAGCCTAATAGGCTACAACTAGACTCCCATAGTTTACAGCATTAGTTAAGAGATTTGATTACCTTGAGAAAAAATGCCATTTATTGTAACTTTTATCCAAAATAATCGATATTGAATCGAATCGAATCGTAATCGAAATCGAATCGAATTGCAAGCTTGTGAATCGAAATCGAATTGAATTGTGAAATTTGTCTCAATACCCAGCCCTAGTGCTAATGTTAAAACTAGAAGTAAAAATATATAAGAAAACAATATTTTACCTCAAGTTCTCTTTGGAGGATTGACAGCCCATACTGTCCTCTTCGAGCAGGGTTCTCAAGTCTCGCGCAATGGCCGTGAGACACACGCGTTTCAACCAGTTCACACACTCACACGCCACACCATGTATTTCTCACGCTGAAAAGGCAATGCCGAGCAATCCAGGCACTCGCTCGCTACGAGTTTTGCCTTCTCGATGACGTCACACGTCGTTAAACACGGCATGTGATGACTGGTCAGGAAGTAACGTGTAGTCTGACATGCGTCTTGTCCATGACACGACAAGATTTTAGGAGCCAAAATCGCGTAATGTGACACAGTGACTATCGTAACTAGGGGTGTAACGGTACACAAAAATCACGGTTTGGTACGTACCTCGGTTTTAAAGTCACGGTTCGGTACGTTTTCGATACAGCAAAAAGAAAGAAATGCCAGAGAAATTTCCTATTTGTTTAAAGAAAAAATATTTTTAAATAAGTGTGAGTTTTCCTAGATCTTGAAACTTTCAGGTTTATAAATGGGGTCATCTTTGAAGGATGAACAAATAATGTTTTGGTCATCACATTAAAAATAACATTTAAATATATATTTATTTATATAATATTTGAATTTTGAAGTGCTGGTAAAAGATGTGTGAAGTACTTGAAAGCATTTCACCATTCCAGCCAAACTGGTTCCAGTTAGTGTTACTATATTAAATCCATGGTGAATGTCGCTGGTCTGTGGACGTAAAGTACTAGTTCATTCACGGCACAATGTTTCTCCTGGTTTCCATGACAGCGCTGTTTGATCTAATAGAGATCTACGGTTAATAACGGAGAAATGTGAATGCATCTCACTAGATCTCGCAGCGGTGTTATTACCTCAGTGGCAAACTCAAATGTTTTCTTTACCGGATCTCTGCGCAGCGCGGTGTGGTAACAGTGTTGCTTGATCGAGATCGGCTCGCGCTGCACAGATGTTGCTGGTCCGAACTCCGAACTGATAAACGATCCATGAAGCACATAACGAGCAGCGCAGTTTCGTTCTGCTTTCATTACGCTTGCCATTTGATTTTGCGCAACGTTGTGTTGGCCGCGTCAGCACGAATTTTGCCGGCAGGAAAAATGGTCCAAGCAATCGTTCGGTTTGTATGCGTACTGAACCGGAAGCCTCGAACCGAAACGGCTCAATACGAATACATGTACCGTTACACCCCCAGTCGTAACAGACAAAAAAAATCGTGTCATCTGAACCAGGCATTAAAGGTTTTGCCACAAACTCAACCTCGACAAGAAATATTGCTACTTTTTAATATCAGGAGATCTCGTGGCATAAAATCTCGTCACACCCCAAGTAAATAAACTAAATAAATAGAAAAGGAGCCCATGTTATTTATTTAAATAAAGTTGCAAATCTAACAAGTAAAAAGATCCCCTAACACACCTTTCCTGTAACGTTTCACCCCAGCTCTGCTCTTTGAGTTGAATACAGCCAGACCTTCAGTATAGTGTCTAGTTTAGTGATTGTCGCCTAGGCAGAGCCAGTGACAGAAAACATTCCCAACCTCATTCATCAAGCAGTTTTTTGCTCAGAGCATCTCAAAATCCTCTCTCCTTTCCTGTCATATACATTTTCTAACTTACCACAGATGTTCCTGAGGGATTTTATCTTGCATTGACTACAAGAGAATGCAAATGGCATACACATGCATGAATCTGGGACAAGATGGCCATGACCTGCAGAGGTCTCCACTCTCTCTCTCTTAGCTAGGAGTCTGGGGATTCAGAATTCTCCTCTGATGGAGCTTAATTAGACCAACTCGGTTGCCTGGAGAAGTGTTCAGCGCTTGACCTTTCTTAAAGGTAAGCGACCGGTGCGTGTTCAACAGGCCACAGGAAAATGAGCAGCACCAAGGAGGTTTCTGACAAGCCCAACTAGGAGAGGAGGTGGAGATGGCGAAGGCATTCGAGTCTGCACCCAGACAGTGTCTCGTCTAAAGATACATTGAGAAAGGCGCATCATCAAATGTAAGTTTTATCTATATTCCTGCAGTTAATGATTAAAGAGAGACTGTGCCAGGTTTTGCGTTCATAAGAAGAGGGTTTAAAAACAGGCAAAGTGAAAACATGCACTATGATTTTAGATGATAGCTATGTTTAAATGCATCCTTAAAGGGTTAGTTCACCCAAAAATGAAAATTAAGCCATTAATTACTCACCCCCATGCTGTACCAACCCCGTAAGACCTTCGTTCATCTTCGGAACACAAATGAAGGTATTTTTGATTAAATTTGAGAGCTGACTCACTACCACATTGGCTGCCTAAGGGACTGGCTCTTGACGGCCCAGAAAGTCAATGAACAAAATGTTTAAATATCCCATGTGACTACAGTGGCTCAACTATAAGTTTATCAAGCGACGAGAATACTTTTTGTGCGAAAAAACAAACAAAAATAACGACTTTATTCGACTATTCCTTTTCTTCATTGTTGGTCTGAAACGAGACTTCCTTAGATTTCCACGACACATGCGCGAGAACTGAACTGAAGTAGTTGAAGGAGATCGCAATTCTCGTGGAAATCTAAGGAAGTCTCGTTTACGTTCGTGTGTAAGCAACTCGGGGTACATTTACACGACAACGATATGCTTAAAACAAGTCTTTCCTTAGAGTTTTCCGCATTCACACGACACCATTGTCAAAACGATCCCCATTTACACGGATCCACGAAAACGATTAAAAAATGCTGTATTCTGCTGCCAGGCCATTAGGTGATGAAACACTATATGCGTAGACTGAACACGTAAATAATACGCATATGCATGACATCATCGTCTTCAGAGATTCACATTTTTTTTGTTTACATGGAGACAGTTTTCAAAAACTTGCACTCAGAAACCCTTTTTCAGGCCCCCGAAACACTGCTGTCATGTAAACGGACAGCTAAAACTCATAAATAAGTTGGTAACACTTTATTTTGATGGTCTCTAATGAACATGCTGTTGACTATAAATAACTTTGCAACTACATTTCATTGAAGGCCGTGTCCACCAAAGCGTTTTTTGGCCAGCTGAAAACGTTAGATGCTCTGCTGAAGACGCCATGCTTTGGGCGCTTGAGAGTGTTTTGGCAGCGCAGCGTTTTTTCCGTTGAGACTTTTCGTTGCTATGATACAGAATATCCGCAGCACAGTTTACTTGTAACTGATTTCGCAGATAATTTGTTTCACACTAAAAATGTATTTTTCATCCATTTTGTTCAGTTAGCTCTGCTGGTTGATGTCGTTGTACAGAAAGAATATTGTGACAGTTGGTCAGTGTGGTTTAGTCCCGCCCCTCCTCCACTGTGATTCCACGGCAAGGTTTCCGCGAATACATATGACTTCAAAGACAGACGCAGGTAATCGCACGTGGTCTGCCGATCTCTTTCATTCACTGTCTGTGCGAAGCCTAGGCTACACATCACCACGATAAACAGTCTCGTTATCATTATGAACTTGTCTAACATTCAATACACATGCATGAAGTTCAAAACAAGAAGGGTATAGCCTTATAAAAAACGTTAATATCACGGTTACTGCGGTTACTTGCAATCCTCCTGCTGATATAGACGAATCCGGCGAAACTACTGGAAGTAAGCGGGGCGCCATTACTGAGCTGTTGCTGGGTAGCGTTGCACCATTGCCTCCTATTGTTTTAGCTGCAACTTGCGTGCACTGGAATAAACAGCCCGCGATTTACGACTGTCACTAACGTTACAACGTTATCCCTTGTATAATGTCGAGTGGGTAAACAGTTTCCGTTATAAATTGTTTCAATGGTGGCAGTAAAATTTCAATTTTGAAGAGAAAACACTGTGAATACCCCAGGTCGACTGCCCCTGTCTGGTGCCGTACGGTTTACACAGATTTCCTGGGCGAGTACAAGACGCGGACATTCGCGTATAATAACAATTATTTAATGACATAAGTAAAAAAATATAATAAATATGTGATATAGTGATCAGCAAAATCTCCTCTCTTGCTATTTTTTCTATTCAATTAACATGCTATGGTCATTAAATGGCTTTCCTGAGCTAAATGTAAAGTTATGCGACATAATTGTTCTCCTGCTGTTATATTGACCTCTTTCCATGGTTTAAAAACACTAATTGGTCGATATTATGTATATTTTCTAGCTGTAAAGTTACCTTACCCTTGCCTGTTGCAATGTGAAAATGAGATAAATAATGGACACAAAGGAAAAACATTAATTATTTTTTTTGATTTCATTCATTTATTTATTGTTGCCAAATGGACAGATTTTTTTTATAGTTTCCTCGTTAGCAAACGTTAGCCTAGCTAGCTTGCCAAGCTATTTTCATAAATAACGTTAATCTGTAAGATCGTTTGTACCTTCATCTGTGACTGGAGGTCACTTTCTAACATCATCAACCCAACAAGTCATTCTGCCTGGCTGTAGCTGTCATCGAGGGTGCTTTCGCGTTATCACCGAGGTTTGTTTACATACCGGTGCACATGTCGATGCCGGTTTAACAGCTCAGTAATGGCGTCGCAACAAGATGGCAGCCTACACAGAACGCTCGTCGGATTCGTCTATACCTCTGCGTCCTCTGTCGTCTACACCAGTGCAAGTTGGTGAAAGCAGTTGTGTCAACACGGAAGGGGGATTGTTCTTTACAACAATCAATAGGCTACTACATTAATTTGCAGTTGAATGTCTATAATAAATTATTACATCAATATGTTGCATAACTACAGTCCTGTAATTCAGATAACAGCTGGGAAAAAATGCCTTTTTCAAAAACAAATATCTAAATCTCGAAGATCGGATCAGATCGGATCGAATCGAATAATGATAATCGATTCAAGATCTAGAGAATCGGAATCGAATCGATTCTTGAAATTTGAATCGAAACACAGCTCTATTAATTTGTGGAACATGAGAACCATTTATTATTATTGTTAGTATTGGGCATTCGCTATATAGCTTGTAAAATTTTGCATTTGAATGGCTTAAAGTACAATTTCTATTTTCTCCAATTTAGTCTGCTAATGTTTCTTGAATGAAGCCAGATGTTCACATCCATAAAAACAAGTTCAAGTAGAAAATCGTGTATGCGTGGGCTTGTGTGTGTGGTTTTGCATTGTCTTTTCTCTGCATGGATATGTCGAGACCTTGACTTCATCAAAGTTGCTAACTGTGTGCTGTGACTCTAATAGCTCGCTCTTCATTAGTGTGGCACAGGAGATGTCAGATAGAGTATGTCAAGCATAAAGAATCAGCAGAGCCGCTTCCAGGTCTCTCAATTACACACCCTCATCAGCCACTGTTACCACTGCTTTTTAAACCAAACCACTTCTTTATGTCACACAATGCCCATTTTTAGGGAAAAGGTGCAGTGGTGTTGATGGTGGTGCGAATTCAAAGCTGGAGCAGGAAAAGGTTTTCTCACGTGATCGTCTTGTACATAATAAGTAATCCCTTGGAGGTGGGACAGGCCTGTCATCCTATAAATCATCCATAGGCAAGTATTCCTTTCTGGCAGCACGGCCAGGCACCGTTCTCATTATCCGGTGTGGGCTTGCCGCTTGGAGAAGAGCAGTGAGGTGAGATGCTTTGATAAAAATACTTCACAAATTCGCCGTCACTATTAACGGCTCTCGCTCTCATGAGAATGTGATGAGGAGAGGGATGAGGAAAAACACACTGTGGTTTTAGCACCGATAAAATTGATTTAAAGCCGTATCAAAACATGACGAGCTTTTTACAAGTGTCATGTACTTTTACGGAGAGGGGACCATTTTCCAGCTCTGTGCTTTGCTCATCAGTTTCACAGCGCACGCAGCAGAGCAGAGGTGATTACTTTAGAGAATTAGATTTAATCACTTAAAATGCTGAGGGAACCATTCTTGGGCCATTATACTGCTCTTAAAGTTTGCTTTGTTTATTCCCCATTGAACTTTATTTAATGAGTTTTAATGTTAGCCTGGAATACTTTTCGTTTCAAAGTATAAGCATTTACTTAAACATACATTTTTACTTATAAATAAAAGCTTTATACATATATATATATATATATATATATATATATATATATATATATATATATATATATATATACATGTGTGTGTGTGTGTGTGTGTGTACACTGTAAAAAATGATTTTTTGGTTAAGTAAATACTAGTGAAAAAACCCAATGTAATTTACTTGAAAAAGTTAGTAAATGCAAGAATTTAAAAAACTAAGTAAATTCCAAATCAGTACTTATTTCAAGCGAGTATAAATGAAAGTGTAATATCAACTCTAAAATTAAGTAAAAATTACTCAACTTTTCTGATACTGGGGTTCCCATCATGCACTGGACCTTGAATAATTAATGAGGTTCATTTTTCACTGGTTTCCAGCTGTATTTACACTGTTTTATCATTGATTTTTGTTTTCAGTATTAGTAAATTGCCATTTTGTGACATTTCGAGTACATTTTTTGCTTAAAACGACACATTCAAACACAAAAACGATCCATCAAATGTTACCACCATTGTGTATTGTCTACCAAGTATTGAGGTGTTTGCATTCACATAGGGCTTAAAGTCTGACATGATGTATATATAAATTACCTAGATGATCTAAGAACATACTATAAATGACTAATAAAATTCAAGATAATTGTTTTAGTGAAATGTAATACAAAGGCAAAGGAAATCGGTATTAATCAACCTTTTACAAGCCGAGTTAAAATTACTTATTTTTTTGTAAAGTTTACTTAATTCCACATTCCAAGTAAATTTAACTTAAAGATTTCTAATCAAAGCTACTGATAAATATGTTTTGGTTTTTACTTGGCAAATCTTTGTAAATTTACTAGCATTTTCTGAGTGTGATCGTTTAGCAAGGTTTTTTCAAGTAAATCCTACTCCAATTTTTTTACAGTGTATATATATATATATATATATATTAGGGGTGTAACGATACCCTTATGTCATGATTCGATCATTACTGAACTCTCGATACAATATTATTGCGATACTCCAAGACATATGGTAAAAGGTTAACAAAAAAATGCACTGTTGATTAAAATGTAAAATTTGGTATAACATTGTGGGTGTAAATTAATAGGCTTGGAAATCCAATCCACAGGACAATATTGACACCGGGATATAAAAATAATCATGATTCTGAAGCAAAAAATAGAATATGATTTTGTGACGAATATGTTTGCAATCTGTCACTGACTAGATATATTTAAAATAATTTAGGAAACTTTTTACTGGTAACATAAGACATTTGGCATTATCAGAACCCACACATATTCCCCTCTTGTATTATTATACATTATATTCAACATTTACATAGTAGTTTAATGTAGTACTGACACTAAAACTCTGACAACTTGATTGTTTTTCTCACACAGTAAGTTTTATTTTAGGTTAACTATACTATATTTTGGGTCAACTGATGTCGATTGATTTAGTCCATTTAGTTTGAACATTTATGTCATTTATGACATAGTTGCACACATATCAGTGTGTTGAAAATGTAAAATGAATCACTTTATTTGGGTCTTTTAATAAGCTATGTAAATGGCACTTTCCATGAATAAATTATGAATGAATACATATAGATATTTGCTTTTTTCCCCCCTCCCAGTAAGTGAAAAGATGTTCATAACCATCAATTAGCATCATTAGTCCAGTCTTCAGTGTATATATTACATGTATATAATACATATATATATATATATATATATATATATATATATATATATATATATATATTTAAATTGCACTGACCCAAAACTTTTGAA
Source organism: Pimephales promelas (assembly GCF_016745375.1). The sequence goes on along the minus strand of NW_024121321.1, from coordinate 32,072,928 downwards.
CGGACAAAACTTTAATGGCTCATTAAAGGACCTAAATAATCTGCTTCATTTCACCACTAGAATCAGGTGGCATAAATCCACAGTCTTGTCTCCTAAATAAATGTGACCAAGTTCAGTGCAAAAGCAGCTTTTTTTTCATTCGTTCTCTCTAACAAGGATGAACTAATACTGCATGAAGACAGACATTTCTGGCATGCTGTTCATTAGGTGAGACAGTGTTGTGACACTCATGGCCCTCTGATGGCCTTCCTCATTCTACATGCCAGTCTGAGCTCTAAATGCTGAAACCGCTGCAGGACACAAAACCGTCTCTGCCTTGACAGCCGTGACAAGGGGTTGGCCTTATCAAATTGAGATGGAATGCTAATTGTGAGGAATTTCACAGAAAACTTGTGGTGCTTTTGAGCAGACATTTGAAACAAACTGCTTTTGCTGTACAGAAGATTGCATCTTTTATGTGTGATGCACAAAATCAGCTTCAGCAAACCCTTCTTTCCCTTCACTACTCTCCCTTTTGAACAGTTCTCAGCAGATATTTCCAACCATCGCCAATGCCATCTGTGGGATTTTGGGTATTTTTGACTTGTGGGATTTTTTTCCTTATTACAGCAAGAGCTTTTCCACTATAAATGATATGGCCAACCCGGGCAAATTCTGTGTTATATTTTAATATTGATGTACACTCACCTAAAGGATTATTAGGGACACCTGTTCAATTTCTCATTAATGCAATTATCTAATCAACCAATCCCATGGCAGTTGCTTCAATGCATTTAGGGGTGTGGTTCTGGTCAAGACGATTCCTGAACTCCAAACTGAATGTCAGAATGGGAAAGAGAGGTGATTTAAGCAATTTTGAGCGTGGCATGGATGCTGGTGCCAGACGGGTTAGTCTGAGTATTTCACAATCTGCTCAATTACTGGGATTTTCACTCACAACCGTTTATAGGGTTTACAAAGAATGGTTTGAAAAGAGAAAAATATCCAGTATGTGGCAGTCCTGTGGGCGAAAATACCTTGTTGATGCTAGAGGTCGACTGATTCTAGAGCAACTTTGACTGAAATAACCACTCGTTACAACCGAGGTATGCAGCAAAGCATTTTGAGGTAAGCCACAACACGCACAGCCTTGAGGCGGATGGGCAACAAGAACCACTCATACCACTCACCAATGCAAATAGGAAAAAGAGGCTACAATTTGCAAGAGCTCACCAAAATTGGACAGTTGAAGACTGGAAAAATGTTGCCTGGTTTGATGAGTCTCGATTTCTGTTGAGACATTCAGATGGTAGAGTCAGAATTTGGCGTAAACAGAATGAAAACATGGATCCATCATGCCTTGTTACCACTGTGCAGCTGGTGGTGGTGGTGTAATGGTGTGGGGGATGTTTTCTTGGCACACTTTAGGCCCCTTAGTGCCATTTGGGCATTGTTTAAATGCCACAGTCTACCTGAGCATTGTTTTTGACCATGTCCATCCCTTTATGGCCATCATGTACCCATCCTCTGATGCACCATGTCACAAAGCTTGAATCATTTCAAACTGGTTTCTTGAACATGACAATGAGTTCACTGTACTAAAATGGCCCCCACAGTCACCAGATCTCAACCCAATAGAGCATCTTTGGGATGTGGTGGAACGAGAGCTTCTTGCCCTGGATGTGCATCCCACAAATCTCCATCAACTGCAAGATGCTATCCTATCAATATGGGCCAACATTTCTAAAGACACCTTGTCGAATCAATGCCACGTGGATTTAAAAGCAGTTCTGAAGGCGAAAGGGGGTCAAACACAGTATTAGTATGTTGTTCCTAATAATCCTTTAGGTGAGTGTATGTTGTGTGAGCAAACCTTTTTCCCCATGAGCACCGTTTTGTTGAATTGTTGAGCATTTCAGCAGATGTTGACTCTTCAGCACCTCAAATGATGTCTCAAGTGTGGAGCAGTATGCTTCTTTTTTCTCATTATCACATCTATTTTTAATGTTTCTAATGGTGCAACATATTGTTGCTATCCACATACTAAGCCTTAAGATTATATGGGTAAATAACCAACGCATTATTATTATCAAACTCTGTAAGCAATAAATCAACTCTGATTTCATTTTTGCAATACAATCAAAAACCGGAGACGCAAGACGGCAAGTTGTATTTGAATGAAACAAGAGCGCGCGTCCGTTGTGAATGTTATGGATGTGCGCTGTGTAATAATGTGTTGCTATTGACGACGGGCATTATAAAGAAGCAAATGCCATAGAATAGAATCTTGCTTAAAAAACTGCATAGAGAGGCTTGTTTTATTTGTTGTTTGTTGATTTTCAATTATAAAACTTGTTAAAATGTTTTTTTAGTGTGAGCATCAGTTCTTTTTGAGCACTTTCATAGATTTTTAACAAAACCGTGATAATATTGATAATCACGATTATTTTGGAAACTATAATCGTGATATGAAATTTTCATACCGTCCCATCCCTAGTCCTGAGTAATCATACCTATTTCTTTCACAACCGTATGCTCGTTAAATAGCCTTTTAGCCTTTGAAAACTATAGCCAAAAATGTTTTAGCGTGTTCAGACTTGTGGACATTTGTGCGTCGGAAACTGCATAGAAGGCACTACTTTGCTACTTTACAATGCTTTACAACCATTAAAAAAGAAAGTTCTATATTGTATGAATGTGTGTAGTATGAATGCAATTCGGATGTATCATCTGTCATATTGTCACTGTCATGTGACCTACAGTGTCAATTGTGTCACTGGACTGCCATTCATAAATTCTCTCCCGTGGCTTCATGGAACACACACTTCAGTCATCCAGGTACTTTTCACGTACTGTTTTTTAATTTTTTTTATTTGCGTGTACTATAGTATGGATTTAGGCATATTTGATGCAGGGCTTTGATTGGCTGCCGTGTTCCTGTGCACCTGCATGGCCCCACATTTCTGATCTCGCACACACGGAGAAATATAAAGGCAGGGGAAGTAACAAAGGACAAATAACTATTAGTTAGAACCAGTGAATGCGTTGTACAGGTTTCATAGAAAGAGAATAATAATTCGCTTTTGGAGTATTTCAGTGGTTGCGGTCAGCGTCTGGGAAAGTTGCTTTTAAATTAATAATATTACAAAAAATCTATTAATGGCAAATGTGAAGGCGCTTTTACACCAAAAGTGAAATGAAAAATTCTCAGGCTGAATGAAATGCAAATTCACACCTGCACAGTAAAGTGTACAGCTCAGTAGGGATGGGTGTTGAGAACCATTCCAAATTTTCCAGAACCGGTGATTAGATAAGAAACAGTTATTTCGATTCCGCTTATAAGTCCCTGTGTGTGCATTTTAATATGAATTTAACCAGAAATGTATTTTCAGTTTCGGTTCTGCCAAACGATTCTGGTTCTTATTCCGGTTCCATTAAAATAATAATGGAAAGGAAAACAACACAATACAAGGGTTAAAAACTTAAATATCTTAAAATATGCTTAAAAACTTAAATATCATTTACATTTATTCCAAGTCTTATTGCAAAACATTTCGTTTTAGTTGAAAACCATGAACAAAAATCAACAGGCTTGGAACTTTTGCCTACGGTTTAAAAATACCATAGCAAAAACAACTAGCCTAACTAATGCGCACACAGGAACCGGTAAGCGGAATCAAACCGGTTGCAACCGGTTCTGGGAAATTTGGAACCTGTTCTAAAATGGAACTGGTTCTGGAAACCCATTCCTAGTTAAAGGTTTTAGTTCACCCAAAAATGAAGACCTTTGTTCGTCTTCGGAACACAAATGAAGATATTTTTGATTAAATTTGAGAGGTGGATCATGGCTACATAGGCTCCTAAGGGATTGAAACTTGACGGCCCAGAAAGTCAATGAAGAAAAGGTTGAAATATTCCATGTGACTACACACTAATGCGCGAGAATTGGGCAAGAAGTAGTAGAAAAATAACGTAGTTCTAACATAGTAGTAGCATGCGTCGTGGAAATCTCTTGAACTCTCGTCTCAGGCCCAGAAGGAAGAAAAGGAGTAGTCGAATAAAATCGTTATTTTTGTTTTATTTCCGCACAAAAAGTATTCTCGTCGCTTGATAAACTTATAGTTGAGCCTCTAGTTACATGGAATATTTCAACATTTTCTTCAGTGACTTTCTGGGCCGTCAAGTTTCAATATGTAGCAGTGATCAATCTCTCAAATTGAATCAAAAATATCTTCATTTGTGTTCTGAAGACGAACTAAGGTTTTACGGGGTTGGTACAGCATGGGGGTGAGTAATTAATGACTTAATTTTCATTTTTGGGTGAACTATCCCTTCAAAATGCCTCAAATAGGTTTGGTGTGTGTGTTTCAGGGGTTTAGATGACACTGAGATGTTTCCTGAAATTATTTAGTATTCGGTCAAATAAAAGAGAAATAGGACTTTGATGTTGAAAATTGCATGATGTAAGCAGATTTTGTGTGTGCGATGTACAGGTCTTTTATAAGGGATGTTTTTGCTTCGGTGGTTGAACTGTCCACCTAATAGAGACAATTAAGAGAACACTGGTTTGCTGATGTGTAATTATGGGCCCTGTTAGAAAAATGGCTGAAATAGAGCATCTTACCTCTAACATCCAGCCCATCACAACATTAATCTTAATTATCCTTGTCATTGGTAAAAATATGGATTCTTGAGTGCTAGTTTGAGAAGCATCAGCCACTTCATCTCTAGATATTACTAGCATCAGCCATTAAAAACTCCATATTGGTTGATCATTATATGGGATCCTTTCATATGCCATTTAAAAGCACTAGACTAGAATAACGTCCTAATGGACTTTCACACTCCCCAACCATCTCTGACAGGCAGACGAGGACTTTGTTGACATTACTTATTAAGGCCGGGGTACAAGATGCTTCTGAAAAGCTCAAAGTTCATGACATTTTCAGCACTGTCTGTTTATTTCTCGGTATTTACTTTGAAGGTTAAACTGGCTTCTACCAGTAATTGCGCTGTTTCCTCTCTCATGATCATAGCAAATCAATGGTAGACCTTTTCAGAGCTTACAGATGTGTTTTAAAGGACAAGCTAATGCTTGATTCATCGCTCTGACAGATGGACTGAGGCCCTGCTTCATTCAAAATGCTGCAAATACTGCATTTATAGATAAACATGTTTCTTGTACCAAAACCACTGTAATGTGATGGGTTGTTTACACGACACTCTTTTAAACTAAAAAAACGTTCATATGCCAAATTCTAAGATGACCAACTAATTATAATTCTGAGCTTGCATGATACAGCAATTTTAGTCATTTTCATTGATCTGGATTTGACAACGTCGTCGTCTTTACACAAACCTTTTCAAAAACGTAAAGGAAAAACTTTTCTGTTTTTAAGTATATGAGTTGGGTTGCAGTTGAGTTGCTTCTGGTTTTAAGGTTTATTGTTACATATAGAAGTTTATGGAAGTAAATTATTGACAATGTCTTTGAAACACAAAAGCATGTTGAATTGCACAAATTGAAGGAAAAAATCATTGCATCAACGGTTCTTGCATTTAATGCATAATATTTTCAGAATGTTAATTGAATTGTCACAAATTCATTTGGATGTTCAGCATTGCACATCCAGGAACTGCAGGAGTTTTTTCTTTTCTATTGCACTTCAACATGCTTTTTTTTGTTTTGTTTTGTTTGAAAGACCTGTACTTTCATAGTTTTACCTTTGTCCGACATGTATGAAATTGAGAATTAGACCTTTTTTTCTTACAATACATATAGTGTAAGACTTTTTTGTAGTGTATGTAAATGACACCTGGCATAGTTCACATTGTTCTTCATCAAGCTCGCTAGGCATTTAAATCTAAACATTAGATTCGTATTTATGATTTGGCTCATGGTTCACAGTGCATTGAAGCTATACATTTAATTGGTTTCATCAGAGAATCAAAGAATTACGCAAAAGTCATGATGTCATGTTGACTAGACAGTCATGCGCTGACTTACCTCTTCCTACTGTTTGAATTGTGCATCAAAATGACCAATGAAAATATATTTAAAGGGGTCATGAGACTTGCCTTTTTTTGCCATTTAATAGATCATTAACATTAAAACATCTTTCAAGTTTCATAGCTTAAAACATCCTCCTCATTATAAACCCTATTCATTTAATCAAGCTCCATAAACAGCTTTTTTTTGGTATAGGGGCGAATTTTACGAATTGGCCAATTCGTACGAATGACCTACCCCCTGACCCCGCCCCTAAACCTAACCATCACATGGGTTTAGATAAATTGTACGAATTCGTATGAGTGAGGTCGTGCGAATTAGTAGGAATTAGCCACTTTTTAATCACTCGTACGAATTCGTACGAATTGGTCGTGAGATAGGGTAGGAAGGTCCCAACGTCTGAAACCAGTGGATGGTTTATTTTAATTTCACGTTGAAGGATTATGTTTGTTCTGAGTATTTTGTTTTTTAAATGATGCACATTGTAAGGGAGAGTTTGCAAAGGAAACTGTAGCCAACTGTACTGGATCTGACAGTAGCATCACAAAAGTATATATATCTATATATGCAAAAAAATTACATTATAAACAAACCTCAGGGAACATTAAAATAATAAAAAATGATGTCATGATCCCTTGAATCTGTTAAGCCAGTTGCTCTTTTGATCTTAAGAAATATACATAAACAAAAATAAATAAATTAAATTAAACAGAGGTAGTTGTTCGCATTGGATGTACAGAAGTTGAAGCAACTTAATATATTGCAGTGAGGCTGAAAGGTAATGTGGTTCTTTAGGATTTGTTTAATTGTGTGTGTGTGTGTGTGTTACATTTTGTGAGATAAACATAATGACACACCTCAGCAGTCACGGTATGCTTTATGGGTTTCTATTTCATATCAAGATGATTGACTTTGTTGAGTGTTTTAAACAGGATGGCGATGAATGAAACAAATGCTGTGCATACGAAACGCTGTGACACTGAACAACAGCTTCGCACTTAATCTGTTTGTTTAATGAGCTTGCGTGAGTTCTAAATGTATTAAAGCATTTCTTGTCAAAGGCAAAGTCTCTTGAGCTACAGTACATACAACGTTGCTTGCCCATATTTTGTCTTTTTAATACAGTATATTAAGAGCACTGGGTCTTAATTAGTAGGAGGTGTTCTGTTTCCTTTTTGTCCCTCAAACTGATTTAAACGTATAGTTCAACCAAAAAGTAAATGTCATCATTTATTCACCCTCCAAACCTGTTTAAAACTGTATCATCATTCAAAAGTTAGTGGTCAGTAAGATCTTTTATTAATGTTTTTGAAAGATGACCTTTATGCCCAACAAGGGTGTTTCTGTTGAGAAACAGTTGAGCTGCTTAATATTTTTGTGGAAACCGTTATTGTTATTCTTTTTTTCCAGAATTTTTATATGAATAGAAAGTTTAAAAGAACAGCAATTATTTGAAATAGAAATATTTTGTAACATTATAAATGTCTTCACTATTACTTTTGATAAATGAAATACATCTTTGCTAAATAAAAAAGAAAAAAAAAAAAACATACTGACCCCAAACTTTTGAATTGGTAGTGTAGCCTATATATAACTAGAGCTTTCAAACTTTAAAAAGGGACACCATAAAAGTATTATACAAGTTTATGACTTTATATGAAAAGACACAACAGTACCCAGCACATTCTTCGTTTTTGCTTCACTCAAGAAAGAAAGTAACACAGGTTTAGAACAACATAGGGTGACTAAATAATGACCGAATTTACATTTTTGGGTGATCGATCCCTGGATGACCCACTTGTCATCAGAATAGAGAGGCTGGTTTCACCAAGGTCCTCCTCCTCAGTCCCATCTGAAGTCATGACCCACCATTTCATAAAATTTCACATTGAATGGCCTATAAAATTCTCTAAGCTGCTCAATAACTTCCCGGTCAATCTGAACGTGAGTTCTGCCCTTGGACTTGCCCAGGCAGCGGGGCTGGCTGCTGCTTTCCGGCTTCTTCAGGCACGGGAAGCCTTTTGTTCGGTTGAAGTAGAAGTGCTTGTCTGTGATGATGCGTTTGAGCCCTAGGAAGTCCTGCACCCGGCCCAGCTCTCCGGCCGGATCCGTGATGAGCCGCTCCCCGCTGACGAAATGAATCTGTGACAGACGGAAGTATTGCAGCCAGTTCTCCAGGTGTAGGATGTACATGCCAATGCGGATGGCATTCCAGGAGGTGTCCACGATGCCTTGACTCCTGTTCTTGAATGCTAGTTCCTCAAAAGAGGGGATGTCGGGCTTCTTCGACAGGGTCTGTGTGTAGTCGGAGATCACCCTTGTCACCGGGTTTCGCACCACAACAATCAGCTTCGTTTCACGAGACATGTTTGAGATGCGTCGCGGTGCCTCCCGCGTTACAAAGTAACTCGGTGTTTTCTCCATGGTGATTTGGCTGTCAAGAGTCCGCGGCATAAGGCCCCTGTGAAAACAGAAATATTAATCAAAATGAATGAAAGGCAAAGGCATGGGTTACAATAGTGGCTTTTTACTAAAAAAGGACCCTTGGTAAATATGTGCAAAAAAAACATTTTTTTTTTTTCCAGCATGCAACTCCCTACTAATGTCCCTACAGACATGAGTGATACAATTGTTGGGGTGTGTCATTGCTTTTCCAAGAAAATAATCTATCCGCAAGTTTCCTACGCCCCATGAGGCCTTGCGTCAAAAGTGGGCGCGACTTCCGGTTGGAAGTAAACAAAGCACGATTTGACATGCTTGACACTCGTTCATTCAACAGTTGACAGTCATTCAAGTTAGAGCGATCCAAACTAGCTAACGATCTGGGAACACAACCTCAACGAAATTAAAAAAGGTGAAATAACAGTACCTTTACCCTCCGCAGTAGTTGATTGGGAGTATTATAATAACATTATTAATAATCAATACCCATCAAGGCATGGTGACAGACAGTTGTGCGAGCTGACAAACAATTAAAATAAAAAATACACACTTAGTCATTGTGCTTTGGAGTTTATTCAAAATTATAAATGAATGTGCTACTTGAATACATTAACTGGCACATTTGGTATTCTGTCAACACAGGCTTTGATCCTGAGTTTAGGTGTAACATCAGTAGCGAACAGCCAATCACATGCTGATAAAAGTTTATAGAATATTAAGAATTTAAACAAATGTACACAGGAAGATTCGTCGTCTTTTGGGAGGTTTATGGAAACTACAGTCGTTGGCAGGATCACTCTGATTTCGTTTTCAGCTTATGTTCAAAACAATCACGTTTAAGCCACTGAACTAGTTTAGTCCGGTTATACATACAACCGCGAACAGCACATGTTGTCCCTGAGCTCCGTAACGACATCTCTCATAAAGATTTGCGTCTTTAAATAGTAAAATAATTCTCCGAAAAACAGCTAGCCTCTTCGCTAACTAACACACAAAATACCATTGGAATGCTACTTCCGCCGCCTCACCGGAAGTTTCACCCACTTTATTTTTTACAGGAGCGCCCCTCGGAAACTTGTGGATAGACAAACATTGAAGGATGAACCACTCTTTTGAGTTGATTAAGCAACCATCTTGCAATCACCTTGCAATCACACACACACATTTCCTCAGAACATGTTCACATGTATTATATTTATTTGATGAAACCATAACACTGCTATTTTCTTTTCACAGCCTTGTGAGGAAAACGTGAAATAGCTTGTGGAATTTGGTCACCGCTCAAATTAGTGTAGACTTTAGCATGGCAAATAGGAATTCAGTTACAGAAAGTGACAAAATAATCAGAGCACACACATGAGGTTTTAATGCTCACAGCCAATATTTCCAGTCTCTTATCTCCCCGGTGAGTGTGATGCTGAAGGGTATGGGGAAATTATCAAATCTCAGGCACATCCTTTACTTCTGCTCATAAATCACCATCACCTGCATTACAGATGCACAATAGAGAGAAAGGCTTCGGCAAATCTGGGACATGCGAAATAGGTCATTATTTTCACAAGTTTTCTTCCAGTCCAGCTTTAGAGTTGTTCTTACTTGAACTGATGAACTACATAAGGTGATATCCACTGGTCACCATGATTTTGTCAAGTAAGACATGGTCCTGGATCAACAAAATGTAGTCCTTACCCAATCCCTACCTATAACTTTTTTTTCTTATGTGTAAGTACTTTACCGTGGTTCTAAAGGCCATTCCGAAATTCACATCCGAAATGTTTGCACGTTAAAAAAATTCGAACTCACGTTATGTCAATCACGCTTGCGCACCACCTCCGAAACTTTCGTTCGTCATAAAAAAATTCGGATCGGATTTGATTTTCTGCGTTTTTCGCATTCACTGCCAGCGTTTTGAGAGGTTTTTTTGACAATTCAGGGCCGGGGGAGCTCGTTCCGCATGTCATTGCACATGCGCAGTCCTTTCAGTTTTCAATTCGATTAAATGTTTATATGTTTTCTCGATCGGATTAGAAAAGGAATAAACCTCCCCTTTCAATCAGATTGAAATTTCGGATCGATTAAGGGTTGATTCAGCAGCCAATTCGATAACTAATGTATTATTTGGTCTCTGTTCAGGATCGTTTGGTTCAAGGAAATTGGTGGTCTTCTTTTTAATATGTGGCTCCAGAATCGTTAGCAAAGCATCAAACTGTTCCACTGACATTCTGAAGTAAATTATGAATTGCTCGGGATAAATTCGCAACTCCTTGATAAGGAGGTGGAACTCTCCTTCCTCTCTGCCCAATTTCAGGATTGAATGGACCCAATGTTTTCTCTTTCTTCTCTTTTCAATAAGAGAGAGGGCAACAAAATCATCCTCACTGCTCGACGAATCCATTTTGTATTTTTGTGTTTTTTCCCCCCGCAAAGGTTTAATAAATACGCATGAAAGGTGTGTGAAAGGTTTCTGTGCGTGGCGAAGTGTGCAATGGCCTTAAGCCTAAACTTGACCTAAACTGTAAACTTGTCCCTCAAATCTGATTGGTTGATTGGAAAGTTAAACCAAGATCAACAACGATGTTGATCCAGGAACATGTGGTACTTGGTGGAATCACGTTCAACGGTATCCACTTGGTCACAATTCTGTTGTTAGGAGTTAACGCATTAATAGTGTCTTGAGTAGTTTTTAGGGAATGACACGCAAAAAACTTCCCTCTCACCTGACATAAATCACTGAAACGGGTGTCTCGAGAACTCACACTAGTTTCTGCGAGTGCCCAAGGCAGAAAAAACTGCTATCTAAATGCAGGATTTTACCATTGAGCTAGTCAGAACACTCTAAAGTGCCAAGTCATTTTGAGAGCAAACATTTCAATCCAGGTTGGGGTTTTTGAGGGAAGGGAAGTATAATTTAGTGGTGTAAGTTAGCAAAACGGCTAATACTTTAGAAATATTGTCTGACTTGAGACAGCGCGGACGCCACCTGACTGTGGCGTATGACATTAAAGTATTGCGAGAGCGATTCGAGAACAGCCGACTGATTCATTCTGCACAGCTTCTCTAGAACGGCTGCAAGAGCTCTGATGGCGGCACAACTGTTCCACGATTGGACGAATCCACCTCATTATTCTGATGCACATCACAACATGGAAGGATAGATCTGTGGCTACTTCCATCACATCACAAATTTAAACTAATTTTAAAATACTGTGTCTAAAGCATGAGGCTGTCTAACACTGGATGAGACAAAGCGACCATTGCAAATCCATTTGTTCTTAATGTCAGAACTAGCACAAACACTTGAAGTACAGTCAGAAATAGAATGGGGCATCAGTTTACTGTTGGGAATTTGTTGTCGCATCACGCCACATCCAGTACAGCATCATTGATTATGATGGGTTCTATTTGCTATTCGTGTCGCACTGCTCTCGTCTAGTTTAGATGTGGTGTAAATGTCCAAAAAATGTAAGCATGAAGGCCCACACCTAAGTATAAACATCACTGGGACAAAAGCAGATTATGAAAACCTTTGTATGAGAACTGATAGGAATTAGCCAGAAATTTGCCAAAACGTAAAATAGTTGCGGATTCCCATAAGGTTGTGTTGAAATGCCCAACAAACAAACAAAAAAAAATCACACAAACATATAAAAATGACACATATGCTGTATGTTAAACATTTAACACACAAGCTCCCTCCTGATATACTTTTCTTAATGATTGATATATAAATATGCATTTATAGATTTTTGCTACATTTACAAATCCCTTATCCATTTTTTTCCCTCAGATGGTATTTAAGCAGAGCTATAAATGAACTTTTCATGATTACATCAGCGTTCACCCATTAAATTGAGAATTACAGCTATAAGACAGGATTAGTGAGGGCTTAAGAATTTAAATCATAGACTGTAATAAAGATGGAAATTTTATTGACCGTCTTATCGTATGGAACACAGGGGTCAGAGTATAACCTCGAGTTTCCACCGGCTTCCTCGAGTTTCAGACTCATCCCCGATTCATCATGGGCTTTCCTAAAGCAGGAGTTGCCATACTTTACCTCCATAGTCCTGAAAATATCGATCCATTTAGCTTGATTTATAAATGGTGCGCTGCTGGCCAGGGTGTCTCTGTTAGCCTTAGCAGTTCAGGGCCAGAGGCAGCCATTAATCTTGCATGGCACTTCACCCACTAAACAACTTTAATGTGTGTCAGAATGCATGCACCAATCACACCTTGATGCAATGCATAATTCAGTTACATAACCAAACATGTATTTCTTGAGACATCCATCAAAAATGCACTCAGTAAAAAAAATAATAATAAATAAAATTCTATTGAAGTTGTAACACCAGACTTAATTTTCGTTGTAAACTGTCACTAAGGGAGAATTTATGCTTCAACTGAAATGAAGTGCACTCTAATTTTCCTCACTGAATGGACATTTTTTATTACGTGGATATTTTTTTGTGAAATTATTATTAAATTGCATGGAAAAGCAATCCTTTAAAATTGTGTGTCCTCTTATACAGAATATTTATTAAAAGAAAGACTGGTCCAAACTCTTTGTGCCATTGCCTACCTCAGTACTCACAGTTCTTTAATTAATTGCGTTTGCAAGAATCAAAATATGCGATGAATTTGCCAGTCTGCCTGTTATCACATCACTGATGTGTCTCTCATCTGCTGTCTTGAGACGAGGCTGGCAGGTGCTCTGTTGCTTGCATAAGATGGTCTTTTTAGAAGAAAATTCATTTAGAGAGAAGGGTGAAGGCTAAGTTAGCTGAAAGCTGGAATAGAGAGGTGCTAATTGCAAAGTGGTGCACAGAAGCATACTGTTGGGTCCACACTGAAGAATAGCCAGGGAAGAAGTTCTCGGCACTTTGTAAAAAAACACACTTTTGAAAGCTTTCATTTTTAAGGACAATGCAGAAATAAAACTAGACCTAAACCTGAATAATGGTAAAGCTTCCCTAAATTTTCAAATTAAAATGTTAATGTTTTATTTAAGGAGATCAAAATAAAACCTATAGAAAGCTGTTTGTTAGTATTTGTATTCATCTCAAAGGCATCTTTTATTCATCTTACTCAGCTGGGGAAGGACCACCCGGAAGTATGTGATTTGAAATCTGCTTGGTTCTGGAATCCTGAAGTGTTTTTGAGTCTTTCTCATCTGAACCTAAAATGCTATGTGACTGAGGGTATACATGTCAACGATATGCGTAAAAAGGAGAAGTTTTCCCCGTACAAACGACACCGTTGTCAAAACGATCCCGATTTACATGGATCCGCGAAAACGGCTAAAACGCTGTATTCTACTCCAGGCCATTAGATGGCGATGAAACACTATAGATTGACCTCGTAAAACGCATGCGGATGATGTCATCGTCTTCAGAGGTTTGCCTTTTTGTTGTTTACACGGAAACCGTTTTCAAAAACCTGTTTTCAAAAGTTTGCGTTTTCAGCCACCCAAAATGCCGTTGTAGTGAAAACGACTGGTCAAAACGCATAAGCCCCAATTTTTTCACAGGAACTACTATTCTGAGCTGCACACTATCATGAGCTGTAAAAAAGAAAAAAAAAAACAATTACTATAATACATCTACTATACTATAATGAAATATTGCCTATATTTGCCTACACTGACTTTAAATATCGTAACCAGTCACAAGTGAAGCGAATATTGTTTATCATCTGCTAATATCATGTGATTAAAAGCCTAAATTAAATTTGTTCATCATATAAAGCAATCAAGTCTCTACAGAAAGTTTGGACTAAACCGCTCAATATTTTGAGTCGACAAAGTGGTAGTTGCGTAGCTGTCATCCAAAACATCTTTATTTGTGTTCCGAAGATAAACGAAAGTCTTACGGGTTTGGAACGACATGAGGGTGAGTTAGGCCCTGTTTACACGAGAAAACGTGAACGTAAAAACGTAAAAATAAAACGTAAAGAAAAAAGAAAACGTAAAGAAAAACTAAAACGTAAAAATATTTTATCAGATGTGCCTTTCGTTTACACGGTGACGGCACAAAAAGTGAACCCACCCTGCAGAGTGGAAATCTTAAAAATGCTCCACTGCCATGTTCCCGTGTAAATGGTAAAAATGCAAAAGTCTGCTAGACAGTGAGGGTTGTACGCAGGCACGTGGACTTGGTGTTGTTGTCTGGCAGTGCTCCACATCGCCACCTAGCCGCCTGGAGTGCATACTACGTTGAATTTCACACACTTTTGCGTCACCATATGCACGCGGATTTCCCACCCAAAATTCTAGTCTAAACGCAGAATAAAAAGTGATAACGCAAAGCCACTTTTACATTTTCTTTTCAGAATCGTTTCCATGTAAACATAGCCTTATGAATGACACAATTTCATTCCATTATCCCTTTAAGCTGCGAGTTACATTGATGTATGGGAAACACAAGCTAATCAGCCAACCCTTGCCCAATATATATTTTTTTTATTCTATTTAGCATAAGAATAAAAAGACAATCTGAATATAAATTGTGTGAATAGAGTCTTGGAATTGCCAAGACCCTGTAAAAGGAAAGATTTTAATAACAACAAGCATGCAAAAAATGTAAACATTTTAATCACTGGCATAATTCCACTGCAATTACATAATTAATACGCTTATCGTGGTGCAGCAAAGGAAACAATTTGATCTTTCCCCATTGAATTAACTTTGAAGGCAGTCTCTTGCAGAATTAGAGAGAATTAATTCCTAATTGAATTTCTATCACAAACGAGGAAGACATTAAACAATTGCCGCCAGTTTAAAAACTCAGCCTTCCAAGAGGGACGTTTCCATCGCAACATTTACTCCAGCTATCTTTCTGAGCCCTGGATTTATTAGATCACTGTATCTGTAGACACAGGCCTACATAACTGAGGATATCCTGACGTCTGCTATCACTGGCCTTCACTTTTAATGCAGACTGACATTCTAATTCATCAGGGGGTTAAGTCACTACTTGCTGCCAACAGATCCACCACCTCAGAGAAATGAGAAATGGCATCAGGCAAAGGTCTGATATTACATCTGAAAGTTACAGTGCAGTTAATTGTCTGCCAGAGCACGATGTATTCCTGTTGTCTTTTCTGCTGAAGATAAGTTTTCAGAGAGCCAGGCAGCTCTTCTGATACGTCTGGGATCTGCTGACAAGGTCATGAGAGCTCTGGAGAACAAGTTCTGTGAATTACATCAGCTTGTGTCATACTAATACCATCAACCTAAAGTTATCCTCTTAAATTAAAAGTCTCATGCAGGCCTTTAGTCAGCCCAGGTTTCTCTATTCTTGGGCCATATTTTGAGCCTTACGATCATGAATGCAAGAAAAAAAAAACACAACATCAGACAAAAAAATAAATAAATCTAAGTGCATGCCGTGCTAAGCGCGAACCAATGTGCCGTTCCTACTGAGGTCATTGATTCTGATTAAAAAAAAAAGGCTTCTGGCCAACCTGCATGCTGAGATGACTTTCTTCTGTGCTGCACCTTCGTGTTTCACACATTGCGGTATGTTTCTCTAATAGATGACAGAGCAGATTTGCAGAAAAATGGACACAGAATCCTAAAGTCCTTCTTGAAATGATCTCATCTCATTCTACTCAGGGCCAATTTAAGGATTTCTAGACACTGAGATGATGTGGCTTTGACAACTTTTGTACATAAATAACACTTTATCTATGATTTTACACAGATACAATATTCGGAGTGCGTTCAGATGAGAGATACCGTGCAAATGAAGCGTGTCTGCATGTGACAGCGAAGTGCCAACATGATCTCATTAGTATTCATACATAAAATGTGGATCTAGAACAATTCCATATGTTTGCATAAACACAAAAAAATTGTTTGACGTATTGACAGCATCTAAAGAGTATGAATTTTACAAATCAACACCTTTAGATATGTATGATTATTTGTGAATCCTTTTAGATTCATTGTATATTGAAGTCAAGGCATTACTATGCTGATTTTATTGTATCAAAGCTAATCACATTTATTATATTTAACTGATTTGACATTACAACTGATTTTTATTTATTTAACAGTATATTGCAATGGAATGTTGTCACCTGTATAGTTTTATTAGTATTTTTACATTGTTTAGAAGTATTTAGTTTGAGGATACATGTGGTGGAGTGTCTATTTACACCAAGTGCAAATAGCCCGTCTTGTCAGCGCGTTAAGGCGTCATGTACAACGCTTTTGCCAAAGCGTAGACATCCAACGCACATGGCACCCTTTAGCGTCAATATAACACTTTGGTTATGGGTAGGTTAAGTTCTGGGTTAGTGTTAGGGTTAGGCGCCTTCTAGCCCATATATATATCTGCCTCTCATATTGACGCTAAAGGGTGCCATGTGTGTTGGATGCATACGCTTTGGCAAAAGCGTTGTATATAACGCCTTGGGATGAGAACGGGCTGGTCTTGTTGTCAGAGGATAAGTTACACTAACTCCGCCCACCATTATCTGATTTCGCCAGACAAAAATCCAGTTGACAAAGTCAGTGGTGTGGCGAGCAAGGCAGGAGGCGTCAGCTTTTGATACAACCAACCCAAGTTTAAATTCGAGTTCTCTTTTCCTATCACATGTCTTAGATAAAAATGAAGACAATATTCAAAAAGTGGAAATATTTGAACCAGCCTACAGTATATTGGCTGGAGACTGTCACCTATTAACGGGTCCACAGCCGAATAGATGTAGAGCATCTCTTTCTTTCTTACACACACTTACAATACTTAATGGAAGAAATGTTGAAGTATTTTAATGACTAGAAAGGGGAAAAAAACTTCAGACAGCTACTGCAGCCAATGTTTTCAGAGATCATATAAATAGGGTCTCTCAGCTCCTGTGATTTATACTACAGACTATGCTCTCATTAATCTGCCCTTTTTTTTCTCTTTCTGTAATAGTTTAACTTGGAATTGCCTTTTCAGGCTCTCTGTAAAACATTACATTTTGACTTTGACTGACTTTGCAGATCCCTATCATATATATATTAAAAAGTTATCCTGATATACTGTTCTGATCCAACCTCATGAGGTTTTCTAAAGGTTCAGACGGACTGGGGAATACAGTGCAGCTATAGCAAAGTCATCTCTGCGCTTTGATTGCAGAAAGTCATAATGTTTTATAGCGCATTCTTTTAATTTTGTATTCCTCAACCTTTACTTCAAATGGACACTTGAAAGTCCAGCATTTTGATCCTTATAAATATACCAATGTCTTGTGAAAAGGTCAGTTTTGAATGTTCAGTCGATATGATGTACTAAACGCACTCCTGGTGCTGTCTGAGCATGGCTGGGAATAACTCTGTTTTCCCCTACCGTGTGCTTGAAGCTTTCATGCACTTAAGCACTTCTGACCTGTCCAAAAATCCTGTACATATAAAATCTCAGGATTAAATGTCTGAAGCTATTTGCGATTCAGGGCTGATTGTAGTCCATTTATGTGTGATGGTGTGCTGAGGTTTGTTTTCAGCTTATTCCTTCAAACATGCTGTCCATTCACTACACTGAAAAGACCATAGAAATCGAATGACTCACTCTACGGGTATTAAGCGTAACCTGGGCATATTTAGATAATGCATGCTAAGACGCACTAAAATATTGCATTAGCTGAAGACTTGCTTAAACCTACATATGTGATTATTAACTGGGCTACTGCCATTTCTGTTTAATTAATCTGAGCCTCATTGTGCTAATTAAAGTGTTTTATGTTGGGACACAGGATTGGATCATCATATTCATGCTAGTGCTGGTCTGATTGGTATTTCTAATGAAAAGCATCAATCACTATGACAAAGCTGCAGGGATATACGCTCACAGCGTTTTAGACAGCGAGTCTCATTTCCTGTCTGAGTTCAAATGCTTGTCATCGCTGACACTCTTAATGAGCCCAGCTCCATTAACAATTTCCTGTTCCTGAGTCTTCGTAGGGATCGGCCCAACATCTATGGCTTCATAGTTTACTCAGGAGATTAGTAGGGTTTCTTTGCATCGTCATACACTGTGCTACATGCAGTAAGAGTTTATTGGGCTCATACAATATAAATGTCAAACTGTTTTATGAATCTTTTGGCATTCAAGTGGTTTATAGTCAAATAAAGTGTAAGTTTCTTTCTTATGATTTTTTTTTTCAATATTCTTTTACATAAATATTGTGAAAAAGAGCATTTGCATGATATCAAACATGTTAAACAAAAGTTGCTGGACACTGTAGCCTCGCATAGCCTCTAGTCCAGTTTGCAGCTTTATCCGTCCAAAAACCACCCAGTTACATTGAAAGAGATGAACATAAAACAGCCAATCACAGTTAGAGTTGTTTCATGTTCTGTTAAGGTGCGGGTTTATAATTTGTAATCTGAATATTTGTCCATCCAAGAGGTACAGATTGAGAACACATAAAGCACACCTACTTCCTATCTCCACTAAAGAGCATCATGTTGTTTAGCATGGTGCAAGGTGGATCATATCAGTATTTGTTTAAAAAAAAAACTAACAAGCAAAAAACAAGTTATCACTATTATACTGGAAAATTCAGTGATTAGTTCTTTCTCAAAGAGATTAACAGTATTGACCCTGTACCTTGTAAACCACTTCATCTCAAGGTGAACTTAGCCCCTGATTCCAAAAATTAACAGCCAATTGGATATGCATCAGATGGTCAGGGTGGGCGTGATGTCTGAGACTAGAAAGGCATGTGATTCCTGATGTATAAAGTAGTGTATGGCTCATGGGGATGCAAGTTCAAATCCAATGTGCATTGTACCTCTTGCTTAGTTTACTGTCTCTGCAACTGTGCTGTCATTTAAAGGAACACTATGTAACTTTTTAGTTCAAAATGTAAATGTCAATACATCATCAATCCTTCTTCCACAACCTGTGTTTGCCTTACTCTATGTTTACATTACATTTATTCATTTAGCTGATGCTTTTATCCAAAGCGACTTGCTATATTTGTCAGAGGTCGCACGCCTCTGGAGCAACTAGGGGTTAAGTATCTTGCTCAGTGTCTCTCAGTGGGCTCAAACCCGGGTCTCTCACACCAAAGGCCATCACCACCCTAATTATGGTAATCCTATTATAAGTGTTTATATTTGAGACCTCGAATCGGATGGTTTTTGGGAGGAATTGCAGACATGCGTCACTCGCAAGTGTGAATCGTCATGTCCATAAATAGAGAAAAGTTGCTCCAGTTACTTTGTGGAGTGTATAGTGTGGGAGTGGCAGATGTTAGTTGTCATAACGAGTGAAAAAGATTGACATGGAACAACCAAATCTTGAACTTCTGGGGAATCACTGGTTAAAAAAACAAAAACAAAAAAAAACACATCACACAGAGCAGAATCTGCTGGCAAAAAGAGAATGTGACAGAGCTTGTAATAAAACAAGCATCAACATCCGCTCGGCTGAGCTGAGGGATTTGAAATGTTGTAAAAGCGACGCGGAGATGGCGTTTTTGCTAATCAACAGGTAAGTAAAGTATTTTATTGAACAGATAAATTGCTATATGTAGCTCTCTAACAGAGTTCATGGTGAAGCATTATCTATTGTGAAGGATGATTTCATCATGGTTGTTGTAGCGCTGTGCTGGAATTTCTTTTCCAGGAAGTACTGTGTCTATTAATGGGTAAAGCTACAGTAACGTCTTCAGCTAGTAAGCTTGAGATCCTTCCCATCTAAACTGGTTATATCTCTTAAGCCTATTAGTGAATGTTTTATAGCAGTAGGATAACCATATTCACCCACACAGTCATGCAGAGCCGAAGCACAACCAAAACAATGTTCTTCCAGCATCATGCAAAAATATAAAACAAATATAAAAAAAAAAAAAAAAACTTTCATTGTATTTTGCATCTGGTTATGTGTCACTGCCAGTAGAAAGTTAGTAGAAAGTGTTTATTTAGTTTACCATAATTGCAGAAGATGTCAAATGTTTTTCAGTCACATCATCATGTGCAGTACTAACAAAGTCACAAAATCCCAGAACAATGAACAGATTTTAGTCAGTATTACCGATATTCCTCATTTCCCGGCCTGGAAAGAGCAAATGGCTTAATTCTTCCATCACCGTAATACAGATCATGAATATTTCAACTGCTCAGATTTCCTTCTGGGAGGATGTCAGACCTTTAATGACCAGTCAGCAACAGGAACTCGCCTCAGAGAGAGTCTATTAAGAGTTAACCATGAACCATCCACTCATACATCATATGGTGGGTGTAGGTTGACACTGCTGGCAGTAATAATGCGACTAAAACCAGCACTTGAATGAATTATAACTCCTTCAATATGACACCTACAAAATGTGTTATCATTTAAGCCAGACATTCATCTTCAAGCCCTTCACTTCTAATGAATGATTTATAAAAGCTAAAGCTCTGCAATACATTTGTCAACACAACATGTCCAGTGTGCATTCACAAATGACTCACTTGCCCTCATAGATTCGTCATGCAACGTATTTGCAATATATGAAATTAAACAATAACGATCTGTTGGTCTTATTGATCTAGCCAGAAAAAACGGGAACAATTAGACCATCGACTACCCCAAAATAGACTGCAAGGCTGCTGCACAATGATAAATTAACTTTACAGTTCACCTCGCCAGGAAAGAGTGTATTTGATTCAGAACTGCGCGTTGGCAGACTTCATGTGTTGTTACTCAAAGAGCTCCTCAACAGAGACTATAAAAAGATGAAAGGACCTAGACTTGTCAATCTCCAAACTCATTTGTGCTGGAACTGAAACATCTTTTGCATCTCAGCAGTGCCACAGTATTTTTGGTCTCATTTACTTCAGATACATCACTGAGAGGAGGAGGAGGAGGAGGAGGAGAGCTCAAAGAGGTGATATCTCCTGGATACTGGCTTCACTTCAGAGAACGATGGTCCAACGCTCACATTTCAATGTGATATGCGCAACATCACTTGCATTTGAAGTCAAATGCGACCATCATATTCTATACGTGTCCCAATTTGCACTTAAGCACTATTCTTCACACTTTTTTTGTGGTAGAAGCATGTTCACACTGAAAATTTCAAAAAGAACACATGCATTTCAAATGCCCGAATGATGCACATAATTAACTGTAAAAACGAAACAATGTTTGGAATGTTGGAGACCATGCACCATGTACCGTATAAAGTTCATACGCTCAATTATAGAGTACATAGTCCATAGTGTAAGTGCATGGGGTATATTACATAATTTTGGACACAAAAAACATATGTCTAAAAATATAGTTGTATTCTCAATCATACTCACTTTAAATCACTTTATACTACTGGGCAGTTGAATGCTTGAATCAGATTGCTTGACGAACGTTCTAAAGTGTGAAATTATTTTCAGGGAAACACATGGTTAAAATAGTTCCAGTCAGTTCTTGACCGCATTACAGGTCTACGTATATCACTACGCCAAATGATTTCAGTTATTTCAAAGGTCTATACAGCCTGCGGTCCCACTTTATATTAAGTGGCTTTATGTACTATGTACTTACATTGAACAATAAGTAGAATGTATTATTGTGCACTGTAAAAAAAAAAAATATTTTCAAGAATTGTTATCACAACATTTTTTCTTTTGTCAAATCAACTTAAATAATTTATTTAGTTCTGATAACTTATTATTTTGAGTTTCTGATGATTAAATTAATCTCCTTCATTGTATTAACTCACTTTTTCCGGTTCAATCAACTTAAAATTTTAAGGCAACCAGGTTACTTTATTTTTTAAGTTAAACCAACAATATTTTTTTTACAGTGTGTTCCTGTTGTATTGTAAAACACTTTTGCTGCTATTGAGGTGTGATACGAGTAAGGTTAGGGACAGGTGTGGTGGTATGAGTCGATTTAAGGGTAGGTTAAGGTGTGAGGGGAGGGTCAACTGTGTAATTACAAATGTTATTACATAAAGTAATTATAGCTGTAATTACATGCTGGTATTTTTAAAATATAAGTACAATGTAAAAACATGTATGTAGTACACAATAAGTCCATTGTATCAAATTATTAATTTCAATGTAAGTATATAGTACTTAAAGCCACTTAATATAAAGTGGGACCCAGCCTGTAACAGAAAAAGAACAAAACCCCCCCAACAACTATTATTCCAATTATTCCTTTCTTAATTTGCTTCTAATTTCACACAGCCGAGATCTGTGTTCGATGGTTCTGTTAAAAAAACAAAATTATGCCAATGATTAAAAAATTGGTGAAAAATGGTTTGGTATTGTTGCTTCATTATCCCAATTAATTTCAGCCTTGTATCAGTGGCATTGTCAAAACACAATATGTTATCATTTATTTCAAAGCCACAGACAGACTACTGTGCAGAAGGTTGTGAAAGTGAAAAGTGAGGGGAGCCAAAGCTTTCATTGTCCAGCGGGGAATGGGCCTGATCCACCCACAAAGAAAATGCTTCATATTTTCCTGGTTTAAAGGGTTCATTGCAAAGCTGCAGGATATAATGGGAACATTATTATGGAATAATAAGAAGCAGGCTTACTCAGTATGTGGCAGAAATGCAAATGGGTAAAGGGACACCTGAACGCGAAACACACAATGCCTGCACTTCATCTGATACATGATCCTTTGAAGCACAAGTAAAGTGTGATCTTAACAGAATTGCATTGCAAAATTTCACACTTAAATACTGCATACTTTGGACAAAAATTAGATGTTTTGGTTTATTAGCATTATAATATCTGCCTTAATTAACACTGTGTAATGTGTACTACTGTATTCATAAGCATTTTTTTTCTTGATGTATCTAATTAAGGGTAATGGTCAGATATGATGCCATTCAATTGAAGACATGGTAGCCACTCCCAATAAAGTCATGCATCCATACAGTAGCTACAAATAACTTCTTCACTGCACACCATCTCCCACCACCATCTTCTCCCATAAGGTGCACTTGTGAATATGCATTGGTGTGTGAATTGATTTGAAATGGGAAATGGTTATATTTATGCACTGAAGCCTGAAAAAAGCCATACAAGATATTTATAGTTCTCTCTGTTGCCCATTTATATCCTCTAAAATCTTTAGATATTTTTTTTGTATGATGTCAGTGATGTGTATGATTTTTTTGTATGATGTCAAAGGGAAAATACACAAATTTTACTGAACAAGATAATAAAAAAAAAAGATAATTTAATACAGTAGCTAGGGGTGCAGCAGATCACAAAACTCATCGTTCGGATCATATTGCATTTTTTTTTTTTTTTTGTTTTTTTTTTTGTCACTGATCAGATCATTTTTCAGATCAGCCAAAAAAAGGTCTAATAGTACCCAGGCACAGAAATTGAAAAATCTAATGTAAATAACATTGCTTAGTCTTTACTGTATATATATATATATATATATATATATAGTATTTAATATATATGATCCAAAATATAATATATATATTTTGCAATGCAATTCAATATATATATATATATATATATATATATTAACATTAATGACTCGGATATACGCAGGTACATTAGCCTGCTGTCACTTTAAGAGCTAATGCACGGATCCAATATAATGATACGCATCCGTATTCTTTCTCAATTGTTTATGTTTACTTCTATATAAGAGCCCGTTCTCATCCTTTGGCGTCATTATAGGTGATGCCGTATGACATTTCTTCAGAATACTATGCAGATAGCGTCAATATAACATGCAGAAGGCGTCATACAGGAGACTGGCATCCTTTAGCGTCAATATGAGACACAGACCCTACCACAGACCTAAACCTACCCATAACAGTGCATGTTGACGCTAAAGGGTGCCATGTGCGTAGTATTTCGACGAAATGTCATATGGTGTCACCTATTATGACGCCAAAGGATGAGAATGTGTTGGATATAACCAACAGCATTTACGAGGATATTAGCCAAGATTGGCCGTTTGAGATAATTCTGGCCCACTAGGATCAGTTACACCCCTAACATTAGCATTCCTCTCCCTCACCCCAGCTGTTATTTTCTTCGATTGTGACAGGTGATGCAGAACATGCCTGCCCACCTTATCAAAACTGCTGATGCTCCAAGTATGATGGGGACAATTTATGAATAGCAAGTCATTTTTCAGATACATATAATTAATCTGGAGTGGCTTTGGTTCTGGCCACTTTAGAGCATCTCTCTCTCTTTTATTATATTTTTAGTTTATGCCACTCCAGTATAACTATTATATTTTTGGGTCATTGTCCTGCTGGAAGATTAATCATCTCCCAAGTTTCAGTATTTCAGCAGACAGCAGCATGTTTTTCTCCAGATTTTTTCTGGATTCTGCAACTCCATTAATTTCCCGACTTCCACAGACAAACCTACAATATTAAAATATTAGAATAATATTTGAACACCGCAAAGTCTGGATAGAATTAGACTTTATGCAAAAATGCAGTGAACCTACTATATTAATTGAACTCTACAAATCTACAAACATCAGGGTTGTGTGGTACATCTCGATCTTTCATTTTTTTTTTTTTTTTTTTTTTTTGTCTGAACGGTCCATAAAACTTGTATATCGGCGGCCCATTGCATTTAGTTTTGTTTAATTGATAGGTCACGGCTCTGGGATCTTTATGCCGGTGTAATGCATTGGACAAAAAAAGTCAGTTGAAACGTGTAGATCAGTAGCCCATTAGTTATTTTCTTGATTGACACTGGGCTGGTCCAATCACATCTTTTTAATAGCTTTGAGTGAGCGAGTAGTGTCAGTGTGTATCTGTCAAAATAGTCAAAGCGATGGAGAAGAAACGCAAGGAATGTGAAGAGAAATAGCGTGTAAGTTCAACTTCAAAGCCCTTCAAGTGGCTGATGAGGATAGTGAGGAGGATAAGGAGAGGAATAAGTGAGTATAGAAACTGTGGGAAGCAGAACTAGGCTACTTTCAGAACACTTAGGCTATGTTGGAACCCACTAGCCAGTTACTCATTGTTTCCACATCTGCATATTTGACGATTACGCATTTTATTAGAATTGTAATGAGACCATGTTTTCCGCCAAAGTGAAAGCTTGATGCCGTTTCCGTCAAAATGAAAGATCATGTGTTTATCTCTTTCAAGTTTAAAAATGAGTACGACACAAATTATGAAAGTTGCTTTTATTTTATTTTTTAGCTATTACTGCCATTCATATCATAACTATATAGTAATGTAGACAGAAAATAGGCCTATCTCACAACTAAAAGATTGAGTTTTTCTTTGTTCAATTAGCACACTGAATATGGGTTGGAGCTCTTTATTTTGAACTCTCAAAGATTGACACCAGATTGATGAATTTAACATTAAAAAGCACAACATTTCCTTACGGGGAGCATGCCCCCGAACCCCCCTAGAGGGACAGAGGTGCACTCACCATATATTTCCAAAAATCCTGATTCTATTATTACATGGCATTAGTGGTTTTAAGGAGTTGGTATACATATTCAAACTTCATTGGGAGTTCAGCTTGGTCCTTCTAGGTAGGTGTGCGTGGTGGGCTCTGCCTTCATGTTAAAATCTAAATTCTGAACACACTCATGAACACACTGGAGAGTAAAAAAAATAATTGAAAAATGCAGTTGTTCTCTATTTTTCATGTTAAGTATGGTAATTTTACCCCTAAACTAAGAACTTTGCCAAGAGTATGTTGGGGCCTTTATCCTCACCAAGGCTGCATTTATTTGATCAAACACAGTAAAACATTAATATTGAATGTTTTTTTTTTTTTGTGTGAAATTTTGTCTTTTTTTTTTTTTCTATATTAAAGGGTCACTCCACCTCTGGGAAGATGAATGTGTATTTAAAATGGGTAATTTATGTAGAAGAAATGTGAAATTATTTTTGAATTTGGAGCTTTCTAGACTGAAAAAGACAGAAAATGTATTTTTGGCTAATGCGGCTAAACTCCCAGAATGCACTTGCTTCGCTGCCCTAGGAGGCCACGCCTACAGAGCGCAGTAGGTAAACAACAAGAATAGGCTGCTAGTGAGTCTCCATGATGAGTCTGCCCAAAAATGTGTTTCGAGATTGCTTTTGCGTTCAAGACGGCTTTTGCGTTCTACAGTCGCCATTCATTATGTTTAGTGTGGCGAGCCGGACGAGTGAGGGCCGTGTGGAGAACGGCGTGAGGACGGTGGCGTGAGTACCGATGAGCGACAGCTGTGAGACGTAAGTTACCGGTCTCGTATCTCTCACGGAGGAGCGGGAATTTTATTAGCAATGTTAAAACGCACATCAACCGATCACTTGTTTAGCGTTTATGTCAACACTACATTCAGATTCACCAATCAGAATGAATTCAGTTAGATTGAAACAAAAGCTGTGCATGTAAACAATGAATGGGGACCGCAGAAAGCAAAAGCTGAATCCCGGACATCGACAGCCGGACATGTCTGGGAAAAAGAGGACGGTAACAACCTAAAGTTACTAGCCGGCTTTCTCCACAGAACAAGAGCCTGCTAGCTTAGCTTCCAAAAAAGATGGCTGACACTATGTGTAATCCCAATCCTCAATAATGTATCCGTCTGCATATTCAGTAGCTTCGTCCATATTTTCAAAACGTTTCTGCCGGTGAAATCAGACGCACTGGCACTGATCTGTGATTGGTCTGTCAGCGCATTAGGTCCAACCCCCTATGGGCGGGTTTGAAAGGTGGGATCTAGTGCTTGTAGTCTTTACAGAAATCCCCCGCTCTTAAACATCGTAAAATGACGATTTTTTGCGTCATTGTAAGAGGAAGTGAAAAGGGTAAATAGCGGATTTCTTTCATCTAAGGGGAAAATGAGAGAGTGTTGCACGACCATTCAATAGTATAACTGTGTTTCTAACAATGGAAAGCTTAATGCAAATGGGTGGAGTGACCCTTTAATATCTCTACATAAATAAATCATTCCTGTGATGGCAAAGCTGAATTTTGAGCATCATTACTCTGAAACACACTCATGGCGGTTGACCAATCACAACCAAGAACATTGTGCTTTTCAGAAGGAGTGGCTTCACAGAGACAGGAACTAAACCCAGCGTTGCTGTCAGACTGAGGAGAGAGGTGCTGCAACAATGTAGACTATGTGAAAAATAATGCGTTTTTGGAACATTCAAGCATGAAAACCTGTTCTTCACTGTCGGGAACTTGTTCTAATATGCAATGCTTGGTTATAACGAAACACAGCCTATAGTGCTAAAGGTTCATAGGACTTTATTTTTACAATGTACTACATTGAAGCAGTTTCTCCAACACGCATATGTGTTTTTACTGTATGTGAAACAGCTCAGCTGCACTGGTGGTCTCAGGTGATGTTATAGTGCATAGTAGAAAACTTTAGGGGTTGATTTACATGCGTAAAAGCAAGGGCAAGATTTTCATGAAATTCTTTTAGTTCCATTCTTTTAGTTTTTTAAAATTATTTAGTAAATTGTCTGGCTTTTTCTTCAGAGTAATTCAATAAAATGTGCTAAATTTAAAAAGGGAGGATGCATTTTAGAGGCCCGGTATATGCACACTTTAATTTGCACAGCAGAGGGCCAGTGGAATACCATAATGTATGATAATATATGATGACTGCTTCTTTTCAAGTATTCTAAGTGAATCCAAGCGCTCACCTTCAGCTCCTCAGCGGTTCTGTGGTTTGTCTCTAGAGTGACTCGGAGCATTCAACATTCATCCTTAATCCAGTCAGTCCCATAATGGACTCCCATCAGTAGACGCACTTTCTCGAAGTAGCTCATATTTACTCGCCGCTCTTGCTAGTGGCACTCATGTCTAATGAGTAATTTACACTAAAATCACCAAATCAAAACATCTTGGTAGCTTGCCGTTCTCTGGGGCACATCCAAGAAAGAATTGTGTAGGTAATTAATGCTACAGGAAGATCTACAACTCTCTGAAACCATACTGGGATTAGCCATTCCCGTTAGTGGCGCAAGGGAATGGAAAGGTCTCTCATAAGCATGCAGAGATGTGCGGTTTTCCCAGTTAAATTAGCTCTGTCCAACTTTCTGTCCTTGTCAACCTTTCTGAATGCTCCTTTCCCTTTCGAGCCAATTAATGGAGGACCGGGAGGAATTTCTTGGCTCCAGCAAATGTTAAAAGACGTCTCCTACAATCTGAGGATTTCTTAGGGAATCTGCTTTAAGAACTTCCAACTATAGTAAAATCAATAGAATTCAGATGCACTTTTAAGTTTAGATGGTGTGAAGAGCAGGATATGTGTTTGATTTGAATTTGATGAACCCCTTGAATAGGAAACCTACACCAGCATGCTCACAAGTGTCCACTCATAATGGGAAAACAGGTTTGCCTACAACAAATGAGGCCATAAGGATTCTTGTCCATTCTAAAAATAAATTAATGAGCATCCACATATGTATTACATGTCTCTCGTAGGCTTTGGGGGAGTGGTAGAGCACACAAAACTCAACAATTTATGAAATTTTCCAGGAACCTTGCTTGCAGTTTTTTTTTTAAGGTAAAAGGAGAGATCTTATTATTTCAAGCAAGGACTTTGTTGTTCCCTCTAGAACAACTTCTAGTAAAAATCCAGGGATAATCTCAACAACGCTACGTGAATTTAATGAATGGGCCCTGTCAAGACAAAGACTGAAGGAAAATGAAAAACAAGACTCTAAAACACATTATTAAAGGGCTTTATAAGAAACTTTTGACTTAATCAGCCAATTCATCTTTCTCATTACTTCTGCCCTTTATTGCAGCCCTTATTGGTCCTCTTATTGCAAGAAGTCAGTGGCTAAAATAAAATGGCTTTCAGTGAGGATTAGGGGGACTGTTTCAGTATCTTGGCCTCTGTGGCATTTTAATTAACCCGTCCACAAATAGTATTGATGAGTTTCTTAGTGTGAGAATGAGAGGAGCTTGTGGACATTTTATAGGCATGGTACTGTGTGTGTGTGTATATATATATAAAAATATATATAATATTAGTTCTGTCAAACCATTAAAATATTTAATCGTGATTAATCGCATTAATGTCGTAGTTAACTCACGATTAATCGCACATTTTTATTTATTTTAAATGTCTCTTGATTTCTTTTTCTCATTCTTTTTTTCTCTTTTTAATGCTCTTATCAACATGGAAAAGTGGATCGGCTTGCTTTTTTAGTTTCACATTTAAAAGTATCATTGCATTTTCCCCGACGTATTATATTAAAGCAACACTAAGTAAGAATTTTTGAGCCCAATCTCATGAAAGTTCATATCTATAGGACGAATGTCATTTCTCGTGCCATTTATACTAAACAAGTTTTTGCGTGTATGGTACGTGATTTCGCGTGCATATGATACGCACTTTTTGGCGTATAATAAGTACGAACTCCCCACCCCCCTTCCCCCCTAAACCTACCCTAGCCAATTGCAGGGGGAAGCAATTAGACAGTAGACTACAACTACACTTTCATAAAATCATCCATTATACTCTACTTTGTCTGTGCGCGTGCGACAGTAGGATGCGGTTGGCTAAATTATTTACGACAGCAGTAATGGACAATTCCGCTTCCAACCTGTAGGGCGACCGCCGAGGAAAAGTTGCTTGGTGTTGATTTAATGTATAAATAGAATAAAAACTTGTTTTAAGATCTCTTTATAAACTTTTTGAAGCGTCAAAGTGGTAGTTGCGTAGCTGTCAATGGAGAGAACAGAATCAAAAAGATCTTCATTTGTGTTGGACAAATGGGTTTGGAACGACATGATGGTTATTAATGACAGAAGTTTCATTGTTGGTTGAACTAAACCTTTAAACAGTCTAAATACATCTAGATGCTACTTCAGATGCAGATTCCGTGTTTCCTATTCAGTAGAAATGTAGTTGATAGTGATTTAATTTGCTAATAGCCTAATAGTGTCTTATTACTCCAATTAAAAGTATTGATAAAACTTAAAGGGGTAGCTCATCCCCCAAAAAAATGTTGTGAACGGACCCATGACCAATTGGTGTGGCTGTAGATTACAGGTAATAATGTTGTAAATAACGACATCTTTGGATTCCTTTCTTTTTTCCCCCGCATCTTTTTCTCCCCATGTCCAAATACAAGGCACTAGCATCGATCCGCACATCTCACAAACACATTTGCTTCAATTGATTTAAGCACAGAAGACTGTGGGTGAGTGGAGTTGCCCCCGAACGAACGTAAATAGAGGAGAAGTGTGTTTTATTGTGCTTTCCAGACAATAAGCAGACTGAACAAGCAGCAACACCTGCTAATGGCTGAAGGGCTGCTCTCACACAAGTACAGTATGTACTGTTGACTTCTATGGCTTTCCCCCCTCACGTTTGGACATGACCCATGGGGAGTCCTTTCTGTCCTGTCTGAGTTGGGATGTGATGTGTGTGTGTAATTACTGAAGCTGTTACGCCATGCTTAAAGAGGGAGGGCTGATATTGTCTCCCAGAGACCCCTGCACCATGGCTCTACACGCCACACAGAATCGACACCGACTTCTTGCACAGTCGAACGGCTCCCCGATGGGTATTTGAATGGCAGCCCATCAGTAGAAAGGGAAGAAGGAAAGGAAGGAGTTGATTTTAATCTCCCCACTGATCAATATGATCCATGCCTTTCTATGGCAGGGTTTATGGAAGGTTTACTCTTGAAAGAGATCCATTGGCCTTTATCTGCATATTTTCCCCCTGAAACCAAACACTGCAATCACTCTGTGTCATTCCGCTCTGGGTCTCTGGCCAAAACGCTATCATTCCTGCTCTCTCGGTATGACTTACTGCTAACGTCTCCTTGTCAGCAGTTTGAGTTTTCAGCTCTTGTCTTACTGCCACCACAAAAAAAGAGCAGTTTTCATCATTTTTGCACCCTGCTGATATTACCTTTATGACATTTCACCCATTAGGCAGTTTTTTTTTTCTCTCTTTAAAATTTGTGCGATTTTGAAGAATGTTTTGCTTAAAATTGACATTCTGGCAGTTTTATTAATATTATTTGATTAAAATAGTCTTGTTTGTTTATATTCATTATATTGCACCATGATGGCAGCTATCCAAGGAATACATTTCCTTTTTAAAGCAAAACCTAATATAAATAATTGAATATTTAATTTTTTTTTTTTTTTATGCACGCACAGTATCACAAATAGTTTGTACAACTTTTGTCATGTTCAGAATACTGAGTTTAACTGAGCATGTCATTTTATGGGTAATTTGATTGACTTGTCAAAATTCCAAGTATTCTGAATAGAGTTTGCTTAGAACAAAAAGGGTTTTTTGTAACGTGGAAAGTCTATGTTATTTCCCCCCTTAATTTTTCTTGTAAACAGCATCAGAGAAAAGGGAGCTGGTTTAGTTTATTATCTCTCTCCACAAACAGGTTTCCCTCACTAGTAATGGAATGTAAAACCCAAAGGGAGCTGGAGTGATTAAAGTAACCATTAACATTTTTTATAGAATATTGGAGCATTTATTGTGATTTATACATGCACATCATAAATGTTATTTTTTTCTATTTTATGTGCTTTTGTAATGTACAAAATCAATTCCCCTCTGTCTTGCAACAACATCTCTTCTCTTATCTGATCATGTGTCTACTGGTGGGAGGGCAGGGCAACCTGTCTGAGATCATAGCAATATCAAACCATTCAATCAATTCCCAATAGACAAAATCAAGCCCTCCCCTAAATTTTTTCTTGTTTGAGAAGCCATTTTACTCAGATATTTAGTACGTCAAAATAGGGAAGAAGAGAACATTGCAACTTCTATTTCATGCTGATTGTAATATTTTTTTGAGAAGGGAAGAAAATTCTGTTATATTATCAATTCCAGCTGGCTTTTAGTCAGTGCACATGACACATACAGTAAAGCTTGATGCTTTTGGACCTTGGAAGTATATTTTCATTGGTGGAAAATATATTTATATAATGCAAGTTACTCAATTAACTTCATTATAACTAGTAATATTAATATCATTCTTGAAATCGTGATGTATATTCGCAAGGCTGTGATTATCTGCTGCCAATTTTCATCACAGCATCACTTGTGTGATATTGCGTTCATTTAATAAAGACATTTTTAAAAGTTTTTTAAAATTATAAATTATATTATTATTATTATTATTAAACAATTGCCTTAGGTTATTGAATTTACTAACTAGAATACCAATGCAAAAAGGCAGAAAAAACCTACCTGTACCATTCCAATCCTTTGTCATAATTTCTATCAAAGAAATGTGGTTCGGTCCCAAGAGCTCGAACATCTGGATGAATCCGGATGAACTCCAGAACTGCCCTGGTTCCTCCTTTCTTAACGCCAACTATAAGTGCATTGGGCAACTTCTTATTCCCGTATTTTGGCGAATTACTGTTATTACTCTGATTGTGATCTACCACATCTTGTGTTTTCTGGAAGGCTGAATGTTTGCTTTGGTTGCCAGTAAGGTTCAAGAGAGCCACAGCCCTCGTCTCGTCCGGGAGAACTCTCGCTTTCGCTGATATAGTGCAATAATGTGACTTCTGTAAAAGTTTTTTACTTCCCATGTTCTTCAGATGGACGCAGCGGTGATCCTCCCATCTCTGGCTAGGCATGATTGTACCGGAGCAAAAGAGGATGCTGTAGCATAGATACATGAAACACAAAGAGATAGTGAATATAAAAATAAATCTTCTGCTTAATCTGTTTGAGGATGGCACAATTCGGCTGGACAGGAACCTATATGCCATGTCTCCATGGATGAAAACAAGGCATGTTTTTCCCCGTAAGTTTCTCTGTGAGGTTTGCTGGTTGTCTCGAGCTCCCCATCAACTCCGACTGCGCGAACTTACATCTCATTTGGGAAAATGCTAGTTAATATTTCCGAGCGGACACATAAGATTACATGAAGTCTGAGGAAAACATGTATCGATAACAAGGTAAAGTTTCCAAATGAGCACAAAACACATGTAATTCCACTGCCCTTTAGTTTCGACGTCGCGTCACTTTTGTAAGCTACGTGAAATCACCTCATATATTTGGACTCCAGCAACTTGACTTGATTCTGTGCTGATATAGTGTTGAAAATATTTAAAGTAATTCCTTTGTTTGACCTGCAGCATCTTACTAAATGTAATCCGTTTTGGAAATCGCATATTCCAGGTCTAAAAGGCACATTTTGCTTCCAAGTTCCCAACGCGAAGCCGCGCAGCGCTCGCCCGGTCACCGTTCAGCTCATGTTTGTGTCTTTCTGAAGTTCTCAAGAGCGGCTTTGCGGCAGTCAAGCGCTCGAGATCAATATTTAAAGACGACGCCTGACGTCACGTCATATTTTCATATTCCTCGTGCGTTTGTCTTTTTAAAGGAGTAGGCTACTGCACGGCTGCGTGTACCATTACACTAAGTGCCATTATTCCGCATAAATTCTCATTTGCCCCGCGCGTCTAAACGAATTGCTTGCGACCAGGGAGTGGAATCTTAATAGATTCTTCAATTATGCTAAATTATGTTTATATTTTTACAAAATTACTTCTCTTAGACCCGAAAGCAAACAACTCTTTGCTTAAAACTGTCATTTATGAGATTCTCACACCAGAGGTGATGCTAATTTGCACTTATGTTATTCAGGCTAATATTGCACTGAGAACTTCAGTTTGGATTCCTGCTTCAAAAACGTTAGTAAAACGTGTTTTTGTTTAGGAATATT
Source organism: Pimephales promelas (assembly GCF_016745375.1). Next base: position 32,038,874 of record NW_024121321.1, on the reverse strand, counting down.
TGAGCCTCAAATTCTAGATTGGCTTTATGTTGGTCAGAAAGAGATGCATCGGGTTACATTCACATGTTATTTCAACTTATTCCAGTTAAATTGATCAATTAAATCCCAAACAGTGTGCATGTTTTCATTAAAAAAGGGGGGCATACTAAATATTGAGCAATTCTTTAATTCATGTTCATCATGCCTTTTACACTACTTTGCACTATTTGTTTACAGTATTTAAAGGTGTCCTTGTTATAGTGTAGTTATACAATTAAAGGAGTATTTTATTATTTTTTTTTTTTTTTATGGAACCCTTTGAAGCTGCAGTGAAACTCTCATTTGGACCTTGAAATGTTTGGTTCCCAATGAAGTTCATTATATGGAGAAAATATTGGAATGTTTTCATCAAAAACCTTAATTTCTTTTCGACTGAAGAAAGAAAGACATGGACATCTTGGATGACATGGGGGTGAGTAAATTTTCAGCAAAAGTTTTTTTTTTTTTTTTTTTTTAAGTGAACTACTCCTTTAAGTAGGCTACTGAGTAACCGTAATTAACATCATGTAGGCTATAGGAATGATTAGGGGTTTGAGTAGAGTTTGGTTTAGGGTTAGTTGCTTGTAATATGCATATTTATTATGCATTTATTTACTGTTATTGCTATAGTAAGTGACAAGGACAGTGTAAAATAAATTGTTACTGATTGTCCAATCTAACTTTTCACTCAAATTGCTATGCTAATGATGTATTTTGACATTTGGTATTACATTAGAAAATTGTGAAATAGAAGTATTTTCACTGGTGGTTTTAGACTTTTGGACCTGTATGTGTTAATGTACTGAATCCAGTGATTTAAGCAACTGTAAATAAAGTTTTGATTGAAATCCTCTCTTTCTCTCTCCCTGTATTCTTGTTGTTTGAAGATATCAACCTGTTTAACCAACCTGGAAGGTTAAATTGCATTTAGTATTTCTCTAAAAAACAATTATCAAGACAAACAGACCCTTAATCCTCATCCCCTATAATCTGCAATGTGTTTGTCTAGAGGAACATTAATGTTGACAGGTCTCATTTCACTTGTGGAGAGAGAGAGAGATAGAGAGACAGTTTCAAACAGCCTTTGGTTTGCCCAGTTGAGATCCATACGATTACAATCGTCCTCTCGGAGCGGAGGATTTTAATGTCCAGATGTCTTAGTGTGTGGAGTAGGAGGCTTAAGTGATAAACACATTCTCATTATGAATGTTTCCTGCATATATTGGATATAATCCTATAGTGGTCTGTACTTCTGCTTACGGGCAAACAAAACCTTTCTAACCTCTGTCATCGCCAAAGGCTTGGATGTTGTAGACATGGATTGCTCAAGAGAACAAGAGCATTTCAGTCAGCAAATGTCACTATCTTGTTGAGTGTCAGTTTGACATTTCCCACAAAACACTGAATGTGCAGATTATATTTATACAAATGTTGACACATGAAATGAGCAGTGTACCCCTAAATAACATGAACACATTGGGATTATCGGTTGCTCAGTGAAAAATGTGCTTTGCAATATTATTTTTTTTTTTAAAAAAAAAGATGTTTTTACTTTTATTTGACACAAAATAGATCCTTGCCTCAGAGGGCTTAGCATGTAAATATAATAATGCAAGCTGCAACTATTTTCTTCAGTGAAAGCATTGGGTTTACCAAGATATTGTCTATCTGTAGACAATTTTCCCAATTAGCGGGGCACCAGAGAGTCTGTCTTGCTAATCAGCCACCCTTGCTGTGACTCTGAATCCGCTTTTAGTGAAATGTGATCAGAGACCATGGATCAATTGGGTCAACAGCATTGGCCCAGATGACATTGATACAATTAAGCATGGGGCTTCATTAACCTTTTCATTTCGCCAAGCTCTGAGTCTCATTCTCCTGATATCTCTGAACACGATCTCTACAATATATAGAAATGTTATTGGATGCAGAGGTTAGTGCTGTGAGATATCATCTGAAATAACCCAGGTCAAAGTGCGGTCAGCCTATAAGGAGTTGTTTAATTTTTAGTGGAACAATTTCAAACTCTGCTGGATGTAATATTTCCGGAGGAGTGGAGTGCCATTTCAAAATGATTTTCAATTACCTGGTTATATCCTGGAATGATACATCTGGGGGTTGTGTTCACCTACCTATTTAATATGTTTTTGTATTCTGTGTTTCCCATTACATGTTTCAATACAACTACACCAGCTTCTTAGTTCCTTGATTAAATTGACAAGAAAGGCAAAACGCTGAAATCACAAATACTTTACTTGTGCATTTAAAAGAATAGTTCACCCAAAAAGGAAGGCTCTGTCATGATTCACTCATCCTCATGTTGTTTTGTCATACCTTTTGAAGGATTTTGGTAACCAAAGCATTTTAAATACCCTTGACTTCCATTAACTCTTTCCCCGCCAAACACGGAATTTTCCGTGTTTAATGAAAAAACGCATCTGCGCCAAACACGGAATTTTCCGGGTATCCGTGTTTTAGGTGGTATACGGTAAGGAAGACCCGCGCGCATGTCCTGAATGATTGCGCAACTCTTTGTTTAGAGAAACAGATTGCAATCGTCTCAAACAGTGGAGTAGTGAGAATGTATCAGACAGACAATGCAGAGGTATATGGCTGAAGTACTGGAGGTTAATGGACTCGGAGTCCGATCACTCTTTATTTGATAATTCTGAATCTGATCGGGACGAAGTAGTCAGTGAGAGAGATGCACATCTTGTCACAGAAAGTTCTAGCCATGGATGTGCCGCAGATAGATCGTATAATATTATGACACAATAATATGTATGTGTGTGTGCAGGCATTTATGTGTGGCTGTCTAAATATGAAGGTGTAATTGTCAAATTATTTCTCTCTTTGTGCACATTTACCACATTGTAATATGTATTTGTGTGTGTGTGTGTGTGTGTGTGTGTGTGTGTGTGTGTGTGTGTGTGTGTGTGTCTAGGCCTGTTTATTGTAATTCCAATTATTCATTATTCACAGGTAGAACACAGAGAGGCAGAAGTTTTATTGCAAAAGTTACATTTCCCTTACATCCTGGGAAATTTGATATATTTTACATTTATTTTATGTTTTTAATTTATTTTGGAAAGTTTTATATATGAAGGAAACAACATCTGAATGTATTCTGCTTTTAAATGCACTTGTTTGATAAAAACACCTTTTTCTCAGTTTTTTGTCCAAAATGTTGTGTTTTTGACAAAACCTACCTCTGTTCAAGAGGCAATAAAAAAAGAACAGATGAAGATAAAATAAAAACGTTTTTTTTGCCTAAAAGCAGAGGCTCAGATCTTTATTTTTATATATATCATCTTCATATATTCATGGAAGAAAATATTCAGCAGGGGCATTCAAATTTAGCGAAAATCGTCAAAAACCCTGGCGGTGGCTGGCAACTTTTTTTTAAAACGCTGGCGGGGAAAGAGTTAAATGGACAAAAATAGGCTATACTGAAATATTTGTTAAAATACGTTTTGTGTTCCACCGATGAGGGATGGTTTACTGAAAATCAGTGGTGGAATGTAACGAAGTACAAATACTTTGTTACTTTACTTAAGTACATTTTTCACGTATCTTTACTTTACTTAAGTAGAATAAATAGTGCATACTTTTTACTTTTACTTCGTTACATTTTGCAGCAATTATTATACTTTCTACTCCACTACATTTCTACAACTTCTGTTACATTTTCGTTACATTTTCTGATCAGTTTTTCCCCTGCCAAAACATAATCTGACCGTCCGTTCGTTGCATGTTTGTCTCACCAGTGACGTTTGGCTGCCATAGATATACCTGGTCACACTAAATGCGTCTCGCACGCAGTGTGTTTATTGTGCCATTTATACGCGAAAATTTGTTTTTATGTGCATGGGAAACGTTTGGTCAGGATTATGGCAAGCCAAGAGGTTCAGAATTGCACCATAAATTAATCGCGTTTACTGCCAAACATAGTTATTAATATAGCTGCAAGCAGCCATTACCGGGGCCAAGCGCAAGAAGCGGCAACATATGCCAAAATGGCAAGGAGTGGCAGACCAACTGCAGCAAGGAGCAATTAAGGGCATTTTGAGAGAACTTTGGGCAAATGGCTAAGAAAATCACATAAACATTAACTTATAAGATGATTTAATGGGTTATCACTTTCGAACAATAGGTGGCGCAGTTACGAAATAGATGTGATGTGGTCAGAGTGAGGTGACAATGACACATGCAAAGTTTGGTGTCAAAATGTGAAGGCATTGCAGAGATAAAGCCTAAATAGTAATTTTGGCAGCATGCCTACATTTTGACGCTGTGGTATACGAAAACGGTTTTGTCTATCATCGTGCAATTCATAACTTTTAGTCGGCACGGTCTGGAGATGATACGATTCAATTTTCGTGAAAATCGGACAAACGGTCTAGGAGGAGTTCGAAAAAGAAGGTTTTTCAAAGAAATAAAGATGACGAACAGGAAGTTTGTCTGATTATGGAAAACCTGATATCTATGTTTTCGGCATAACAGAAGGAATCTATTAAGATCAGTTTCATTGCAATAGGCAAATTTATTCAAAAGTTATTAGCGTTCTCAGAAATTAATTATAACTTTTGACCAACAGGTGGCGCTGTCTCAAAATCTTTTGAGTACCTTCAGGGCATGCTGCTTATGGCACACACTGAGTTTTGTAATATTACACCAATGCATTTGTTTAGTATAGAATTTTAATTCACAAAACTCTATTGAAGTCAATGGGAATTTCACGTTTTGTTCTATTATAGCGCCACCAAGAGGCTCAGTCCCACAATTTTTTTTATGTGTCCTCAGAGTGACCCCATACATATGTGTGTCAATTTTGGTGCAAATATCTCAATTCACTTCCGAGTTATAAACATTTATATGAAAAAACACGTAAAAAATGACTGACACATGACTTTGTTTGAATTTTACTACCCCTTACTATCAATATTTTCGCATTTGGGCATTAGCGTTTAGTTAACGAGCTATGATTCCGTGTTTTTGGCGGTGGTTTCGTCTCGATCGGAACAGCGGATTTGAAGATATCGCCAAGTGTTTTTTTCGCGCTAAATCGCTACGCTACACCAACCGTAACACGAAACCCAGCATGTTTAGTATCGTTGGACTCGGCAACGATTCAGGAACTCAAAAAGATGACTCCCGTGAAAATAAGTGTACCACACCCAAAGTTATAAGCGTTTGAATAAAAAAATTCACCACTAGGTGGCGCTGTTTCGAAACTTCTCAGGCTCCTTCAGGGCATTGTACTGATGACCCATACCGAGTTTCGTAACAATTCGTTCATGCGTTCAAAAAATACAGCATTTTAGCACATAATTCAAAATGTCCGACCGCCAAAATGGCCGTTCTGGGAAAATTGCATATCGGTGGACTCGGCATGACGCCCTGAATCTAACGAGACCAAATTTATGATTTTTGGACAAACCGTTCAGAAGTTACGAGCAAAAATAGCCATTTTTCATATCTCCGGACCACTAGGTGGCACTGCGCCGAAACGCAGCACGTAGCCTCAGGTCATGCTTGTGATAACACGTACCAAGTTTGGTGTGAAAACGAGTAAGCGTTGCGGAGATACAACCTCACGTCTGTTTTCGCAAGCGCTACGTAAATTTTGTTTACGCGTTTATCGAAAACGGTTATTCGAATCATCTTGAATTCCATAACTTTTTGTCAGCACTGCCTGGAGATGATCCGGTGCGATTTTGGTGAAAATCGGACAAACCGTCTAGGACGAGTTCGCAAAAGTAGGTTTTTTTGAAAATTCAAAATGGCGGCCGTTTTTTTATGACGGAAAATGACGTCATAGGGTGCGATCGAATCGGCATGAGCTCAGGAACAAGAGGAAAAAAGAATTTTGTTGATAGGCCTTACGGTTCAAAAGTTATTAGCATAATAAAAGTGAAACTTTGGACAGTTGGTGGCGCTAGAGGGAATGAGTTAGAGACACCAAAATTGGTGTATTTAAAGTTGGGACTGTCCTCTATCAGAATGTCAAACCAAAACAACTTTCCCGCAAACCGGTCTATGGGCTGCCATAGACGCCCAGTCGGAAGAAGAATAATAATAATAATAATAATAAGAACCGGCACAGATACAATAGGTGCCTCCGCACCTTCGGTGCTTGGCCCCTAAATATATAGTAAGGATAAGCATGATGTGTATATTGCCTAATTGCAAGCTTGTTTCAGAAATGGTGACAACGATTTTTTTTCCATCATTATTGAACATCATTATAGGAGTATTAGGTGGATTTAGAATTAAATGTTTTATTAATCATTAGAAAAAAAAATAGACATTAAGAGAATAAATTGTTATGCAAGTACTTTTACTTTTAATACTTAAAGTACGTTTAAAATCAGGTACTTTTTACTTAATTATGGTTGTCATTGTGTTACTTCTACTTTTACTAAAGTAAATATTTATCTGTTTATTTGTACTTTTACTTAAGTGCTGAGATTCAGTACTTCCTCCACCACTGCTGAAAATTATTCTGTCTAAATCAATTACCCTCATGCCATTCCAAACCTGTATTGCTTTATTTATTCTGTTGAACATAGAAGATCATCTGTGTGTGTGTGTGTGTGTGTGTTTTCTTTCTTTTTTTTTTTTCTTTCTCCTTTTTGTCCACATATGAAAGTCAATGGGTTTGGCCATTGTTCAAAAGTAAATATATAATATTTTGTGTTCCATAGAGGCTTGGGTAACATGAAGGGTGGGTAAATTATGAGAAAATTTTAATTTTTTGTTAAACTATAAAGTCATCATGGAATCAAAAGTAACAATCCCTATTTGTATCTGCAATATTATTATAAATGATTAATTTGTGCACTTCATGTGCCCTCATGATCAAATACCTTCCTTCCCCCCTCGAGACGACTCAGCAACGCCCAACTTCCAAGGTACCAATCAATCCCCGAAGGAGAAATCTAGCCCTTTTTTCTCATTTCAGAAGCCGTTCACTCGGATATACGTAGCAAAAAAAGAACAATTGCAATTTCCGTTTCATGCCGACTTTATACAAATACAATATAATACAAACATACTCATTTTAGCACACAGCCACTGTCCATGGTGCTGAATGCTGGTCCTTAAAGGGATAGTTCACTTTGAAATTAATTTTTGATATGTTTTAGTTTACCTCAAGGGCATCCAAGATGTAGGTGTCTTTTTTTCCACAGTTTTTTTTAATTTTAATATTTTTAGGTCAACCCATTCTTGTCTGACAGTCATATAATGGATGTATATGGGGTCCAACTCAAAGAGCATGCACAGAGAAGTCCAAATTAAACATGATTTAATTGATGCCTAAGACACGAAACGAGCGGTTTGTGTGAGAAAACAATCGTTTTAACTCTTGTAACCACAGCCACGTCCAAGTGATCTGAGAGCGCGCACTCTTTCGGTCTGCGTATGCGGCGGAAAGTGCCGGAAGTGATCTCTCACGCGGTTGCGTAAAAAAATCAACGTTGTCTGTTGATGTATCGAAATCGTCTTCCATTGCGATATCCTGTGTATCTAAGTATGTTTAGATCTTCACAGTGAAGGGTAACACTTCTGAAATCTCTGTGTAAATAATGAGTGACGTACACCCGCGAGAGATCATTTCCGGTGCAAGCACAGACCGAAAGCGTCCGCGCTCTCAGATCACTTGGATGTGGCTGTGTTTACAAGAGGTAACAACTATATAAATACTGTTTGTTTTTTCACACAAACCGCTCGTTTCGTGTCTTACGCCATCAATGTGTACTTACATTTACGAGTCAATTAATCATGTTTAATTTGGACTTCTCTGTGCATGCTCTTTGAGGTGGACCCCATATACCTCCATTATATGACTGACAGACAAGAACGGTTTGACCTAAAAGTATCAAAATTGAAAATACTGTGGAAACAAAAACACCTACATCTTGGATGCCCTTGAGGTAAACTAAAACATATCAAAAAATAATTTCAAAGTGAACTATCCCTTTAAGGACCAGCATTCAGCACCACGGACAGTGGCAGTGTGCTAAAATGAGTATGTTTGTATTATATTGTATTTGTATAAAGTCGGCATGAAACGGAAGTTGCAATTGTTCGTTTTTTGCCCATTTGTTACATATATCCGAGTGAACGGCTTCTGGCGTCACATCTTGGATGCCCTTGAGGTAAACTAAAACATATCAAAAAATAATTTCAAAGTGAACTATCCCTTTAAGGACCAGCATTCAGCACCATGGACAGTGGCAGTGTGCTAAAATGAGTATGTTTGTATAATATTGTATTTGTATAAAGTCGGCATGAAACGGAAGTTGCAATTGTTCGTTTTTTGCCCATTTGTTACATATATCCGAGTGAACGGCTTCTGGCGTCACATCTTGGATGCCCTTGAGGTAAGCTAAAACGTATCAAAAATTAATTTCAAAGTGAACTATCCCTTTAATAAAAGACACATTAGTCATGCTTGAAATGCTCTCGATGTTAAAATAGTTTGCGACATCAACAATAAAAAAAACTAGATATAACCTAGCTGAACACAATGGAGTGACCCCTCAAAGGAACACATTAAAAACAAATGAAAAATTAAAAGCGTCAGAAAAACTAGAAGCCACATGAGTAAAACATATTGTATTTACTCATAAATACACGTTCTTGTATACCCAGTGTTCTTTTCACTTGAATGAATAATGTCAACGTTGTTGTTGTTTTCCCAACTGTCTCTTTCTTATTTATAAAAACTTTCTTATTTATGTCCAAAGTTGAATCCTAATAATGACAGGGTTACCAATCAATGGCATGAGAAAATGCCTCCCTTTCTTCAAATGAAATAATCCAATCTGCAGGTTCTGTCCTTCTCGTGGAAAGCAATGGGGGATTTTAGATTTGTGCTCCTTGTGTTACCTTTTCCACAGGGCTGAACCATTTCTCTCTAAGCTCCAATCACCATTGTACGACTCTTCATTCCTCCGAATCCGGTGTCGGGCAATCATTCAACAGTAATAAGATCAGAGCCCTTGCTTGCATGCATCATTCTCAGCCTTAAAGGCTATATTTTCTCACCCTCTTATTTTTGCTTCAAACCTTTGCAAGTGGAAAACTTGACCGTTGTGTATTTACCATTAGTGGCGTTTTTTTTACGGAAAAGGTAATATCGGACGTCCAGCAAAGGCCATTGAACAGCAGGATACTTCTTCCCCTGCTAAAGACAGAATCAGCTAATTGTTACTGACATTTTCCCTGTGTTGTTCAAATCAGAACTGTTTTGATCCATCGATCACTTATGTTTGCTCACCAAAGGAGGACATGAGTTAAATGTCACCTATTGGTCATCAGCCAAGAGTCTTGGTCGAGCCTTTCTTAATTGTCACCCATTGGCAGTAGTCAGCAGGAAACTCAGCAGGCTGCGATATTTACAGATATTCCTCCTAGCATACACCCTCGTTTTAAACCCCACAGTCTGTGAAGATACAGACAGTGGAGAAACGACTATTTCAGCTTCAATTAGAGATGGTTTTGATTTTTGCTAAAATTAGATTTTTTTTAGTTTTCCCAAAAAATAATAATAAAAAAAAGATAAAGTAGTGAAATTAAAACCTCATTAGCATAAGTCAAACTGAACCTTTTTTTGCTTGTAGATAAATGACAATAATGAAATAAATAAAAGAAAACATCCTGCGTTTCAACGGATAACACTTGAGTGAATAGTAAATGGTTTGTGGGCAGCGAGGGTGGTTTGGCTATTTGATGGATAGTTTAATGACACTCACAACAGCACACGGGATCCTTTATCTCAGAACGTCATCTTGGAAATTGCCAGTAATTTATCTAGTCTGGCTTGTCTCTCTAAAAGACAGCTGAACACTTCACTGTAAAATATTATTAGGGTGTCATAAAGATTCCCCATATATTATGAAGAAGCGGCCCACACAGTTGATATTAAAATCAATTTTTGGTTGATTCTCTTACAATGCCGCTCTCTCCAGGGATTTGTAGTTTATTTATCAGTGTTCCTTATTTTATAGTGATTAAGTGGTTATCAGTGATGATTGAAGTACAGGAGTTTGATCAAGACCCAGTAGGTGATCATTAACTGCACAAGCTGCTCCGACTGGTATTTGGTAATTTCCTTTGACTGGCAGAATTCCCAGATTTATTCGGCTGTGTCTTCCACGCTGTTTTAGATTTCCGTGCGCCAGACAGCACACGCTGTTTCGTTTTGTTCTGTGTATATGCTTTCTGGCACAGATCAATTCCGGTGGTTGGTCGGTTGCTTTTAGTATCATCCAAGTAAATTCCTTAGCAATGTCACAGATTAAAAAAGCAGAAAAAAGGCTGAATCTTTTGACTTTTCAGTACACTTTGTTACATTGGTATGAAGACATTATATTGTGCAGTAGATATGTAATTATACAATGCGTAAATAATATGCAGTTAAAGGGATAGTTCACTTTGAAATTCATTTTCGATATGTTTTAGCTTACCTCCAAGATGTCTTTGTTTCCACAGTATTTTCAATTTTGATATTTTTCGGTCAAACCGTTCTTGTCTGTCAGTCATATAATGGAGGTCTATGGGGTCCACCTCGAAGAGCATGCACAGAGAAGTCCAAATTAAAATCATGAGTCATTAAATCATGTTTAATTTGGACTTCTCTGTGCATGCTCTTTGAGGTGGTGACCATAGACCTCCATTATATGACTGACAGACAAGAACGGTTTGACCGAAAAATATCATACTGTGGAAACAAAGACACCTACATCTTGGATGCTCTTGAGGTAAGCTAAAACATATCAAAAGTTAATTTCAAAGTGAACTATACTTTTAATATTGATTATCTTCTTTCTTTTTTTTTTCCATGTGTGCCAACGTGTGTCTTTGAAAACCTTCATATTGAGGTTTATTTTAATTTTTCTTTCCAATCTCATGAAAATGATAATAGCTAGTCAGGTGTGATGAAGATTTCAACACCTTCTCGATAGCCTCCCTTTTTTTAATGCGCTCTCATGTTCATTTATAGCATCTGCCTCTCTGACACTCATGGAAACCGAGAGCTTCCAGGCCCAAACCAGAGTGTCATCCACTGTGGGCCCTGACTAAATTGAATCCAAACAAAATGGCAGAGAAATGAGAATCGCCTCTCATTGATGTCATTTATCACAGAGCCACAGTCAGCCAGACTGGAAATGACTCTTCTAATGATATGTGCCTGGCCCTGTGCAAATAAAACTAACCGAGTTGTCTTTGGAGGCTGAGGTCATGGATAATGATTAGAAACTATCATCACATTAAGGCCTGATTTGCAGATGGTGTGAGCATATTTGCACATCTTCGCTTCTTTACACGCCATAATCGCTCTGTGCTTGCAGGGGAAGGCCATTATTAATGTTTATTGATCATTTTTTTGTTGGTTTTCCAGATGCAGTTTAGTTTTCTCTTGCTGCTTTGCACAACCATTTGAGGTCCTTCAACTTCGGACATTTCAGGAGCATGAAAGCAATATAGTTGAAATGCTGTTTTTAAAGGGCCAGCCACCCAAAAATAAAAAGTCAGTCATCATTTCCTTGTGTTAAAATACAATGACATTAGTTGTATTAATGGTTAATGAACCCCAATTAATACTTCTGAAGATTCCCAGTCCAACATACACGTGTAACTTGGCAGAACAGCAAACAGGATCTTATGAGCAAGTCAAGCACAATCTCCTTGTGATTCACATTCAGGCAGGCTGCAAATAGAAACTGCACTGCAAACAGTTTGTGTTCAATGGATTTTGACTGGATTTTTCCTTAGGTTGTGATCTGTAATCAGACTGCAGAAGTCCTTGCAGAAACAATAGCTGATGAATACTAAGAAGGAAATGCATAAAACCAAACAACAAGATAATTCATTATGTCGATGTGTTTGGGAATATAGTCCAGGTCTATTGACATTTTATGGTCAAATTGGAAATTGGAAATTAATTTTGACTTGTCCATCAGTTTTAAATTAACTAAGAGTGTGTTTTAGTTTTTATCAATCCCTGAGAGATTGGTGTGGTAATGGATATGGCAATGTTAAAGGAGTAGTTCACTTTAAAAAAAAACTCTCCCCCATGTCATCCAAGATGTCCATGTCTTTCTTTCTTCAGTCGAAAAGAAATTGAGTTTTTTGATGAAAACATTCCAGGATTTTCTCCATATAATGGACTTCAATAGGAGCCAAACTGTTCAAGGTCCAAATGAGAGTTTCAGTGCAGCTTCAAAGGGCTTTAAAAGACACCAGACGACGAATGCACTTGTTATAGTACATGTACGCTCCTTAAGATGTATCTTCCTTTGCAAGACACCTGCAGGCAGAACAACCTGAATTCACCACCTCCGTATTGAGGGTTCAAAATCAAATTCAAAAAACATCAAAATCAGGCAAATATACCAACAACCTATGCGTGAGACACCATGCCAGCCTGGATTGCTAATGTAAAACATCAGTGGTGAGATTGCAGTGCAGTCAAAAATACTACCTAATAACCTTTGCCACACAAGATTTTTAGGCTAACTCTGTTCTCAGTAAATTGACAATAAATCTCTTTTAAAAGCTTGTGCCCAGGTACCGGTGCCATCTGAGAGCCACTGTGCTAAGTGTCTTTCCTAAAAGCTTTCAAATTCTCTTGCTCTGCAAAATGTAATCTCTTGTATTAGGTAAGTTGTTCGCAGGGATTCTGCAACTTTCAGAATTGGCTATGTAAATCATTGCTATTTGTGCCATTGACCCCAGCCACCAAGAGAAGCACTTGTCTGTGAAATAGGTTGACATGGCCCATTGATCACAATTATAGCAGGTGATTTGCTCTAGGCCCTGGTCAAAACAGTTCTCTGAAATGAGGACTTGAGAGTGGAATCGATATTGCATCCAGGAGGTGATTAACATGGTGCAAAACCCCCAGTGGACTCTGTGCACTAATGAGGGAGACATGCAAACTTGCCTCAAGGCAAAGTAATCAGACTGCTGTTTGGAAAATCCATGTCATCATATAGCAAATATTGTACATTTTTTTTTTTTTTTTTTTTTAGTATTCGCAAGTGCAACAGATAGAGAATAAGGAGAGGTCTTTCACCATTAAAAACGTTTTTTTCTCTCTCACTTGTTTACTTTTCAACTTTCAACAGCCCAATTGCTGTCACGGTATACAAATTCAATGTTTCCTTCTCGTCTCTAGTTTATGTTGTGATTTGAGTGCGCGTGTGTAGTGGGCGTGATTGAGTGTCATTAACTGATTCGCTCCAGCTGTTCATCATCTCATCCCTCTATATATACTCACTGCTGTCTCATCCCCTTTGTCATATCGTTGTTTGCTGTCTCCTTGTGTCCCAGTCCTGTATTCCTGCCTTCGTGTTGCGTGTTCCCGTGGTTCGTTTCATATCGGGATTATTCGTCACCGTTGGTTCACTTCACCACTGCACCCGGATCTGGATCTGTCCATCGAAGTCCCTGTGCCATCTTTCCACACCAGTTGTCTTGTCTTCTTGTTCATCTGACCAATAATGAGTGATTCACTTGCAATTGTTTCCTGTCATCAGTTCAGAGCCATGACAATTGTGTCCTCTTTTGACCCACTGATTCAACATTTTAGCACAAAACCTGTCTCTTATTTTCTAACCGCCAATTTAACCAAATGTTAAATGCATCAAAACAGCACCTTCTAGTGAGTATTTATTTTAATATAAATTATTTAAAGTCATTGTTATTGTTTTAGCACAAACACATCTCTCATGCAAATTAGGCTTATAATGGATTGCACCTTATTCACAAAACTAATGCAGTTTGTCTGCTGCAATTAGAGTTGCACTATTTCTGCCCATGGAAAACAGGTGGTAAACCTGCATATATTCAAAAGAGATGTTTGTGTACATTTTGTATTAATCATGGTAGCAGTTGTTTGCAGAACAGCATACAAACTGGGCACATTTTTTTGGAATATTGCATTATTTATTATAACATTTTTATCCAGGTTAGACAAAAACATTTGTCATTATTTTACTTTAAACACTGACAGTCCTTGTCACTTAAACTATGACGACAGGCTTCACGTCTGGAAGGGATAGTTCACCCAAAATGGAAAATGCTGTCATCATTTAATCACCCTCATTTTGTTCCAAACCTGTATGAGTTTCTTTGTTCAATTAAACAAACAAAAAATCTATTTTAAAGATTGTTGTTAACCAGACAGTTGATGGTAGTGTAAAGCGCCACAAAATCGATCCAATGGCGGAATTTGATTCGCGGTGAAGGTTTCACGCGTGTTCCGTCTTTCCCATGGAAAAGTGATTTTTAATTAAATGCAACACATTTAATTAGAGAGAGAGAGAGAGAGAGAGAGAGAGAGAGAGAGCTCAGAGGAAGGGGGTAGGGTGTCAAATGTTAATTTTAACACAATCTCATCCCAAGTCGTCATATAACTGACGTCCTGGGACGTCTTTCGACCATACGTCAACATCCGCCTTTTTAGGGTACCCTTAAACGTCGGTTAAATGAAAATCCCGGGCCGCCATAGGTGTGCTTAAACTTTAACGTCAGTTAGGTGACGGGGTAGGTTTAGGGGTAGGTTTAGGTCTGGGGTAGGGTTAGGATCCGACATAATGTCATCTAACCAGAGCCCGTCTAACGGAGATCCTTGGCACTTCCTATTAGCCCCATTGTGTATCATCTTGGTTGCAGTTCCATTAGAATTCCACTGGAGGTGATCGCGGGCGAGAGCAGAATGAATGGGAGTCTATGGAGCTAAACGGCTAAATGTGTCTCTTACACCTGCTTGTCGTTAAATCAACATAGATTTTATTGTTGATTCCGCAAGTTCAATATAATAGGGCAAAAGTCGAAGGAACGAGTACTTATGTCCTTTTGATTTCTTACAGGTTAGGCCGTTGTTGGCCGGAACACACTAGCATTCTGCTATTGTGTGACGTCATCATATTTTTAAATGGATTTTTAGAACAGATAAGTGAACTAAAAAATGCAATTTTCAGCTGAGTGTATTATCTTAGCCCTCCCCTTTGAATGCGACTTTCAAATTACTTGACAAAAAATTACATCCTGAGAAAAGTGGATTTCTGGGGGTGAAACCCCATTGACTTCCATTCATTCTGCACTCGACCGCGAGCGCCCCCGCATGGACAGAGACGCGTTACTGCAGCCAGTCCAGAAGCCGGAAGTAACCAGCCAGTGCCAATTCTCTTCAGTTAGACATTCTCTGATCTAACCGACGTTTAAGGGTACCCTAAAAAGGCGGATGTTGACGTATGGTCAAAAGACATCCCAAGACGTCAGTTATATGACGTGCCATTGTCTTTAGAAGTCACTGGTCAGATATTTTCTCTTTAGCCAGTTTTCCAGTCGTAGCATTGACTTTCTACAGTTTTTTTTTTCCTACTTTGAAAGTTACTGGATACCGTCAACTGTCTGGTTTCCAACAATCTAATATCTTGAGGGTAACAGCTTGAGGGTGAGTAAAAGATGACAGAATTGTAATTTTCCAGATGAATTATCCCAAAGCCTGCATCAAAGTTTAAGTGGTAAGGACTGTCAGTGTATATGGAAGTAAAATAATGACAAATGTTTTTGAAACAAAAAATCTTATTGAATTGAATTGCACTACTTGAAAAAAAATATATACATTGCATTAACCTTGCTTGCATTTTAATGCATTGCCTTTTAGGCCTCACAGTTTTATGGACTGAAATTCAACATGGTTGTAAGATGTGAATATTTAAATTCAAAACAAGAAGTTTAGTATAGGATATACTAGATACTAGGAACAGGCAAGCAGGCTCAGAATATGAACATAATGTGCAAAGTTTCATTCTTGCCATTCCCGGGTGTCAAATGAATTTAATGTCGAATTTGAACCACTGAATTTGTGGAAGCGAATTTGCAAAGCGAAATAAAATTGACTGAAAATTGCCTGTTGTATATTATAGGTTGTATTTTTAAATATACATACAGTATAGGTCAATATGGATTATTTCATTTTTAGAAATGAAAACGTGTTTGAAATGTTTTGAATTGAAATATTTACAGCTTAAATATACAACCATGTTGAATTTCAGCCCATAAAAATTCAACCCTTAAAAATGCAATTTATATTTTTTCAAGTAGTGCAATTTGACAAGCTTTTTTGTTTGAAATACATTTGTCTTTATTTTACTTTCATAATTTGACAACAGAGAAAAAAAAAAAACGAAAAATGGAGACCTATTATGAGGAGCGCTTACTTCAGAAAAGATGGATCAGAAATCATGACATCAAAATGTCTGTGGCAGTTATATTGTCACACACAGAGCTGAGCGGCATTAATGACTGGCTTTGCAGTCAGTGGGCTCAGTAATATTTCTTTCTTCCTGACCAAACAGAACAGCAATAGTTGGCCTTTTACTGTCACAAACACCCTGGCACAACGTCTGAAAGAGATCAGCAATGCACTAAAGCGCATGCATAATTCATACGTAAAGGAGAAATTTTAGAGTTCTCAGAGGTTTAGCTGGATTCATTATTGATGGGAGGATCTTGCTTAGTCTCCTCTTCATAGTCAGTGCTCATTTACTTTCAAAAGAGCAGACACGTTACTGTTTCCCTTGAATATCAGCCCTCAATTAATGTTTTACCAGGATTTGCCTGGATTTTAACTGAAAGGAATATGTGACTTGTAATTATTGCGGCTGAAGAAGCAGAGGGAGAGAATACAATAGCAAGCACTATTTTCATTATACAAACAGGTAATCCAAGGCAAACAACAGAACAAGGACCTCAGGAGAGGAACAGGGACAAGGACAAGAAAACGCTACAAGCAACAGCCCACATTACAACGTCAAGAACTCACAAAGCCTGAACTAGACGCAGGGCTTAAATACACATGCAAACAAGTTAAAGGGCACCTATTATGGAAAATTCACTTTTACATGGTGTTTGAACATAAATGTGTGTTGGCAGTGTGTGAGCAAAACCACCCTAGAATGATAAAAATCCACCCAGTGTTTTTTTTACAATCTCAATAAATCATATGCACTGCCTCAGAACGAGCTGTTCTGAGATTCAGCTCTTTGTGACGTAGAACGGGAGACAGGGGGTTGATTGACAGTGTGGCTGTGGCCTAGACCCCGCCCTCGGTGATCTGTACACATCATCCTCCATTACCTGTTATGTCTCTTGGAAACATAAGTGTTCTGTCGTGGACTCGTGGGTTAATCCTGTTGTTGTGGCTTAAAAGTTAATCCTCAACTGTGGATCGTCATCTACTGTTTGCGATCCACCGTCACATCCAGTAACAGTAAGTGTGTTTTATGATTTTTGAGCAAATAGTCTTTTCAGTCAATGTCAGCCAATTCAACAACAAATGCGTCTAAAGTTGTCGTCGTAGGATGTCTGTGTAGGCTATATAATTTAAACCTTGTTTGTATAGTGTGTAACCATACGTTTATATATATTTAAAGATATTGTATTAAAAACTGCATATATGTTGTTGTTCTGTATGTTAGCCATCTCCTCACATTTGCCACATAAGCACCCGTATGGCAAGTAAACATGACGCCTCAGGTCCCCGTCCCTCGCATAAATGTAATTTCGCTTGTACGTAGCAAACTTTATCACAGTATGTGTATGTAATATCAAAAAAATATGCGCTAGCATTAGTGTTTATGTGTGTCTGTGTGTGTGTGTGTTACATGCCCATCATTTCAAAGGGAACACGATTACAACGCTAAAGTACATAAATGTATCAAATAACCATACCGAGACGTACTGGTCCATTCTCATTTGTGTTTATTCTGCCAGAGTCTCTTCGTGCTATTTATATATTCCGATTCAAACGTACGCTGAATGACATTCAAAACAGCGCGTCTCTCACTCTCTCAGCCCTTCTGCTTACCGACTGCCATAGGTATCAAGTTACGCCCTCATCCAAAGGCAGGGAGGGGATATGCAGCTCATTTGCATTTAAAGCCATATACCTCCGAAACAGGTCATTTTTAAGCAGGCCCCAAAATGACATTTTCAAATGGTTATAATAAATTAACTGTGGGGTATTTTGAGCTGAAACTTCACAAATACATTCTAGGGACACCAGAGACCAATATTACATATTGTAAAAAGGGGCATAATAGGTGCCCTTTAAACAAATAACAAGGGGGCATGGCTACAAACAAACAAAAGTTCAGGAGGGTGGTGAAGCAGAGGCAATCTTGGGGGAGGGATGGAGGGCCGTGTCCATACAGGGGAACGGGACAAGTACTTTGCCATGGTGGACCTGGACCGTGGAGCGTGGGTGGACCAGTCTCTGCAGGCGGCTAGGGTGGAGCAGGATGTGCAGGCGGCCACAGCGGTGAAGACCCTTCGGACGGCCACGGCAGGGACCTAAAAGAGCATGGACAATAAATTTTTTAACTCCAGCTTGGACAATGAAGTGGCATTCGGAAGTTGAGCGGCTCGAATAGCCCTCCCCGGAAAAATATCTTCAGACACACCTCATCAAAACATGACAAAGGTGCCAGTTTAATGAAGTCCATGATGTACTCCCCAATGGGATTGTCTCCCTGACGGAGACACATGATTTGTGCTGCTGGATTCTTTTTGTGGTGAGTTCTTCTGTAACGATTGCAGCTGAAGAAGCGGGAAGGGAATCCAATAGCAAGCACTATTTTAATTATACAAACAGGTAATCCAAGGTGGACCTCGGGACAAGTGTGGACCTTGGGACAAGTACCTCGGGACAAGTGTGGACCTACCTCGGGACAAGTGTGGACCTACCTCGGGACAAGTGTGGACCTACCTCGGGATAAGCGTGGACCTACCTCGGGACAAGTGTGGACCTACCTCCGGACAAGTGTGGACCTACCTCGGGACAAGTGTGGACCTACCTCCGGACAAGTGTGGACCTACCTCGGGACTAGTGTTGTCACGGTACCAAAATTTCAGTATTCGGTACCAATACCAGTTAAAATTCACGGTTCTCGGTACCAATTTCGGTACCAAAGCTTAGTTTAAATGTGAGTGTTGTGTTGTGAGTGAAATGTAAGTGTTTATCACGGTTACAAGTATGGAAACTGTACATTTGTATTATAAACACTATAGAAAAAGATTAGATAAAATGACCTAAAATAAACAATAGTATACACTAACACATTTTTAATGTTGTTTGTAAAGTTTTAAACCATTATTTATTTAATGCACAATGAATTAAGTGAACAAACATGAACAATCAGGTGTTTGTAATAAATAACATTTTCAAACATTAATTAATGTTGTAAAAATATATTGTTCACTCAATTTGTTGATAACTAAGTAATGTTGATGAATGGTATCTTTGTAGCATTACCATAAAACATGTTTTATTTGACTTGACTGTCCTTTTATTTAATCTAAAACTGCATTCATATTTAATTTTAAAAAGGCTTTTTAAACCTGCTGAGTTAAAAAGGCAAGAATACGCCTAGAACTGGCACTGACATTAAATGACATAAATAGGGATGCATCGATACTAATACCAGTACTCTGGTGTCGGATGGATACTACTGTGCTCATGTACTCGTAAAACTACCCCGAAAGCACTTTAGAGGCCGTTCACATGTCGCGCGTGTTTTTTAATTATATTTTTGCGCGTGCTTATTCTTTCCAAAGCGCTTGCTCTCACGCGGCGTCTGTCGTTGCTATGCAACGCCAACGAGTTTTTATTATGAGCGCGCTTGAATCACGCCTATATTTGAAATTGCGAATTTGCATGTAATCGGCCTCTTATGGCAACGTGACATTAGCCTAATCCAAAATATTTCCATATGTGGCTCTTTCCTCCTTTCGTTTCAACAAGTGGATTCAGAGAGAGAGAGCCATATCAGCGTTATAAAGAGGACGCAACTGTGCACGTTTCAGACATCGCGTCTAGAACAGAACTGGATTAACCTGGTACTCGGTACCTAGAAAAGCTGGTACCGTAACATTTTTTTTTTTTAGTACCGACTTGGTACCGAAGTACCGAGTTTTTTGACAACACTACTCGGGACAAGTGTGGACCTACCTCGGGACAAGTGTGGACCTACCTCGGGACAAGTGTGGACCTACCTCGGGATAAGCGTGGACCTACCTCGGGATAAGCGTGGACCTACCTCGGGACAAGTGTGGACCTACCTCAGGACAACATCAAGAACTCACAAAGACTGAACTAGACGCAGGGCTTAAATACGCATGAAAACGAGCTAAACAAGATAACAAGGGGGCGTGGCTAATAATAAACACCTGGGGAGACTAATCAACATAACGAGAACAGCTGAACATGAAAAGACAGGGGAACACCTGATAGACAAGAATAAGATACAAAACCCACACGTGACATGACCCTGGATCACAAAACCAGTCACGGGTAAGTTCCACGGGTATATTTGTGGCAATAGCCAATAATACATTGGGTCAAAATTATTAATTTTTCTTTTTTATGGCAAGAATCATTAGTCTATTGAGTAAAGATCATGTTCCATGTAGATGTTTTCTAAATTTCCTACCGTAAATACCAACCCGGTCTCATCCCAAGACGTCATATAACTGACGTTTTGGGACGTCTTTTGACCATACGTCAATATTCGCCTTTTTAGGGCCCCCTTAAACGTCGGTAGATGAGGTTATGGGATCCTAACTCTACCCCATACCTAACCCTAAACCTAACCCGTCACCTAACTGACGTTAAAGGTAAAGCGTCAGTTGTATGACGGCCCGGGATCGCCATCTACCGACGTTTAAGGGGGCCCTAAAAAGGCGGATATTGACGTATGGTCAAAATACGTCCCAAAACGTCAGTTATAAGACTTTTTGGGATGAGACTGTGTTATAAATACATAAAACGTTTATTTTTGTGAGTGAATGCAGCACAATCGCGACCATAAATGTAGAATTTTTAAGGCAATTTTCTCAATGTTTCTATTTTTTTGCACCTTCAGATTCCAGATGTTCAAATAGTTGTATCTCGGCCAAATATTGTCCTGTTTATCAATGGAAAGCCTATTTATTCAGCTTTATGATTTATAAATCTCGATTTCAAAATATGTGACTGGTTTTGTGGTCCAGGGTCACACAACAAGAAACATTGCTCACGAAATACCTCATAATTCAACACACTGACCACAGTTCTCAGATAAAACAAGAGATGAAGCATATCCTGTTAAAACCATGCAATTAAAGGAAACAAATTCGCTGATACTGACGAAATCTTCTTAGAGTTGTCTCATTAGACGTTAAAGGGTGCCATGTGCGTTGGATATTTACGCTTTTACAAAAGCGTCCTATATGGCGCTTTGGGATGAGAATGCGTTGAAATAATAGGGATGCAATATATGTCATTACCATCATGATTATCAGCCAACATTAGTGATGTTAAATTTACTGTTTTATTGTATGTTTTAATCAAATAAGTATCAATATTGGTTATACGACAGGTTGGAAATTAATTTCTCAAATAGAAATTATATCGTATTGGACATGACAGAAATTGTTTTTAATAGATTTTATGTCTATTTAAATTCTTCTTAAATGTAAATCTTCTGCTAGCATGTTTTTCTAATAACGGGCGTCATAAGTTTCACATATACACTGTTTTAAAGGTCCACCCTGTTACATATTGTATTGTAAAAATGTCATGTAACGGTGGACAAATTTAACAGAATGTGAAAAATGAAAAAAAAAAAAAATGCTGGGTTGTTTTAACCAAATTTTGGGTCAAATATGGATAAACCCAAACATTGGTTTAAAAATAGAACCCAACAGCTGGGTTTGTCCATATTTGACCCAAATTTGTTTGCATGACAACAGACATTTCTTTACTCTGACAATTCTAAAATTATTTTTTTCAACAAACCTGCTTAGTCCAAAATCCACCAAACTTTAGGAATGACCCAGATATAAAGATAAAGATAATGATGATGATAAGAGTATCGAGATAAATGGACCTGTATATATCAGAAAGGAGAAGGCAGGGGAATAGATGCATGAATATTTGATCACACATGATGACTGTGGCAAATACTGATGGAGGTATTCTCAATTTTCTGCATAGTTTGTCTTGTCACAGAGGACCAATTCTATATTCATACAATTCAGCAGTTTGGCACCGGCTCAGTCATAGACAGGTGGTGTGTGCTAGATGAGATAGCTCACACCTTCTGCTAAAAGGAAAATAAAACGGAAAGAATGGAAGAAGTGAGAGAAGTTTAAACATTGATCATTTCCTTTTGTGACAGGGCTTCTTCTTGAAGAATGAGTTGAAATGGTTTTTGGTTTTGTGAAACAGAAAAGTAACTTGTGTAAAAGCTCACACACTATCAGTGTGAAGATCTCCACAGAACTCTGGTCTTTCCAGTCAACATTACAGTAAGTCTCAGCTTCAGACAGCATACACATAGACAAAAAAAAAATGACAAAAGATTTCAAAAATAATAAGCTCCAGTCTGACCAAGTAAGTTGAGGCTGAGCAGCTTTTTTCTGTACAGTACACTAAAAATAAGGTTCTTTATTGGCATCAATGGTTCAATGAAAATCCTTTTGCATCCAAGGAACCTGTCAAAGTCCTCATCTGCACCTGTTTGTCTTCGTCTGCACTACACTACCCAGAATCCTCCTTGTCTCCACACCTGAACTCACTCCCTCACTTACCAGCCTGTTCATTGTTATCTTCATCAGTGTCATCTGTCTTCACCTTATGTTTGATTTGTGCTTGTATTTAGTTTGCTTCTGTTCATGATGGTAGTTGAACAAACTCAGGGTTGCAGGATTAGTTTTGAGTTGACAAAACCCAAAAAATCCAACCAGGCTTTCTTGGTACCATGATGCTGATCATCAACTTTCTCTGTCAACTCAGGCTTTGATCCTTAGTTTTGGAGTTTAGGGGCCCTATTTTATCGATCTGAAATGCAAGTGTCAAAGCGCAAAGTGGAAGAAACTTTGTTGGCGGGTCTTGGGTGCTGTTGCTATTTTACCGGCGGGATAATTGACTCTTTCGCCCGACGCAAGTTTAAAAAGTGTTGGTCTGAAGTAGCCACATTATTCATAGGTGTGGTTTGGGCGTAACGAAAACAAACCAATAAGAGCGTCATATCACATTCCCTTTAAGAGCGTGATGAATGAGGTGCGCTTGTTCCATGCCGCAATTCTATTATATCGGCGCATTTACCAGGCGCGCTTCACAATCGATTCACAGCCGAGGAGATCGATGTTCTCGTAAGGGCAAATTTACACAAATTTACACAGCAAGAGGAAAATTGCTATCCATGAAAGAGGACAACTAAAAGAAAGTCCCGTGACTGTATATCAGTGCAAGAAAAAGTTGTGAAGTTAGTTTATACTGTTAATAAAGGGATATAGAGAGGATTGAACATTCACTGTAAGCTCATATGTAGTCATTTTATAGCTTCATTTATCGATTCTAAAGCGTTATATATATATATATATATATATATATATTACCTTTATATACGCATTCATTTAAAATCTGCGTAATAATAATTGATGAACTGAAATTGTGAGATTGTTTAAGGGAATAATATTTACAGAAATAATTTCTAAATCATAAAAATTTATTTACTAAAAGCCATGATTTTGTCTTTTAAAATCATTTGCTATGTAGTGTAATTTAGTTTGGAGTGGAAACAGGTGGAGTGACTTTATCGCATCAGACATGTGTCACTTTGCTCACAGCTGATATGTCCAACTTCGGTTTGCAACCTCTTACCTGCCCTGGACCAGATTAGCCGTGGAGTGTAAGTTACTAAGGCGATGAACACTGCTAAAAGCCAAACCACTTTCATGGTGCCTAAAACCCAGGGTTGGCGCAAACTAAACTGAAACATATCTGGTTAGCCAACTAAACCGGCTTCATGGTATAGGCCCCTGGTCGGTCCTTTTTAATGTTTCTGTGTTTTTGTGATTTATGGATCCACAGCCCGTCTAGTCTACCTGCCTGTACCAGTTTGTTTGTAATAGTAAATGTTTGAATTGAAGCTTTTGACTCAGTCTCTCCTTCAACCCACACAACACCGTGACAGAACCTTTCTATTGCACAAAAGGTTCTTTAAATTAAAAAAAGGGTTATTTAGATTATTATAAAGTTAATCATATTAAGAAAAAAAAATAGTTCACTATGAAGTTCTTTTGGAAACCCACAATGGTTCTTCTGTAGCTTTACTGCAGAATCCCCCTTTTTTAGCCTTTATGTTTAAGAGTGTAATATACAGTACAGCTACTGAGATAGAGAACATCTCACTGCCAAGATGATCTTTTAATAACATACAAGGAGGACAAAAGTCTGTGAACATTAGTGGAAATGATCCTGTTTGCAATAAAAATATTTATTGCAAAATGTGTCATCTGCATAATGTATTTTGTAAGAATTTCAGTGCAAAGTTGAACTTAATGTCTTACCATATTTGGGTATTGGCCCTTTCAACGCATTCTCATCCTTTAACGTCATATAGAACGCTATATGCAAAAACGGCGCTATACTACGCACATGGCACCCGTTATTGTTAATATAACACGCGCTGTGAGGGCTAAGTTTAGGTGTGGGGTAGGGTGTGCGTTTCATATTCACGCTAAAGGATTTATGACGTCTTGGGTTCGCGTGTTATATTAACGATAAAGGGTGCCATGTGCGTAGTATAGCGCGTTTTTGCATATAGCGTTCTATGTGACGTTAAAGGATGAGAACGGGCTGGCCCTTTTGCATTAATGACAACAGAGCTGAATGAATTTCACATGTTCTCCAGCATGATTTGAGATGATCCAAGGAGCATCTCATGCTTCGATGAAATGACAATTACACAGTGACATAGTGGATAGTAGCAGCTCTTTCAGGAAGCATTTACAGTGCTGCAACGTTTAAATTAATTTTCTGAATCAGAAATTTGACCAAGAAGCATTTTGTCTGTTAATATGTAGCCAGATTATTATGGCGCTCTACATACTGTCAGTCATAGCCTACTCAGATTTTTATTTAGTATTTTTAGGATTATATAATTATAATATATATATATATATATATATATATACACTATAAAGAAAATGACAAGCACTCATATTATTATTTGTGATGCCACTCACAGAATATAGATACACAGGTAGGCTAATTCGTCACATACAGGCAGTGCCGTCTGCATCGTAATAATCTCTTGATCTACTGGTCCTAAAACATCCAATTTAAATGAAATTGCCAGACATGTTCACAATTCAGAAGTGTTCAGGTGCCTTACAGCAAGCTCACCCTGTATGTCAGTGTAGCGGTGCACTGCAGTCTGAGCAGCATGTGCTCTGCCTAATCACGAGGCAGGAGAAACTCTTCAGAAGCCGTCTAATAAGACCTTAAGGGCTCCACTGACGCCTCCCGTGAAGGACGTAATGCCCCTCTGGGTATCACTGTACTGTAGTATCACATACTAATCATAACATCATTTCATCCATATAGTGAGTCATCATCTGTTCTAATGGCTGATGCATTACAAACGTACACACATACACACACGTGTTCTGCTTCAGACAGTAGGGGGACAACTCCTTAACTGAAGGAGGATCATGATGGCGATGATGAAAACAGCACAGGGACTTGTCTTGTATGTATAACTCAAAAAAATTACTCTTTAGGAGTGAGTCAATGAATTATTCAATCGACAAGCACTGCGTCCGAAATCTAATACTTCCCTATTTATATAGTTCAGTATATTTAAAACAATACACTCAAAAAATGCTGGGTTGTTTTAACCCAATTTTGGGTAAAATATGGACAAACCCAGCCATTGGGTTACATCTTTACATTTTTAACCCAATGGCTGGGTTTGTCCATATTTTACCCAAACTTGGGTTAAAACAACCCATCATTTTTTTAGAGTGTAGGAACAATAAGTCCCCAGATGACCTACTACAGCACATGACAATGACAACATGGTGGATTTACAGTACTACATCTAAATTTGATTCATATTACTCAAATTCATACTAGAACATACTTTTTAACAGTCGTGCACACCTATTGAGTCATTTGGACCTGGATACTAGCATACTTCTCATACTATTTCAACCGCTTAACAATATGATAAAAATAGTAAGAAACGTTATTATAAATGAGGCATTGAATCATTCACATCATTCAAAAATATGGATTCATCACACGGATTCATCAAGGATAGAAACACCTCTACCTTGTGTTGGTTGGAGATTAAACGGTTAATTCTGCTTTGGATTAGTTGGGATCTATTTTCAGTATTGTGTTTGAAATGTGTATAAACTTCTTGTTTATTGACTTGCTGCTATTTGCTCTCTTGCTTGTGTAATATTGTTTCATTATGAGGTAATTCTCCATGTTTCATAAAGAGATTAAAGACACGTTTTCATTCATGAAAGACTGTTATAGTTTATGGTGCTTCAATATGAGATTCAAATTTTGCCTTTTAGTTTCAATTATGGCAAAAACAGAAAACAATATTGGTAACGCTTTATTTGTGTCCTTGTTACATGTACTTACCATAGCAATAAAAGTCAAAAATGCAGAATTAGATGCAAATAACCCTAAAACAAATCCAATTTTACCTAACCCTATAGTAAGTACAAAGCCTGGATGCCAGCCGAACCCCGCCCACAACATTTTTTTGGTCGGAAGGTTCATAATTATTAATAATCATAATTATTATGATCAAATTATGGTAAAAAAAAAAAATGATCGGGCCAATCAAATTGCCAGGGCGGGCTTTATACGATGATGGACAGATGATCTGCAGAGACGTAATCATCACGTTATCAAAGAGCGCTTAACTGGTTTCCCTCAAAGATGACTGCAGCTGGAGAATTGAAATGTATAGATTCCGCTGTCGCGTCTGTTGTCTAAAATGAATCAACAGCGCATTCATTTTAATAGACGAACAGAAAACTGCAATCAAGGCATTTGTTGATCAGAAAGATATTTTTGCCGTCCTTCCTACCTGTTCTTATTATTGATCCCTTAAAAAGGTTCTTATTATTGATCCCTTAAAAAGGGCATCTAAACATGTATCTAATTGGTTAATGGTTTAATGGGTTAATGTTTCAGACTTTGCATACTATGGTTAACCAAAATCATATGTGTGGCATGTTTGGTCTCTATAAACTCCAATTTGGTCTCTATAAACTTACTGTATAAATAAGTTGGCTCCACACTATGCTCGTTTGAAGCAGGCTTGCCACCATTTTGAAAGTGACTATAACAAACAACAACAACAACATATCTATGGCATAAAATACTTCCAGAATCAAGAAAAAACAAGTAAAAATGATTTACAGGAAGAAAGTGTTTCATCCACCTCTCACTCTTTTGTTGCTGTTCACAGAGTCTACGGCTGTCACAAAGACAGGTGTGATTTATCAGAACATCTATTGCAGTGATATCATGTAGTATAGATCATTTAAAGGAGGGGTTTACTGCTTTTTTTCTTTGCATGATTGTGTGGAGGAGCAATATAACATGTATTCGTGGTTTTTCTTTTTTAAAAAACTCTTATTTTTCATAACTTCACCTTTATTGTCAGCCGCGCTCTCCTATGTCCTCGAACGACCGGTTGACTTCCTGATTCTATGAAACCACTCCCCTTTAGAAACCGGCAGTGGGCTCAGATTGGTTAGTTTGGGCTGGTGTGTGGTGATTGGCTACACTGTCGCTCACGTTGTCCGGAAGGTTAACGCCCATTACCTTTACGGGCGAAACGTGCCTGCACTCCGGTCCAGATGTAAATAATGGTCGCTACTGCAGTATCAGTTTGAGGCAGAATCTGAGCGAGAAACGGCGAGAAAGCGGCGATAAAGAGAGTCCAGCAGAACCTCACCACACACGGCTCTTAATAAACGTTTCTGAATGATAATTTGCTACATGTTTTAACTTTATACACGTTTGTTTAACACAATAGCATCTGACTGGCTACTAATGTTATACTCAAACAGCGTGGCATTAGATTACGTTCTTGATCAAATCGAAAATAATGTCATAAAGCATACATACATGAAAATACGTTTAACATATTAGTATTTATACAAAATTCAGGTCCATAATGTTTGTACGCGTTTGTCGTAGACACAAAATAGCATAACTAGTAGCCTAGTGGCTATAAAGCCAGCGCTGGCATTTGAAAAAAATAAAACACAAGGCTACGTCTGGAATTATAGATGCAAATACATTTAAAATGATGAAGTCTTAGCCTACTTACAGGTTGTGGCCCAACAACTGCTGCCTCTGGTTTTAAAGTTGGATCTGCTTCATGTTTTAGTAACAGTTTCTTGTTGAATTCGGTGTTCGTGGAGATTCTGGAAGCTGTCTTCCGAAAAATGCGCAGCACAGAGAGCTGGATTACGTTCGCCATTTTCAGGAACATAATCAAACATAAATTGTATCCATTGTTGACGAAGTACAGCGTCCGTGGGAAGTTAGAACACAGACAACCTGACAGCTGGATGAACAACACACTCGACGAGCAGCAGAAATATGCGCATGCCCTTTTTTGTATATATTCCAGAGAGAGGGGTTGATGCAAATGTGTGGGTTAGTGACGTCTAAAACCCAGCTGTAGTCCCAATCGAGTCGTTTTTGTAGGCATTAAACTTCCTGATTTTTAAAAGACGATAGATATCTCTGCTTACATTGAACTTTCAGCTCTGTAACTTTGCAGATACTGTTCATGCACCATCAGCAACATTACACACACTGACAGTACAGTGTGGTACAAGGTTCAGAGTTGGACCAAAGACCAGGTTGCTAACATCCGAGTGTGCAAGAAAGCTGAATTGATGATATCTCACACTCACAGTAAGAATGCTTCCGGGATATGTACATGTCTACAGAGGCAAAGGAGTCCATTTAAACTAGAAATAAGGGAAAAACCTCAAGTTGTTTTGATTAATGTCCTTCTAAAGCCACTACATTTGTTTCCCCTGACATTTTGGGCATTCACAATTTGTCAGTCAGACCACATACGGAGTAAAACACAGCTAATGGAAACACCAGGGATTGACTAATCCCTCTTGTCACCTTCAGCATCGACTATAAGAACTTTTACTGTCCAGATACAGTTTAATGATCATTTTGAGGAACGGACCACAATCTTACAACCTATTTATTTATTTACTTACAAGCTATTAAATTTGGGTTCACTTACTGAACTGCATTGTATTCCAGTCAAGAATTTCCTATTAGAACCATTAGAGCAATATAAAGTGACCACCTGGGTTTTCGTTAACTAAAATTAAAACTTTTTAAAAAAAAAAGAATCCTTAATTGATACAAAGCTGTTTTATTTCAGCTTTATTCGGGTCGAATACCGAGCCTGGAGCCCTCTCCTCTCACAGCACAACAAATATGCACACCATTTATTCTATCCG
The DNA here is from genome assembly GCF_016745375.1 of Pimephales promelas. The sequence continues at coordinate 32,009,471 of NW_024121321.1, read as the reverse complement.
ACTTATCTGTAAGTGTGAACTTGTGAAACATAGAATCACATCCTTCAGGTTGGTTGTTGCGAACCAAATTTTGGGCACGAATGCACATGAGAATGTGTTTCTGTGTAAGCATTTTGAATTGGAACTTGGTATGGGCCAGATTCAACACTTGCAGGTCCAAAATTAACCGTAACCCACTGCCTTTCTGGGTACATTGATGAAAGGGCTGTAAAACCCTGTCTTTATCTCTGCTGGAGGAACGGGCTCTATTGCTTCCTCCACCGACATGATCACAATCTCAACACTCAGGATAGGGGTGTCTTTGCATGCCACGTAGGTAAAGAAGACGCCCCTGAACCTGGGGCAACACCTGGAGAACTGAATCGCGTAGCCGAGTCTGTTAGTCCACAAGAGCCATCAGGGACAGGCTGAAGGACAGGCTTGCTCCACCTGGGGAAACTCCACATAACCCTTGGTGGTCCTACCATCAAGGGTAGTGAGAGTGGAGGAGCCTGCGAAGTGACTTCGGTCAGTGAAAGATACCTTCCACAACTTGTGATCCCCTCATGCACTTCTGGGAAGAAAGGCACCGGGTGGAACAAGGCAGTTAGTCACACACTGCACCCAGGAACCAATCATCATCTCCATAACACACTATTTTGTTTTTAGAAAAGTGGTCACTGTGCAGCCGACTTGCAAAAATTATATACGGTAAAGTTGATGGTTGTGATTTTTTTTATATAGATATACATTGTATAACTAATTATTGGCTAATCTTTTTGCATTTTGAGTGACATCACAAATTACATTACAATACCCAATACGTCCTGTCCCACTTAACACAAATATGTTCCGCTCTCATGAAGTTATGAAAACATTAATTTCGAAGGATGATCTATCTATTACATATTATAGCATATACATATTGTGTTGTCTTTCAAATTTGAGCTTGATAAAAAAAAAAAAAAATGTTTGGGCTATGTACTAAAATATCCATCAGATGAAATTTGTTTCCCTATTATTTCCAGCCAATTTTTGACTGCTAAAAGTACAAGTGTGACTATTTTTGTCAGACCATTTAAGCTCTTCGAAATCATGCATTTTTTGTGAGTTTTGTACCATTCTAATGTAAAAAAAAGTTGTTATTATAATAATAATAATAATAATTATTATTTTTACACATTTTCTATAAAAAAAATGACTAAAAAGCACCAGAGGGTTACACCTTTTAAATATTTTAGTTATTGTCACATTTTGGCAGATGAAAAACATATATGAATTCAATTTCAGATTTATACTTTTACACACATACTTTATACTATCTATATATAAAAAAGGACAATAATCCCAGGAAGAAGAGTGCAAAAGCTTTACACACACAAATGTAACGACAACGCAAACAAAGGCTGAAGCAAACTGAGGACTCAACAAGAAACAAGTGTGCATCATCATTAATCTTCATGACAACAAACTAGGGATAGAATATGTTGACATGCCATTGCAAAGTTACTTAGTCTCTAGAAAGTCTGTTGGGGGAGCATAACAATATAGAGTTATTGGCTCTGTTCTCTGAACATTCAAAGCTAAAGTTCTGAGAACAATCCTTGTTGGCTGTAGTGGAGGTATATGTTTTAAAAGTGTAAGCATTCTACAAGTTTGTGGTTGACTTGAGATGAATGGATGGAGGGAGCGTATGTGTGTGGGGGGATTAAAGAGACAAGGATGTGGAGAGCAGTAACACAGACAGTATTGAGTCAGGGGTCCTCCAGTGGGCCAGTGGTGGCTCTGCGCTCTCACTGAAGGCTCTGATTAAAGAATGATTTATAGGCCTGCTGGAGAGCCTTTTCAGCAATCCATCTGCTGAATGAGATTTTTTTCCCCCTTCAAGGGGTTTGGTAAATCAAGCCTTCCTGGCAAGGATCCTGGCCGGACAATGTCAATGTATTACTGAAGGCGAGTTATTAAACGCTATAATCACGGCAGCACAGGGGGCAGCACAGCGCACGCTGACATATATTTATCTTGCCAATGCCAGAGGAATAAAATCAGCACAGCGAGACACTGGGTGATTCCTCTTCAGTCGGACTCCAATCTGTGTGCGGAGTGGAATCATGGTACATTTTTTTAAGTGTTGTGCTGATTGACAAAGGGAAAATGGCACTCTTCATTTGTGTTGGGAATGCTGTGGTGATTCCTGAGAGAACATACATCTTGTCATTAATCTTTAATTCAGGCAGCTTGCATAAAAGCTTTTGACATTTTATTTGTTCACTCTCTGTCTGTCTTGATATGGGCCATTAGATATGCCCATGAGCATAAAATAAATAACTAAATATAAAACATGAAGTAAAATCAATTTAAAAGAGCATTTTGTGTTGAAAATAACCTAAGCTTGTTGTTGATTTCAAATGAAAATAATGAGTTACAGTATGGAGTGACTGAATTGAACTAGATGTGAAGCTTTTTGTTGAAGCACTTGCATGAATTGTCCAAATTAAATGTCTATTATCATAATGTGAAGTAATATCGAGTGTGAAGCTGCCTAAATTGTTCATAGTGACACTACCTTTGTTTGCTGTTTGTTTTAAATTATTATTTTAAAATGTTCTCCAACATCCACTTATACGGTTGGCAAGATTTTTACATCAAAAGATGTCACAATTTTGAAATAAAGTGCCATTTTTTACTCTGTTTTTGGCACTCAGTATGTTTTCTTTAAGACTTCAGTTCTATGTTTAACCGAGATATATTAACCCAGATTTTTTTGTTTTTTGTCAGTAAAAGTTTACCGGATAATGTTATTATCTTGCTGTCAAAAGTTTGCCGATTGGTGCACTTTGCCTGGCTTTAGTCTTACAAATAAGGTTTGAATTCTGAAACTTAAACTTATGTTTTCAGTACAATGACACAAGTCAAAGGATCGAGGAAATATTGACTTATATTATTTGCCATCTCTGGTTCCATGAAGAAATCTTTACCATCTTTTGGAACATTCCATTGCACAATGTTTATTTTTAGTGGAAAAAGTTTCTTCAGATTATTAAAACGTTTTTCACTTTTATTTTAAGAACTTTTTGCTACAAGTTTTTTTTTTTTTTTTTTTTTTTTTTTTTGCAGAACTTGCATCACTGTAGGTTTAAGTTCTGAAAGTTACAGTTTGTTTTCACAGTATCAAGCTCTTTTATCTTGGAAGATCAAGGAAAATTGGATTCCTCATGATATGACCCCTTTAACGAGAGAGAGAGAGAGAGAGAGAGAGAGAGAGAGAGAGAGAGAGAGAGAGAGAGAGAGAGAGATTTTTTTGTGGCATGGAAGAACGCATTGCTCCTTTATCATCTGCATCCTAGTCAGAAACTGCAAGAGTGTGAAGAGTGGCAGGTTCATGTGTGAATATGGATAGCTTTGATTTGTCATCTATGCTACAAAAGAAAACATTTTTAATTAGCATAAATACAGCAATAATTTCTCTCCATTTGAAAATCATATGCTGTTTAGTGTGTTCATTTATAGTGAATATCATTTTATGAGTTTCAGCAATAAGGACATTATTACATTCTTTCAATTGCTTCCATCTGACTTTAAATCATCTGGTAAAATAAAGCAGATAAGTGCACACTTCAGCTAGGTCTCATAAAAAGTGAATTGCCCAGGGCATTTTTTGCTGCCACCCTAGGAAATAATAATGAAATATATGAGAAGTCTGTAATTTTATTTTAGCAGGTTTGACTCTTCTCTGATCAGTCACTAGACGACAGCCCTTATTTTCTGAGGGCATGGCTATGTACTGAGTGTAGTTGTTCTGATGAAGTGAGGCCCCGGGGCATCATGGGAGGGAGAGTTTAGGACCGACTCGAGCCTTTGATAAACTACAGTACGTCTGTCCTGAGGCTGGAGGAGAGGTTTGTGTTCAGTCTGTAGACTTTGCAATATAGGCTAAAACTGATTAATAGAGTTTTTTTAAAGGGACACTCCACCCATTTGCATTAAGATTTCCATACTATCGAATGGTCGTGCAACACTCTCTCATTTTCCCCTGAGACAAAAAAATCCGCTATTTACCTTTTTCAATTCCTCATTCAATGACGCAAAAATTGTCATTTTACGTCATTGACTACGTTTACATGCAGCCAATAACCCGTTCAAAACCAGGATATTGGCAATAACCCGGTTGCGAATGGCCATGTACACCGTCAAAAACCTTTTAAACCTTTTAAAAACCGGGATATTATACCTGGGGTACCCCTTTTCTAATCCGAATTGTTGGTCATACAAACGCGTATCAGCATATCCCCATAGTGATTTGTATTCTGCGCATGTTCTATTCGCAAGGAGTCTTGGTCTTTTGAGTAGAGAAACTTCTCGGCGCACACAAAAATCCGCGTGCAGTATACCGGAAGTAAACATGGCGAGACCAGGCGAGACACAGCACAGCATACTTTTGTAGCAAGGTCAGTAACGTTACCAGCATCAAAGCGCAAACAAAGGCGATCGCTATCTGCCCCGAACTATTCATTATCCGCGTGATGCTGTTGTTGTTGTCTTTGGATACAGGAAGAAGAATCGGAAATGACGCATATTGCGGCTTAAGGTTGTCCATACGTTTAGACGCTAACCGCGCGTCACTGTTTACATCGGGATATTGCAATTCCATGTATACAAGAGAAATTCTCTCTTCTCACGCATGTAAATGGGTTATTCCTAATGTTTCAGAAACCCAAATAGTGACCTTCAGGATAGGGGGGATCGGGGGGGGGGATTTTTGTAAAGACTACAAGCACTTTTTTTGTAAAGACTACAAGCACTAGTCTTTCAAACCTTTCAAAAAGCTCCAAGGTTTGGCTGCATTTCACATGTAAAATTTCGCATCAGAGTAAGTGTGCCGATTGTCTGAAGCCCATATAGAATCAGGAAAATCCATTGGCTGATGGCGAGGTCGCCACCTTGACACTCTTACGTCGTCATATTATATTAGTGCGCATTATCTGATTTCAGTGCGCAAAATGATTTCTATAGAGTGGATAGCTCAACTCTAGTCTACATTGAAAGGCGGAGTAGTGGGAGTGGCCTGCTGAGCATTGCAATGCACTATGGGGATTGTTGTCTACAATCCACAAGCACTAAAAAGTCATTTTCTGCCTTTTATCGCCCAAGAAGGACCCAAATTAGAAATTTATGATACTATTCTACTACATATCTGACCCACCGGTGGAATTACCCTTTAACTGCTTCTGCTCTTCATAAGCGTCTCCATTCAATTTGGAAAGTTCAAAATAATCATAACTCAAGTGTTGCCAATAGTGTGTTTTTTTTTGTTTTTTTTTATTCATTTACATTGTTTGTAGTGTCATTAGTCGTATTTAGTGTAATTTATTTGGATGAAGTCAATTTGGATGCTGTCAGCCTAACTGAGGTCCTCATAAGTTTGTAAGTGGTAATTATGTCTTGATTCAAGTGATTCATTCAATGGATTTCTTTTTTACATAGCAATTTTATATTTCTTTTCCTTTAACCTATTGGCAAAGGAAGCTTTTAAATCTGACTGCGGCATAATGAAGAGCAACAGATGTGCATTAGGTGTGTAATTGAGGATTTATCTCTGTATTTAATCATTATTGTGCTTTCACAGAGAGTTAAATGAAATGTGTTGCACAAAAGTGACTTGAGTACTTCTTGCCAAGCTTTATATATTTGTATTAACAGTATTCCAACTGCATAACCAACACTTTACAGTCCACATTCAGCTTAAAAATGATCAGCAGCCATTCGTTTTCACAATGATTTAAAACACTGTCATGCTCTCCAAAATATTGCATTTCCTAGTGGTAGTAATTATAGCTGATGTGGAATTATGTTCCATCTTTTTTTGTGCAGAATAAATAGACCTTGGCTGGATTTTCTGCATCTATATAGAAATATGGGGTAGTTGTGGACTAATGGTTAAAGAGTCAGATTGGTAATCCAAAGGTTGCAGGTTCGATTCCCAATACCCGTTTGCAGTGTGTGTGATTATGGGTTAAATGAATCAAGTCAGTTCCATTGTATTTTTTTTTTCTGTACAATGCAAGTCAATGGAAACCAAATTTGTTTGGATATCACATGTTCTTTTAAGTTCCACAAAGACTCCCATACAGGTTTAGAAAGATATGAGGGTGAGTAAATGATGGTAATATGATGGTGGACTTTTCCTTTAACCTTCCTAAAAGTTTTTCTATTAGCATGTACAAAAAAAAAAAAAAAAGACCTGATAGCAGTCCTTAGAAGATCCACTTCTCCAGTTTATCACAGACAGAGACACAAATTAGCTTGTATTGTAGATTTCAATTGTACTGAGTATTGTATTGTAATTATCATGTTCACTAATCATTTTTTTATTATCTCATCCTGACATTAATTTGAAAATATCACAACAACATGCAACAAATAATCCACTCTGCTAAATTATTCAGTTCATGTAGGAATAATTATTTGCCACAAATGGCACTCATGTGGTGATTTGTTTAGCAGGGATTGATCTGCCATCTGAGTCATGTTTTCCTGTAATACAGATGCAAACACACTAACAGTGCTGGATATGACACGCACGTAATGATATGCTGATGGAGAAGAGATAGAAGTCTTAATGCTGAGCATAGATGCTGTTTTCAATCTAATCTCTTTTCCTGGCCCAGTGGGCTCCGAGAAGGCCGTTTTATGGATAATGTGAATGCATGAGGAAAGAATGCATCAGCAAACAGATCCCAATATTGTCTGTGTGATAAAGCCCCCAGAGCCTGAATACTAACTGTTCTGCCTCCTAGAATGTGATGTTGGGTATTTACATTTGTTCAGTTATGAAAACTATGCAAAGACAAGGGGATAAAGGCTGCCCCCTAAATTTTATGTTACGCTTGAACCAGTTGTGTTGTGGTCTAGTGCAGGATGCATAATATGCACTGCTTCTGCTCTGCTTAAGGTCTAACAAATATGCACTGCTTAAGCATTTAGTGTGAAACAGGCCTGTGGTTTAGAATTTTGCACACAAATACGCATTTTCAATACAGAGTGTCACAATGTAATCATCTGTGTATCCGTCTCCCATGTGAGTTAGATACAGCATTAAACCCCCCCAGAGAGTCCAAAATGTCAGCTGGAATCTTGTACCGTCTCATATCCCCCTCATATTTGCATATTCAATGACTATCACTTCTCTTTGGCTACGAGAGAAGAAAACACGTTTTTATAATTTCTTAGATCAAGAGAGAATCGGAGTGTACCATGTTTTTTCCCTACCGCAAAACATTCGGTCTGCGTCCGAAGTCACATACTTGTATGTACTTCTTTTGAATAAGCAATCATTTTACGACCACAATCTTCTCCCGTGGCCCCATGGGATAGTAAAGTGTTTAAGTAAAGTAAAGTGTCACTTCAGAATCTCGCCGGAAGTAGGTCATTTTTCACACTTTTTTATGAGTACTTTGAATTCAGACATAGGCCTACTTTTCTTGTCACGTACTGTTTTTTTTACTTACTATATAGTATTTGATTTCAGATGCAGCCTCTCTCTGCCTGGATGAAGTAAAGACACTTGAAGTAGATCATCAGCTAAAATTTCAAAATCAAAGACGGCAATAAGAGGGAGCGGCAACAGCCCTGGTAAGATCACTTCATTCCTTTACTTTTAATGTAGATGATTGTGTGTTAAGCGTCTGCGACTTACTTTCACTTTGATTCGTGATTATTTGCACGTTGGCTTGATGAACGGTGCGTTTTGCAGTAGCGCCGTCGACTATAACGTGACATATAGGCTATATAACACGCTCTCACAGGTTTATTTATTTTTTTAGCATTTTTGGGAGGAGTAAAATTGACATGTGGTTTCAACAACCAGATGCATTTACTGGAATGCGGCCCAGACCTCTTCCTGAAGTGGTTTGAGCGATCGGATTCAAATCTGTCTCAAATGCGTTTCGGAGGGCATTTACACCTGGTCTTTTCACGATCAGATAGCTATCTGATCACAGAAAAGGCATTTAAAGCGCCCCTTAAAGGGATACTCCTTTTTTTTTTTTTGGAAATAGGCTCATTTTACAAATCCCCTAGAGTTAAACAGTTGAGTTTCACCGTTTTCAAATGCATTCAGACGATTTTCTGATATTTAGAAGAATATCAGTAACCAGACAGTTTCTGGTCTCATTGGCCTTCATGTATCAATCTTGCGTATAAACAGGTGTATATTTTAGCGTAAGATTATGCTTACACTCCTCTCACCGCCTGATTTATGAAGCTGTGCGTACCTTTGAAATCCAGGTGTACGCAATGCCTGCCCTTGACAAATCCCGCGGCCGAAAACGATCGTCATTAGAATAACACGCCCCTAAATATTCAAGTCTCCGCTCCCCCCACGCACTCATTTTACGCCATGGACACACGGAAGACGGCAAAGAAGAGAAACTTCTCCGACGTGGATATCACAATGCATTATTTTACAGCACGTCTTTTGAAATTAGCATTCAAATTCGAATCACGTCACATGTATAATAGTGATGATGATGATGTGATGTGAAGTACCATTCATTCACATTAATAATTGCATGACAATTTGTAATAGTAGCTATTCTTCTTATTATTATGATATGTATTAATGATGCTTAATGTTATTTAGAAGAAGAATGTCGTTGTTATTATTATTTGTATTATTATTATCATTTAAAAGAAGAAGAACGTATTTTTTATTATTTTTTCAGTCTGAATTATTTTTTGGTCATTGAAAACCTTTCATTAGGCTATAACCCAGTCCGTGCGCACCTGCCGGGGATAATCCTGAAACGTCAGGGTAAAGCGGGCTCGCAACTGAAGGAATACATATGGCTTACAAATCAAATGCTTTGGTAAAGTCACACAAATTAAACATTGAAGTCCACGTTACACAAAAATAAACACTGAAGTTTATAATTACTATGTTGTTGTTTTTTTGTTTGTTTGTTTTACAGTGGGTCATATAATATATCATATATTTTAGTTTGTCAGTGCGTTTTGTGGTGTTAGGAATTTTTCTGCGCATTTCCTCACTAACTCAAACGTGCGTACACCCAACACTATCTCACGACCAATTCGTACGAATTCGACGCATGATTAAAAAGTGTCTAATTCGTACTAATTCGTACGACCTCACTCGTACTAATTCGTACGATTTGTCTAAACCCACGTGATGGTTAGGTTTAGGGGCGGGGTAAGGGGTAGTTCATTCGTACGAATTCAAACGAATTGGCCAATTCGTAAAATATGTGCGATTTAGCAAAATCGTATTAATTCGTACGAGTGAGGTCGTATAAATTGTTAGTAAATAGCCACTTTTTAATCATTCGTCGAATTCGTACGACTTGGTTGTGAGATAGGGTTGGTACACCACCTCCTGAGCTGGTGTAGGATTCGAACGTGCCGTACGCCCACGTCCATATTGATAAATCTCAAACTCACCGTGGTTTTGAGTGTACGCAAGGTGTACGCTGAAAATTTGGTGTACGCACTTTTGATAAATGAGGGCCATTGACTTCCATAATAGGAAAAAAAATATACTACTATGGAAGTCAATGAGACCAGAAACTGTCTGGTTACTGATATTCTTCTAAATATCAGAAAATCGGCTGAATGGTTTCGAAAACGGTAAAACTCAACTGTTTAACTCTGAAGGAGTTGTAAAATGAGCCTATTTCCAAAAAAAGTGGAGTATCCCTTTAAATAAATAAACAAACACAAAATGAATGTAAAGACGGCAGCCTCTCATGGACTACTGCCACCACACAATATATATATATATATATATATATATATATATATATAAATAATTCATTTTTTTTAATCAAACTGCAGTCCAGTAGTTGGTGGTAATGCACCTTTAAGTTGGTTTGCCAACCGCTATTAAAAACAAAAGAAGAAAAACATGCTGTTTGTCCATTCCAGCGTGGCCTCATGCTTACAACACAGCCTGGGTTGTATTTTCTTACACCATAGTTCTTCAAGGTATTCGGCAGAAGTTCTCCTTTTATTTTGCTGTCTTTGCACAAATATGTGGTTGCACATTTTGTTTTGCGTCGCCACTTGATGTTCGATGTAAAATCTGAAGTGCTAATTAGAACCATTTTGAATATATTTTAAATTTTTCTCTTGTAGCTATGATGTGCTTGTGTGTGTGTGTATAATGCACTGTTCATGCGGAATACTTCTCAGTCTAAGCAGAGTGAGAAAGCTGGAGCTGCAGTGTTAATGCACACACGCTGCCTTGTCAAATCGAGACAGTCTCGCTTCATAATTAAACAGACATCACCATTTGCTTGGATATGACAGGAAACATGTCTACCCTGGATGTGCAGTGGACTTTGTTTGTGTGTATATCCAAGAGAATATAAGATGTGCAACCCCACAACAGAGCTGTCTTGTCAAGAAAAAAAGTGCCAATTATATGTTTAAAGCTGTCTGTACCACTGACCTTTCTGCATTAGCTTCGTTTGCTATTACACTCAATCAAGAAAGGTCAGCAGCAAACGTGGATCCAATTTAAAAACAACTTGTTCTAACCCATGTAAAATGCATTATGCATTCATATTTGCCTGCTCTGACCAAAGTGAGTTTGCATTGTGCGTACTTCACGAAGTGCGGAACATGTAACACAGTCTCATCCCAAAAAGTCATATAACTGACGTCTTGGGACGTCTTTTGACCATACGTCAATATCCGCCTTTTTAGGGCCCCCTTAAACGTCGGTAGATGGCGATCCCGGTCCGTCATACAACTGACGCTTTACCTTTAACGTCAGTTAGGTGACGGGTTAGGTTTAGGGATAGGTTTAGGTCTGGGGTAGAGTTAGGATCCCATAACCTCATCTACCGACGTTTAAGGGGGCCCTAAAAAGGCGAATATTGACGTATGGTCAAAAGAGAACATACAATAGGAAAATTCAACTGCAGTAGCCGCTGTTCTACCTGAAGAGGGCAGCACTAAGACGTTTTTACACCATATATTGTAGAAATAAAACACTATACAATGTCAAAAAAGTTACTCGAATCAATGACTGGTATTAATAAAGATCCATTCTTACAGATCATTAACTAAAAAAGTTGGTTTAGGGTTTAGTTACTCACTCTTTAATAATGTAATCTTATTGTAAATGTAGAACTTTTCATTTGACCAATAAAGCAACTTTCCATTCAATCATAGGTAGGCCTGGATGATTAATCGAAAAATAATCGAAACCGAAATTCAGAGCCTATAACTGACGTCATTTTACCATGTACAGTAGGTTATTTCGGTTTTTGAATCCTATTAATATTTCCGCCCACTGTGTGTTAATGTACTTTCCCCTTAAAACACAATTACCGTGTGTGTAGTCACGTAACTCCACCCCATCCAGTCTGCGACACTGAAGCAACGAGCCCTTTTCACACAGCGCGTTGATCCCGGGAAATTGCCAGAACAAACACCTTCTGTCCCAGACAGCAAACTGACATTGAATCAACGTGGAAACGACGTCTCTCATGACATCGTCTCTCATGATTTTGCTCATAAAATTAACGTTGAACCATAGACGCGGCATTCTTCAAAGCTAAATGAAAATCGAAAACTGGTTTGCTTTCATAACGTTGAAACAACGTTGATTTAAAGTTGATTTTCCGTTAGTTTTGAAAGAATGACGCGTCTGACGTTGGTTCAACGTTAATTCGATGAGCAAAACAATGTCAGATCAACGTTGTTTCGATGTCATGTTTCCACGTTGATTCAATGTCAGTTTGCTATCTGGGGTGTGAACGCAAACACGAACCAGGATTGGTGCCAGATTGGGGACAGAGTAACATGTTCTGTCCTGGAATACACGCTGTGTGAATCAGTGCGAGTTGCGTAATGATGGCGCTTAAGCCGGGATCGTTTGCAAGCGTGAAACGGTACGTATGCTCTAGTCTATGATCGAATCAGATAAAAAAAAAAAATGCACAAGTGTGGTTTCTCGAGAAAGAAATCTAGCATAAGCCTTGCCAGTGACATGAGAACAAAAAATAAATAATCGTAATCGAGGTAACTTGTTTGATTAATCGCGATTATGATTTTAGCTAAAATTGTCCATCCCTAATAGGTATATTTTCTTTTGCTTCAGTCTTTTTTTTTCTTTTCTGATCTAAACCAGCACTTGACGAACAGTGATGTTTTTCTGTAATTACTAAAATCTGTTTAAAATGGATACTTTATTCAAAAACGAAAATGCTGTCATGTACCCAGCCATGTCATTCCAATCTGTATGCCTTTAGTCTTCTGTGGAAAAGACAGCAGACAGATTTAAGGCAGAAGCCACTTCACTGTTAGAAATCCGAAAATACAGTCTATTAATAAACAACGCTTTATGTGGTTTTCATTTGCTTAACACAGAAAATGAAAAAAAAGAAAAGAAAATGGGCTAGAAAATGATTTTAAGATATTACTCTCTTCTATTTTCTCCTAGATTATTAAGAATGCCTTTTAAATGTTGTATGTTATATATTGAGGCAATGTGAAAGAACATGATTGATCAATTGCTCAATGTTGTCACAGAAGTAGATAGATGAGTTTCACTTTATTAGTCTACAAATGTTATTCACCCTCGGTGTGCGTCATATAAGAATTGAATATTTTTATATATCCAGATGATCTCCCTCAGTGGTATGAAGTTAACAATGAGTTATTGGACTCTGTAGGGAAAATGGTTGTGGCTTTATTATGTTTTGATTGGATTTTGTTGAGAGAGAAAAGAAAAACAAACAAACAAAAAAAAACTGTTTGTTCATGTCTGTGCTCATAATTTATAGCTGAATCATTGTTTAGACAAATGCACAACCGTAGTAGATTGTTTATTGCAGGATCTTTTTTACAATGGTTTATGAAATTCATATTGTTGCAATGAGACAAAATTTCTCATAATTAGTCTTTGTGAAGTCTTTATAATTATATAATGGGATAATGCACACAGAGTAAACATTCCAGCTGTGGTGCAGTGAATGAACCATCAATGTTAATAAGTGATGAGTTCAGTGCTGTGTGTTGGTGGGGGTGGAGAGAAACGAAGAGACCGACAGAAGAGCTTGAGACACACTGCTGGATGAAAAACGTGAATAGGGAGACACTCAGTGGTGGAGATCTAATAATTCTGAAAACTGAGATTCAAGCTTTATTGGCATGGTTCAAAGTTGTAACCGTATACAAACATGCATTTAATGCAATCATAATAATTAAAAAAAAAAAGGTAGATAATGTTGATAATAATGTGTTTCCTTAAATAATATATTTAATAATCATTTATAGCCTTTCCTCCAGGTTGATAGGTGGCAGCAGTAGAGATGCACCGATTGACCGGCACGTGACCGCAACCGGACGATTTTCTCGCGAACGGCCACGACCGGCCGGTCAGTCTGACATATGGTGATTTTATGCTGGTCAAATGCACTCGGGCACCGCATGATTAACGTCGCACAGTATCACATGTGCACACGGAACACACATGTAGGTAACCATGTGAATTATGGCTGTTTCACCCCTTATTTACACCACAAGCTGTAAACTTTCGTAAGTTTAACCTTTCACTGTGAAGATCTAAACATATTTAGATATACAGGAAATCGCAATGGAAGACGATTTCGATATATCTAAATATGCTTAGTGAAAGGTAAAACTTCCGAAATCTCTGCGTAAACAATGAGTGACGTAGCAAGCGGTCACTTCCGGCGGAACGTTGGACATGATTCAGATCAGTTGGACATGGCTGTGGTAACATGAGGTAAAACCGATATAAATACTGTTCATTTTCTCACAGAAACCGCTCGTTTCATGTCTTAGGCCATCAATGTGTACTTACATTTATGAGTCATTAAATCATGTTTAATTTTGACTTCTCTGTGCATGTTCTTTGACGTGGACCCTCATACCTGCATTATATGACTGGCAGACAACAACGGTTTGACCGAAAAATGACAAAATTAAAAATACTGTGGAAACAAAGACACCTACAGTACATCTTGGATGTTCTTGAGGTAGGCTAAAACATATCAAAAATTAATTTCAAAGTGAACTATCCCTTTAAACTCTTTCAAACTTAAACTGTCCTTAAACTGGAAATCCTCGGGTTCCGCTTGTAGAAACCATAGGTATAATACATTGATGCCTCATTAGCGGCTGATTCAATGGGCCGCTAGACGTAAGCTGCTAATAAGATCTATGTTTAGACCTATGATACAATATCTTGCATACCGCTCTTGTGTCGTTCAGTCATCATGGTTCACGATTATTGATTGGCAAGTACAGAAAATCCCCCAAAATACGAACTACTAAGGGAAGCAGGCTTTGGAACAAACAGAGAAATAAAACAAGGATCAAAAGAGATGGCGAGAGCTTTGCGACCAACTTGGGGCCTTATAGTTCAGTAGCAATACTTTGCAAGAATTTGCAGGAATTAAAAAAAAATGTAAGACTTGATTTTCTTCTTCCATGAACTGATCAGGCACAGACATGAGCAGCTGGGGTCTTAATTTAATATTTTACCCTTGGATCTGGCATCCAAAACCATTTTAAAATATGTTGGTGCAAATTCAGGCCTTTTGGTATACCTCAAATTATGAGGCAGAATATCATTAGTGAAAATCTATTGTTTGAGTTTTGGCTGGGTAGATATGGTTATATTAGCCCCTACTGGTGGATGCCATAACACCATAATGGAGTTGTTCGGACAGCCATCAAATGTAGGTGTATATTTTGACAATTTTCTTTTTTTAAACGTAAAATTACATATTTACTCACTATTTGTTGTATTACAGTTCTCTTACGAGAGTACTCTCATTTTGCGTAAGCTAGCTTATACTATGGGAAAATCCCTTTTCTCGAGAATACCGAAGCCAAAAAATTCTTTCGTTTTTCATTAATTTAAAATGCATTGTTGCACAGAGCATATCTAGGCAAGGTAGCTCGTGAGCATCGCCTCCTGAGTCCCCCACCTCGTTCACAGCCGGCCAGTGGCCTACCTCTCCCACCATGCAACACGAGTTCGACGGGGACAATGCGGAAGAGGACAGCTGATCTCTCATCGACTAATCTTTTTTATTTATTTATTTATTTTTTTCAAATGCTTAAATGCAGCATGCCAGAAATAAATACCTAGTGTTCCAAACCATATGAGGTACAGTATAAAGTCTCGAGGTCGGTTGCAGTGCAGAGCTCACCCATTAGGTCATGATTTGGGCTACCCTCGTTCATGTTAATTGGTGCCTGGGCCTGGTGGACCTGAAGCAGTGCCGTGGCATACAGAGGGGAAGCTGCTTGCCCACCGGCTTTGTAAGCCTTCCCCATAAGGACGGACAAGAACTTACAGGCCTTAGAGGGGAGACGAGGATCCCCTTCCATGAGGTAGCGGTCGCTGAGAACCCGCCCCATGAAGCCAATCATCCAACCGAGACGGTTTGGACAACGGTGGAGCCTGACCGCCTCAGCAACCCTTTTTTAGCAATGCTGCCTTCTCTGGAGCTGGATCTCTCCTGAGGGAGAAAGTATAGCTGAGTCATCATTTCCAGAGCCCAGCTCACCCTCCGAAGCAGCAATGGATGTCCTGTCCTCTGGGGGGACCCTGAACAAAACGGCTAGTCAGTCCACTACAGAGGGACCAGCGCACTCATCGGGGAGCTCCACCAGCTGCCGTGCAAAAAAGTAGTGTGGGACTTTGCCAGGCGGGGAACCCCTCACTGTGTTCCTCAGATCACCCAACCCACACGGCACTCTGGTCTTCGTCTGGGAGGTTGGCCTGGGAAGCATGGCAAGAGGTACTCCACCTGTGCGGAAGAAGGGGAGTCTCGATCTCAACACCAGATGGTAATATTCCTGCAATGGGAACATGAGCCATCCACAAAAGCTGCTTTAATATGGTTTAAGCCCAAACATGGGATGCAACTATTGTGACCGTCAGACCCAGAAATGCACGGATGGAATGGCCTTTTGATAAAGATGCAAATGCACCTGTGTTTCTGTTTCAGGAAATGGGACCCATCACCAGTGCCAGAGGATACAGGGGAATGACCACGGCAACACTGACTTTGAGACTGTAACAGTAAAACATTCACTTCCTCCCCCTCTAACCAACGTCAACAATCAGACATTTCTATGCTGTTAAAACAGCAGTTGAGAGTTCAAAAGCTTGCAATCACTGCTGCACTCGCACTGTAGAAGCTACCAGCTCTGGTAGAGTCTTCCAGAAGAACACAGACACACTCGCTCGTTGTACGCAACAACACGCTTCAAATCGACTCCGAAGCGAAAGACAACTGGTGCTTGCATCTACTTCTGTATTTATACCCGCACTTGACTACGTTGAACGGGAAGGGACTGACTACGTCGAACTGAAAGGGAATATGAGCTTCGAGACCAGGGGCACTTTTATCCTGTTAGACACTGGGAGAGGAACAGATATTTAATGTGGAAACACGTCCTCTTGGCCAGTGTTAGGAAGGAGATAGAGACTGGCTCTTCTGCCAGTGATGAATGGAGCGTTAAAGAGCAGAGCTGAAAAATGTGCTTTGGGGCTGTCTACTTTTCAGAAGAGGAAATAGTGAGAAGCAGAGGAAGAAAGGGAGGGAGGAGAGATGCAGACATGGAGTGGGGGAAAAGGGCTTGAGAGGGTGTTGTTGATGATACCGTTAGGAGACTCGCACTTCATAAATTACACTGAAGCAGCACCTCTCATACAACAGGGTGATGAACTGGCACTGCCTCTGCTCTCTGCTGGGGGAACTGACTTTATCAATTGTTAACATGCTCACACTTTTTTCATCATCTTTCTGTTTATTTATTATTTAATGTGCATATCTTCTATGCATCTGTTTTCATGTGTCAGATCCCAGTAGATTCAATTAAAGGGACACTTCACCCATTTGCATTAAGCTTTGTGTCTTTAGAAACCCAGTCATATTTTTGAATGGTCATGGTCTATCTATTCCCCTATTTTCCCCTGAGATGGGAGAAATAAGGATTTAAATGTTTTACTTCCTGTTTATTATGACGTAAAAATCGTCATTTTGCATCATAATAAGCAGGAAGTCACATTTCATTAAAAAGTGTAGCGAATACAAACATTAGCTCATTATTATTCAAGGGTGTGGGACCCACTCACCCTACAGGCCTATTACAGATCAGTGGGTGGGACTTCACTTCCATCCCAGATAGCAAACTGACATTGAATCAACGTGGAAACGACGTCTCTCATGACATTGAAACAACGTTGATTTGCTCATCGAATTAACGTTGAACCAACGTCAGACGCGGCATTCTTCAAAGCTAAATGAAATCGAAAATTGGTTTGCTTTCATAACGTTGAAACAACGCGTTGATTTCAAGTTGATTTTCCGTTAGTTTTAAAAGAATGACGCATCTGACGTTGGTTCAACGTTAATTCGATGAGCAAAACAATGTCAGATCAACGTTGTTTCGATGTCATATTTCCACGTTGATTCAATGTCAGTCTGCTATCTGGGATATCAACTAAACATGATATGGAAGAAGAGGATTTTGAAATTCTGCCGCTCAAATCCGATGTTCGTGGCTATCTTTACGAGCCGCAATATAGTGAAGAGCAGCTCAGGCTGATGGATAAATCAGCAGATTTTCACATCCGAATTTTTAGTTTTCAACTAGTTTGTCCAGAGTTGTAACTGAACAAGTTTCCACTAATTTCATTGTCTTGTTTCATTGTCTTCACTTTTCAGTTCAGCAAGAATTTTCTTGGCAATCCATATTTTTCACACTGGCAGGGAGTTGCGTGGATGGCGTCGAGGTGCTGGCGCTCTGTCAGAAGTGAGCTCCTGGGGAATGGATAACCATGTACATTAAGTGCTCTGCCAGTCTGTAGTCTCTCGGCTGCACAGCGGTACTTTTGTTTGATGGGACGTGTCAAGGAGACCACACAACTACGCTCTTTGAAACGAGTGATGGAAAATTGAATTCTTCACCATATGTGGCATGCTCTTGCTTTAAATGGACGCTTATTGACGCCTCCGCATGGCGGCCCCTGATGACTGGTCCTCGGTCTCGGTCGATATTATCAATCACCATCCCATGCAACCATTCCTCAGGAATTAACAGTACAGTACAACTATAGCTCTGCACAGAGCGCATTCTACTCGCCGTGTAAATCATCTGTTTAATAGTCATTGTATCGCATTGGGCTGTAATTGGATTTCTGCATGGTTACAGTCTCAGTTGACAGAAAATGTTGAGAGTCCATAAAGATTTCAGATGCTGTGACATCTAAAGGCAGGCCCTCTGCAGTGCTGTTCACCCACAATGTCTGTTAATCAATACGAGGAGGCAAAGCCGTCAACATGAGCGATGGGAAAAATTCAAGCTGCTTACGTTACTGGTCTGTGCTTTTTCGGTTGGACTTTTTCCACTGACGTTTAAAAAATAAATGTTTTTCACTTGATTCTCTCAATTAAAACCTCAAATATGCAGGTCATACCTTCAAAATGAATTCAAATAAATTCTGAATTCAAATAAATAAACTGAAATTGTAGTAGATCTTCAAAACTCATGGATTAGCTGTGAATAAAAACTGAATAAGACAAAATGTGGAGTTGATTTAGATTTTATGAAAAATACAATTTACTTTCTTTAAATATCTTTAAAAGTGGAAATTGGCACAGAGCAAGTTTGTGGAGGGAGTTTGCAAGAGCGACAAAGTGCATGCAAGATGATGTTATGTGCGAGTTTTAGTGTTTATGCAATCGAGGGCTTCAGAGTCAAGATACCATTTTAAAACATATTTTTCTTCTACCTTCCTTCCACACTAGAGGTGGTAATCTCTAGGCACCTCACGATTCAATTCGATTGCGATTCAGAGGGCTGGGATTCGATGTTTTTTTTTTGGTGTTTGTTTGTGTGTGATTATAAATACTTTGCTCAAAGTAATGACCCATAAAGATTTAATGTACAATATATTTTATTAACATTGCAAAGAACCAACAGGAAAATAAATGTGTGCCTTAACTAGCAGCATAGTTGTAGTACATTAATAATATAACAACGACCGATACAAAACATTTTAGTTTTATTCTACAAACCGTATGTGGCTCTTGTCCAGCTCCTTTCCCCCTTCAACTTCAGAAGCCAAAATATTTCCACATCGCAGCTTTTAATGAGGCTGTTTGGATTTCGCTCTCAGCCATCACATCTCTGTTATGTGCACACCACAGTCACACACGGTCCGGGTACTGCAATTCCAATCTTCAGAGTTCCGTCTTTCACGTTCCGTCAATATGACATTTATATATATATATATATATTAAAATAAATCAAAATAAATTAGAAAACAAAATAGAACATTTTCGATTTTTGACATTTGTGAATCGGTTCAGAATCGTTTTTTTCCCCCCACCCCTATTCCACACTGAGATGGTTTTTGTCCTGAGAAACATGCACAGATTAAGAGGGTTAATCACTTAAACCTTAAGTTGACTAGTTACACCTGTATTTCCAGAGCAGTACACTTAGTTAAGCAGTTTTGTAAGTAGGCACACACCGCCTTCGAAAGCTGCCACGATATTTCGCCTTTCCTCTGCCAGAATTCAGATGCTCAACAGCTGTGGAAATTATGCAGGAATATATTCCTATATTGGCTTCATGGTAATCATGGAATGAAGCACTGGCAAGTGGAGGCCAGAAACATGGAGTCTGAAATGATGTCTCTGTCTCCTATGGTAAGCAAGCCAGCACGCATTCATTAAAGTGTTCTAGGCTGGGCTTCAAATGCGTATTGACCAGCTGGGAACAAATAGGAACCATTTCCCTCTATGAACTGACAGCATTTGTTCCAGTTTAGGATTGATTCTTCATCATGTTTACCATCAGAGGTTGGGAGGGAAGAAAAGAAACTGTGTTATCGCAGTAAAATTGATTTGGAGTTAAAAAAAAAATACTTATCTCTTTCTGGCAGATTGAGACCGCAGACAGCAAAACGTACCACCCATGTGGCCGGTTCACTGGAAATATGTGATGTTTGAATGTGTGTGCTTCAAAGGTGTACAACTATTCGTTTATATCAGCGTTGTTGTTGTAATAGACAGTGCCAGCCACCAATACCCTTTAGCGTGCGATACCAGTTATAACCTTGTATGAACGTAATAGACTGAACACAATTGACATCACCATTTCACAGTTCACAGTAAACAGCCCCTTAATCATTTTGTTGTTCTCCTGTAATTTATTAGCTATTTTAATTTTAAATATTAGTTTTTATTTTAATTATTTCAGTACAAGTTGGAAACTAGGTGAAAGATTTTTTTTTTATTTTTAGCCAACATTTATATTTTGTTTAATAGTTTAATTAATTATAATAACCCTGAGCAATACAACAAAGCATGAGGTGAAGGAAGCCATACCTTGGTTTAGGAAAAAGATCAATTAAACTGGTTTTCCCACATATGTTTTAAGAAAGTACTGGTTAAAGATGTTGGGCTGGTCTTGGACTGGTTAAAGATGATGGTCGAGCTGATTTAATTGAGTCAATAGTTCCCTTTAACTGAAAAGTTCCCAAAAACCCCCTAAACCAATCAACAGACTAGTTTCATCAGGCTAAGAGACCAGGGGCCCATTCTTCATACGTTGCTTAAAACATCCGAGATCAAATTAGACATCCAAGATAATATCATTGTGCTCATGATCCGGCTAATTGGGTTCTTCGAACACTCCTGTTGTTTATGATTAGTATAGCTGGATTGAGTTATCTGAGATAACTGTGCGTTCATGCGTTGGTTTAAAAGGTTGCATGTATCCATAGCAGAAACAGTGATCAGCAACGCTGCCATTGGCCGTTCAGCATGGCCAAAGAACACATCCAGATTTTCTCCCAAGCAGAACAAGAGCTTTTAATGGAAGGTTATGCCGAATTTGAGTCTTTAATTAAAACGCCAGGAACACCTCAAAGTGTGCAAAAGCCAGGAGAGAGTGCTGGCAAAAGTAGAAGACAAATTAAATGCGTTTGTGGTGGCCATGTTAGATATTTTAATAACTTATTATTATGTATTTTAATAATTTCATAATTACTTTATTCATTGTGGTGTCAGAGTCACCACACTAGTGCACATGGTGAAAGTGAAGTACAAAAATATTCTACATAATGGTAATTTTACTAGGCCTACTTATAGTCCTGCTAGTCTCTTTTAAAAAGGCACTGTTAAATAAATGATTGTCTGTTTATAAAAGCGACGGAAAAAAAACAACAAAAAAAACAGATGCTCCATCAACTTGGCACTGGCAGAAAAGCTGCCCTTGGGTTGAATGTGAATTGCCCTGTTGTGAAGGGCATCACTGGGTTCAGCTCTTCCAGACCCACATCCAGGGACCAGTAGCAGCAATGCCTTCATTACTAGTAAATGAGATTTAAATTATCTTAGTACACTGTGAAATAATTTGTTGCTGCATTAAACTAAGTAGGCCTGCCTCACCTAACCCTAACGGGGATCGCGTCAGAGAGCTTATGTTCTTCGAGTACTTTTGAACAAGTCAATGTAATTGGCGTGCGTGATTCGCATCACACACTCCACCCCCACATGTGGGTATAAATACGCAAGTGGATGCACACACTAGTTGCTTTTTCGCTGAGGAGTCAAGAGTCAGATTGGTCGTAGTCAGCGGTGGTCCAGCGATAGTGGATAGTAGGTTGCATATGCAACCAGGACGTTCCCTTTTCAGTCGATAACGTCGGATGTAGTCGACGGTCGACTGAATGGGGATAACCTTTGAAAACGCCACTATTTTAAGGCGGGGAAGGACAGGGCTTAGGTCAGGGAAGTCACTGCTCTTCCTACAGGACCACTGGGAAAGCATTCCCCGTACATTGGACTCACCTGGCAGTGACGGCAGAGCAGACTCTGCCGAGGGAAGGCACGGGGTCACCAAAGGGAGCTGTATCGTGGAAGAGAACACATATGGGATCACCTTAGGGACCACAACATATGGACCCAGTCTAACACAGGTTCCACACTGCTTACGAGTGGTAGGCCTAACACCAGACGTACCACACGTCCGATGTCCGAGGGGTGTGGAGGAACTCAACAGGGTTTAGTTTAAGGGACTGGAGTAGAAGGCACACATATCCAGTCCATTGGAGGGGAATGGCGCAGCAAGCCAACACTTGAACCAGGCTCATGGTGAAACAGGCTTAATGTCACCAAAGCACTCTGTCTACGCCCAGGCAGAGCACACACTCATGATAGAGGAGCTCTATAAAATCTAAGAGGACACGAGCATCTTGGAATTTTTCACCGAATTGAAGGCAGCCACCATCAGTGGGCCAACTTTGCTTGGGCCAGCCTTCCCTCTCTGCTGAATCTAACAGAAAAGAGCTGGTCTGAGGACTAAGGCTTGCATTCTGTACATGTCTAACTGCTATGAAGCGGACGGACAGGGAAGCCAGGGCTGGATCTGCCTCCTCCTGGGCAGTGCTTGCAGGCTCACCACCTGATCCTATTTTGGGAGAGGAAGGAACTTTGGGCACAATCCTTAGGACCTCAGGTCTCAGCTCGTGAGAGTAGCCGGCGTGAACTCCAGGCACAATTCTTTGACCGAAAGCGAGCAAGTCCCTACCCTCTAGAGACCAAGCGAACAGGAGAACTGTTTTCACAGAATTTTTAACTCACTGTCTGCAGTGTCTCAGGGGCGGTCTCTGCAGTGCAGTTGCAACAGAGATAAGACCCAAGAGGATAAAGAGGGGCGCATGGACATTTTCCTATGCTCCCTCAGGAACCTGACGATCAGGACGTGCTTTCCATGCTTCTGCAACACGATGTGCGCCAATACAGAGGCAGCATCATTTAGAGGGGGGATGAATAGCCTACTCCACCCAACTTGCAGGAAAGAGAGCACTGAAATGATCGAAAGCTTTCAGGATCTCCTCATGCAGAGAAGACTAGGTTCCACTCCTAATGCGCAAGCACACTACCTCTTTTTAGGGGGTGCACCCAGATGGGATGGTAACTGACACATCATCCTGTAATAGCCACGTGAACCTCCGTGTCCAGTGTAGGACCGGACTGCGGTGTCAAGGGGTCAGGACGCAAGTGCCATCGTGCCCCGTCCCTGAAAATGTGTTCAGGGGAAGTCAGGAAGGCTGTCGAGGTGAGGCTTCCTGACTAGTTCTTTTGGATGTTTTGCCTCTGACACTTGGGTCCTCAGTGCAGAGGGAGTCGCCAAAAAGTTCATCCAATACCTTTGATTTCTTGGAAACAAGAGGGCATTCTAGAATGTCACTGAATTAAAAAAAAAAAAAAAATAAGACTTGATTATAGTTGTTCGTTGAAGTGAGGGGGAAATCACATTGTGAAATAAATGTTTTTCTCCAAAACATGTTGGCCACAATTATTGGCACCCTTTGATTAAATACTTTTTGGAATCTCCTTTTGCCGAGATAACAGCTCTGAGTCATATCCTAGTTTGGAGAACACCTAACAAGAGATCAGAGACCACACCTCCATTTAGAATCTCTCCAGATCCTGCAGATTCCCAGATCCATGTTGGTGCTTCTTTTCTTCTCTTCAGTTCTCTTCATTAGGTCATGGGACTGGGACGATCATGGCAGTGCTCATGTGAAACAAGAAGTCATGGCTGGACAATTTCATGTCTCTATTCACCCTGGTGTGCTAAAAAAGGTAAATATTAATAGGAATGTCCTTCAGAGATATTTTACTTGAAACATATTCTAGGGGTCATTCTTCAGAGGTTCAAGATTTAGTTGTTCCATGTCAAACTTTTATCCCTCATTGTGACAACTAACTTCCGCCACTACTCCCACACCATACACACGTCACTCTCCGAAGCAACCTTTCTCTCTTTACGGATGTGAGAGACACTTACGGGCAAGTGAAGTATGTACGCAATTTCCAGTGAAAACCATCCCGCCTGATATAAAATATTAACACTTATAATGGGCTTACCATAGAGAAAAATACGTTCTGGCAGACTGATTGATGACATTGGTGATGGAAATAAAAATGTTGCCTATTTAAATAAAATTAATAAAAAAACTTTTAAAAGTGTATCTTTAAAATTAGTTGTTTTTAAAATATAATTTTACATGTAATACATTTTTTTTTCCAGATATTTAATCTATAAACACTTGGCATGTCTGTTAAAAGCAGAACTTGAATGTTCCCATTGTTTCTCTACTCTTACCGTCCATAAAAACAGGGAGCTTGTCAAACAAAGCATCTGATACAATTCAAAATGTATCTTTCTTCTGTCTCTTTGTGCCGACACTGCAGTCTAATACTACAGTTTTGCAGATAGACAGAATATAAATTGAAAATTTGTGTTGCATTCCTCTTCAGACTCGGGAAAGGCACTTTTTTTCATGACTTCTGAAATGAACTAATGTCGTTTGTAGAGCGGGCACTCAAAATTTCAGTCTCATTGCATCCTCGGCAAGTCCAGATGCAGCAGCTGAGGAGATGAAATGCAGTATGCCTCCTAAACTTGTTATTGTGGTAAACCACAACAGACACAAACCATCAGTGTCCTCTTATCTAGTCCATTAGAAGATGTGTTCCTGCTTTCAGTACATGGCGCAGCTAAATTGAAGTCTGACACTGTAAATGAGACAAACAGACCTTACTCAGTTTACTCTTTGTTCTCTCTCTGCAGTTGTTGCAGTTTCAATGATACTTGTAAATTGAATCTATTGCTTGTAATTGGCTGCCTTTAGTGTTATGAAAATAGTCTCATGTGTTCAGCGCTCATTAAAATGAATATCGCCTCAAAAAATAAATAATTTGTCATCATGTCACCACCATTTACTCAACCTCATGTTGTTCCAAACCCTTAATTTTTCATTTTTTGTTGAGAAGGACAAAAGAAGAGTTCCTGAGATTTGTATATATATATATATATATATATATATATATATATATTTGGATTTTTATTGAACATGAACATCAGTCAAAAGCATCAGTGAACATCAGTGTTAACAATGACATTTTAGTTCCTTTTTTTCTCTCCCCTTTATCCCTTTAATGCAACCCCCCTCCCAGGAAAAATAATAATAATAATAATAATAATAGGTTTTAAGGAATGTATTTCCAGTTATTCTGAAGCCATATGCTCTGCTTTAAAAAAAATAAAAATAAATAAATAATTAAATTTAAAAAAAAAAACTAAATGAAAATACAAAAGATTTCATGAAAAAAGGTTCATGGTTTCCAAAAAAAAAAAAAAAATATTAAGCAGCACAACTGTTTTCAACATTGATCCGAAATGTTTCTTAAGCAGAAAATCATCATATTTGAATGATTTTGAAGGATCTGAAGGACACTGAAGCCTAGAGTAATGATGCTGAAAATTCAGCTTTGCCACAGTTATAATATTGTAGTAATATTTCATAATATTAATGTTTTTACTTTTTAATCAAATAAACGGATGCAGCAAAAGAAACTTCCTTTGACCCCTAACCTAAAGTAGTGTTTATAATAAACCCACTCAAATTAAACTGACAATATTGTCTTTAAAATATTGATTGACTGGCTTTTGTATGAAAAAGAGCAGCTTAGACATTCTGCTAAATGTCTTCTTTTGTGTTACATGATGCAATATAAGAAAGACATTAGGTTTGAAAGGACATGAGGGTGAGTAACTGTTTTAAAAAACAAAAAAAACAACAACAAGGTGAAGTGTCACTTTAAAGGGTTATACTTTATTTCAAGGTGTCCGTGTTACAGTGCAATGCATTTAAGTAATGTGTAATAATAATTATATAGATGTACTTACTATAGAGTTAGGATTAGGATTTTGTTTAGGACTAGTTGTATGTAATTATGCATATTTTATAGTTTATAGGAATTGATTCATTTTCGAACATATTAGGACTTGGACTTATTCCCGAGTCCACTCGAGTCCCATTCAAAATATGTCATGATTATTACTGTATGTTAATATTTATTAAAGGGTAACATTTTATTTGACAGTGTCAACACGTTACACGTGGCAAGTAGTAACTGTAGTAATAACCAGTGTTGTAGTCGAGAGCAGCTCACTCGAGTCCAAAGAGAGTCGAGACCGAGACCAAAGACAGTTGAGTCCGAGTCGAGACCAGAGAGGTTGGATAACCTAAGGTTGGGTCTCAAACCAGACTTAAAGATATCTTCAAGAATATGTAAAATATTTGGTAATAACAATAAAATTGGCACCATACTCAAACAGTAAACCAAATATACCATGGAATCATGTACACTGTAATGGTAAAAAGGCCACATAGTGGTGTAAAGGTAATTTTATTATAATTATGACTTACAATTATTACAATCAGTAAGTGCTCTTTCACATACCATTACTCCACATGAATTCTGTGTGGCTCCTACATGCAAACTGAATTATGGATGATAAGGCAGACATTTTCGATACATTGAGCTAGAGGCTCCAAATCACATCTGACCTGGGTCCTGCTGCATTTGCGCCCCGCGAACATTATAGTCTCAAGTCATGCACAATTGCGCACAACAAAGTCACCAATCATTGGATGTTTCAATCAATTCTCCTCAAGCCATTTATGTTGACTTAACATTTCATGGACGTGATAACAAAAGCACAGTGTGTGTGTTTGATTGCCCATCGTGCAGCAGAGGGCAGTAGAAGAGCATAAAAGACTGAACATATCACATCTTCCTGCTTATCTCACATTCTGGAGGAAAAAAAAAAAAAACATCTCGTCCTGGCAGAGGTGAGGAATGAGATTGTTCAAACATGGATGTCACACTTTTCAAAGTAGCCCATATTTATGATGTCAGCAGGGTGAAAGAGACCCTTTTGCTTCTTGTGTTCGACAATATCAAATGTGTCTGCGGACATTGAATTAAAGAGGGGAGGGGGCTGTTTTGGAGGATGAGAAAAAGAAAAAAGAAAAAAGAAAGCAAGCATTTGCCTTGATCTCGTCAAAGTGAGGGTTCTGGTGAGTCATAGCTGAACCCTTTAGAAGAGCTGGTGATGCTCGTCAGGAGGTGAACAGATAACCAAGGGCTGCGTCAGGCGAGAATGAATCTAAAGACGAAGTGTAAATTACCCCATCTCTAAAAGAGATTAAAGACAGGACTGGAGAAATCTGAAATTGGAACTTAAAAACAGAAAAGAGTGGGGGAAAGGTGATGAATGGCAAACAGAGATTGACTGTTTCCAGTGCTTCATGCACTGTCGACCCCCCCTGTGGCAGGTGGGCTCATTTCCATAAAACTCTTCTGCCTTCGTCTGACGAGAGAGAAAACATCTAGCACGGCTCCAAAGCAGGACAGAATATCAAGATTCCCAGGATGTCTCGCAGCCATTTCTTTATCGCTGCTTACCGCTTGCGTGTCGGCACACATAAATCTTTATGAATACATTTGCGGCAATATTTTTCCCCTGATATGACGCATGTCTTAATTCATTGTATCCTGACAATCATTGTAAACCATCATCCACAATTTTTATGATCAAATTAAGAGCACATAATTAGTTTTCCTACACTGAATCAATTTCACGTGAATACTGGGAATCACAGCTAACAAGGAATGCTCTCGCAAGCGATGAGCGAGCGTTCTTCCAGTAACCTTCATTTTCATTCAAAGTTAGAATGATGTTCTCAAAATGTTAGCATAAAACTGGACATTTTGAATGTTCATAGAACACGAAGATGAATTATCCTAAAACAATAACTAACCATGTCCATGTTATATTAAGACCGTCCTACCCTACCTCACGACCAATTTATACGAATTCGACGAATGATTAAAAAGTGGCTAATTCCAACACTATCTCACGACCAATTCGTACGAATTCGACGCATGATTAAAAAGTGGCTAATTCGTACTAATTCGTACGACCTCACTCGTACTAATTCGTACGATTTGTCTAAACCCACGTGATGGTTAGGTTTAGGGGCGGGGTAAGGGGTAGGTCATTCGTACGAATTCATACGAATTGGCCAATTCGTAAAATATGTACGATTTAGCAAAATCGTATTAATTCGTACGAGTGAGGTCGTATGAATTGTTACGAATTAGCCACTTTTTAATCATTCGTCGAATTCGTACGACTTGGTCGTGAGATCGGGTTGCTAATTCGTACGACCTCACTCGTACTATTTTGTCTAAACCCACGTGATGGGTAGGTTTAGGGGCGGGGTCAGGGGTAGGTCATTTGTATGAATTCATACGAATTGGCCAATTCGTAAAATATGTTCGAATTAGCTAAATCGTACTAATTCGTACGAGTGAGGTCGTATGAATTGTTACGAATTAGCCACCTCGTAAAATTCATGTGAATTCCCGTGAGATCAGGCTGGACTGTCAGGCATTGAGCAGGACGCCTCTCTCACCCTTAAAAAACTACAAAGTCACTGTCAAAATCTGTTTATGTTGCCTGAGTGAAATGGATTAACATATTTATGCATATAAACCCACGTCATAAGGCTTGTATTCATCAGTAATGTATTTGCTGCTTGTCTTGAGTACATAGAGAATGTTGCATATGTTGTGTCCTTCATAATCAATTTGGTAAACAAAACAATATGCTCAAACAGCTGGAGTGACCTGCATCGGGACACTATTGATTTGTGATTACTGATAACCGATCTGGAGGCAGGATGATATTGACACATGAGGTGTGACATGTGCCCCCTATTGGGAAACAGATTCATACCCAACTTACCTGGGTCAATGGGTTCCTAATTTATAATAGTCCATTGCTGTCTGTACTAATTGAGTCACAGATCACTGATGATAAGGACAGTGTTGTGCGCAAAGAAAACAGACGCTTAAGCTTCTGTCTCGCTATAGTGAGTGATTTGGCTTAATGAGGTCGTACCTAATGCATTTTTCACTGCTTGTTGGCACTATTCTAAACGTCAGGGAAAAACATTAAGCAGTTGTTGATTGTTTTAAAATTGTTACCCCATTTTGATGTAGCCTATGAAATGTATCCTAATTTCATGGTGGATATGTGCTGCCTTTACAAATGTGCTCCCCTGGCCCCACTAATATAAAAAGATTAAAAGGAGACCCTAAAATTTCATCTCGGTTGAGGAATTCGAATTGTTTTGTGATCTAGCTGTGGGAAACTCGCAGTGAATTTGTACACAGCAGGAGTCTCTATCAGTAGTGGCTGCACTGGCAGATAATCTGTTTCATTTGTGAGGAGAAATATTGTGCTCTTCACAGAGAGCCTGTCTGTATCTGTTTATAACAGAGGACCACAGAGGTCTAAACAAGTATTTCAATGTTTTTGGGTGACAGTCGTGTTATATTTATGGGAATTAAGGCTTTCCCCCCCTCAAATGTCAAAATACAATTTTTAATGTGCAAAGATGACCATAAATAAGATATTTGGTGTAAAATTATAAACTCTGTGGCACTTTTGACATTTTTATTTTCAATGTAATTTAGTCTGTTTGAGTGATCCGATAGCTTATTGGATTTGAACAAACCCATAATGAACATAAACAAGTATGAGTGACAAATCATCATGTTAGAATGATTTCTGAAGGATCATGTGACACGGAGGACTGGAGTAATGATCCTGAAAATTCAGCTTTTCCATTAAAGTAATAAATAACTGTTTCGGCTGGTGTGGTAAATAACACAGACGAGTGGGAAAATTCCTGAGGAAATTGATCACTAGAGACACAAACATAGGAATACATTAAGCATATCAACCGACATGCAGCCAACACTGAACTAAGGAAACTTAGTGGTTAAATTCACAGGGCGTAAGGGGGAACAGAACAGTTGTGGAACTAATTACAAATCATGACAACAGATCAGAACTAATGGTACACATTGGACGATTTCGGGCTGTCCTAGACAAAAGATGACCAATCTTGGCTATTTCTGTGGTCGTGCACGGCTCACGATGGTCTTACAGTGAGAGAGGTTTAAAGACGGCCTTTGTTGCGGTCTTGCGACTAAAGATCGACAGCGATAATTTTGCGACAGTGCCGGAAATTTAGCATTATCATCTGCTATGACCTTCTACTGACTAGCCAATAAAAATGCAACATGAAATGGCATATTGATCAAAGCTACATTCCACTAAAATTTAAAACTATTTTTCTCAAGCTCCATTTGCAAAATTGGCATGCCAAGTTGGCCATAACCGTGTCCATATTCTCCTCTTTTCCTTCAGAGGACATGTAGCGCACAATTGCCAAAGTGTAGTTCATCTGGCTCTACCTGTTAACCACTAGAGCATGCTGATGACGTTTGATTCTTCTATGCTAACTTGAGTCATAGCCATATGATTCGCACTAGGCATAAGACAAAATGGAGACAATAAAAACCAAATTAAAGGATTAGTTCACTTTTGAAAAAACTTTTGCTGATAATTTACTCACCTCCATGTCATCCAAGATGTCCATGTCTTTCTTTCCTCTGTCGAAAAGAAATTAAGGTTTTTGATGAAAACATTCCAGGATTTTTCTCCATATAATGGACTTCAATGGGAACCAGACGGCCCAAGGTCCACAAGACAGTTAATGACAGTTTCAGATTCAGCTTCACATATCTTTAAACGACACCAGACGATGAATAAGGGTCTTATCATGCGAAACGATTGGTTATTTCAAAACTTATTCCAAAAATGTAACTTTTCTAAGGACAAATGCTAGCCTTGCTCTATTCTGTGAGGCACGTTTGTAACGTCACGTAATACGTAATTACGTTCACAAAGTCACGGGCGACGTAGCCGGAAGCACAGAGTCAGTGTTTACAAGTTGAACGCATAGGTTGAACGTGCAAACTAACTCAAACGCCGTTTACAAAAAAAGGAATTAAAAGGCAAAACAACGATGTCGGACGATTTTGATTATGTACTTCCGGCTACGTCGCCCGTGACCTTCGCATCGTCTGGTGTCGTTTAAAGACATTTGAAGCTGCATCTGAAACTGTTATTAACTGTCTTTTGGACCTTGGGCCGTCTGGTTCCCATTGAAGTCCATTATATGGAGAAAAATCCTGGAGTGTTTTCCTCAAAAACCTTAATTTCTTTTCGACTGAAGAAAGAAAGACATGGACATCTTGGATGACATGGGGGTGAGTAAATTATCAGCAAAAGTTTTTTCAAAAGTGAACTAATCCTTTAAAAAAGGGATGCACATAAGAACATTTGAGTATTAAATATGTAATATATCAGAATATTACTGTATTTACTGTGTTTTTAAATATATATATATATATATATATATATATATATATATATATATATAATTAAAAAACGTTTGAATAGCAGTGAACGTTGGAGCTCCTGTCTGAGCCACAGAAGCCTTTTTAATGGAAAGTAGTGGCACTTAAAACAGCTTAATAATCACCTAAACATGCCATAGAATCCTCCCAGAACACCCTAAAATATATAAACGCAACTACTGTATGTCATAATACCTTAGCAATCGCATAGCAAAGCCTTAGCAACCAACACATTGAGAATCCATCATGCAAAGTTTTTGCATTGGCAAGCACAGTTTCATAAGCAAATGTAAATATCGTGTTATTTTTGCATTTCTGGTGTCGCTAGTGGTGCAGAAATGACACCCTTCACCTTGAAGAAGATGATGCCAAATGTAATTACATCAGCATCATCCATCATGCCGCTTCTATAGTTGTAATCCTCTTTTAGCTCACAGAACTGCTCTAATAAATGCCTTGCGTTTCATTTCAACGGCCTGGATGATGCTACTTGTGATGAGAAGTGATTGTCATATAGCAGAATTTGAAGAGCTACAATAAACTGCACGGTTCAGTTCTGTTTGATTTTTATTCAGGCGGGTCTTTATCGTGTCCTCACCTCATGGAAACTGATCCTAGCATTGGGACTCCGAGTCGCTCGAGTCGCCATGACACGACGCTCAGCCAGAATCCATATCCACACCACCCCTCCATTTGTCCTTATATCCCGCTTGACACTTTCCATGAGCACAAAAACATTCTCACCTCTCTAAAAATATAAAGGAAAAATGTGTTGCTGCTGCCGGCACAATTCAAGGCTTTAAAGGAATGTTCTATCAATTAGAGAGATTGAAAAAAAAAAAAAAAACGTTTTGTACATTTTAGTTGTGCTATTTAACAAAATTGACCTTTTTTATTTCAATGTTGTATTGAATGTTATAAATTAGAATTTTTAATTTAAGTCAAATGTTAAACATTTTGTATAATAAGCCTACCTCATATACATGGATTTCTCGGTGACGTCATCATTTGCTTGCGCAGGCAATTAGGGGGCAAAAGACCCGTCTTTTTACCGGAGTAAAGGGTTTAGGCTAGTAGCATAGCGTTGTCGCTAGTTATTTGCAGTTAGCAATAAGGATGTAACAAAGGCCATTATGGATATAGCCTATAAAGCTATATAAAGCTTGGCTTTTGATGGATTTGATGGACGGATTTTGATTCGTAAACAGTTGGACGTTTTACATAGTGTTATGTTAATATGAAACACAAACAAACAGATTCAACTCTGAAATTGCAGTTTATTATTGAGGCCCTGTTTACACGAGAACGCTCGCGGGTGAAAACGTAAAATATTTGATCGGATGTGCCTTTCGTTTACACGGCAACGGCGTTTTTGAGGCTCAAAAACGCAAAAAAGTGAAACCACCATCCAGAGTGTAAATCTTAAAAACACTCCACCGCCATGTTCCCGTGTAAACGGTAAAAACGCAAAAGTCTGCTTGACGGTGAAAGTTGTACGCAGGCGTGTGGACTTGGTGTTGTTGTAGTATGCACTCCTAGCCGCCTGAAGTGCATACTACATTGAATTTCACACACTTTTGCGTCTCCATTTGCACTCGGATTTCCCACACAAAACGCTCGTCTAAACGCAGAATAAAAGAAGATGACGCAACGCCACTTTTGCGTTTTCTCTTCAGAATCGTTTCCGTGTAAACATAGCCTGAGTCAACCAAAAATTGAAAAACAATGCGAAATCTACGTTAATTACAATGTTCTTTTGCCCCCTCGATGTGCGTGCATCCGGTATTGTTTGTATACAAGAAGCCCCTCTATACAGTGAGGAAAATAAGTATTTGAACACCCTGCTATTTTGTAAGTTCTCCCACTTAGAAACTATGGAAGGGTCTGAAATTGTCATCGTAGGTGCATGTCCACTCTGAGAGACATAATATATATATATATATATATATATATATATATATATTATAAACAGAGATAATGTATGATTTAACTATTTAGTTGTATGATACAGCTGAAAATAAGTTAATATTTGGTACAGTAGCCTTTGTTTGCAATTACAGAGGTCAAATGTTTCCTGTACTTTTTCAGCAGGTTTGCACACACTGCAGGAGGGATTTTGGCGCACTTCTTCGCACAGATCTTCTCTAAGACAGTCAGGTTTCTGGGCTGTCGCCGAGAAACACAAGGTTTGAGCTCCCTCCAAAGATTCTCTATTGGGTTTAGGCCTGGAGACAGGCTAGGCCACGCCAGAACCTTGATACGCTTCTTACAGAGCCACTCCTTGGTTATACTAGCTGTGTGCTTCAGATCATTGTCATGTTGGAAGACCCAGCCTCGACCCATCTTCAATGCCCGGTCATCCTCTCCTTAATACAGTGCAGTCGCCCTGTCCCATGTGCATAAAACACCCCCAAAGCATGATTCTCTTTCACCCCCATGCTTCACAGTAGGAATGGTGTTCTTGGTATGGTACTCATCATTCTACTTCCTCCAAACACGGTTAGTGGAATTATGACCAAAAAGTTCTATTTTGGTCTCATCTGACCACATGACTTTCTCCCACATGACTCCTCTGGATCATCCAAATGGTCACTGGCAAACTTAAGACGGGCCTTGACATGTGCAGGGGAACCTTCCGTGTCATGCATGACATGTCTTAGTGTATTACCAGTAACCTTGGAAACGGTGGTCCCTTTTCAGGTCATTGACCATCTCCGCCCGTGTAGTTCTGGGCTGATTTCTCACCTTTCTTTGGATCATATGGCAGATCTCATGGCAGTTTGTAACTATTTTATGTTTTGGCAAATCGGTGGCTATACTTCATGCGATGTGATTCGTATGCTCTTGTACAATCTTTTTACATTACGCTCCAAGTATCTTTTTTGGTGGAAACTTCATGCTTGTTTTTTTTTCTAATAATCATACATTTTTCACATTAAGCAAAATCATATGAAATTGTCACCCCATAACATGCTTATTTTTCCTGTGAGATCAGGTTAAAAATACTGTTTCAGTAAATAATGTTTAACTCAATGTGTTACTTGACACTGCTTTGTAATTAATTGTGAAATCTGCTTGCAATTTCTGAATGAAAACGTAAATACGCCTTTTTTCAGTATAGGGTTTCAGATGGAGAAATTCAGGACTTCAGATTTGTTGGTGAGTTGAATCTATTTTCTGTGGAAACCTATGATATGGATTTTCTATTTTGAAAGGGGCTGAATAAAGAAATAATATAGACTAGAGTATGTTGGCTCTTTAAATTGCAGATATTTGTCAATGGGTCCAGAAACATTGAACTGAGTGTGTGTATTTAAAATTGACCAAGAGGTCAGGCTAATACAGTCGCTGTACAGTGAGGGCCATAAAACACAGGGCTGATATTGATCCATTTGTGCGTGTCAAACCGTTAGCATGTTTCTTGTCACAGGCGGTATATTAGCTGCCATGCCAGTTGCCTTCATTCACACATTTATTGCAAATCTGAAATTGCAGCAACTTTGGATTGTTTCCAGACACCCAAATGCTGTACAAGATCACTGTAATTATCACTCGAGAGCTATGAGCCCTTTGATTTTATGCTCCAGGATTTTTAAAGCACAGACAAGATGATCAACAGTCTAATATACTTTCTCAATTTCACCCATCGAAATTAAATCAACCCAGACAAACGCGATGTGTGAAAATGACTAGAAATCTCAATAAGTGGATGTACAAGACTAATAAATAGCTTATGCCAATCAAGTTAGCCAATCGAGTCAGCTGTGGATATTCCCCAGTCTGTCATTACAAGTCTGTGAGTTGATTAAGAAAATAAAGTCTGGCACTAAAAGTGACCTTTTCGTATTTGCTAAAACTTTCATTCAGATGTGC
Organism: Pimephales promelas; assembly: GCF_016745375.1. Next base: position 31,974,396 of record NW_024121321.1, on the reverse strand, counting down.
TTAACATGGCATTATGAAAAGGTCATTATAAGATGGGAGGCATAAATACCTTTATCCTTGATTTTCAGGAACTTAATGAAAATAACCTTTGTGCTCCTCTGCTTTGAGCTTTAAATTATGAAGCCAGAAGTTTGTTAAAGAGACAGTGCATCTGTGTGAGTGCGTGTGAGACCTGCAGAATTGAGACCCATATTTGGGCTAATCGAGTTTGTGTCTTTCGCTGAATGCGAGTACTGGCACGCACAACCCTGGCCTGCTGCCACCAGTGGCCGTGATTGACTTCAATTATAGGCTTTGGGGATTACGTTGACCCGGGGTGGAAGTAAATCGTCTTGCTTTGCATATATAAATGAGCGATTATCAATTCTTTATCTCAGGGTGGCATCACTTCTCTGAACACTGCTGAAGAGAATTGATCAAATGAACATGTTCCAGCAAGCCAAGGACTTTTAAGTAAATAAAGACCAACAATAGTATCATCAATGCTTTACTGAGACCTGTGTTAAAGGAAAAGTTTATTATATTTATTTAAATTATTATTATCATTGATACGCAAGTATGTATTGGCACAAAACAATTGAATTACTGATTCTGGAAAATTCCAACATTTATTGTTATTGAGGATTATAGCAGATAGTTTTGGGCTAATGGTTGGGTGAAACTTAGGGGCAAAGTTAACAGTGTAACAACAAATGTTAAAATGCAATTACTTTTGATGTAATTACATCACACCAATATGTATGTGCATAGCAAATAAATTGTATCAAAAGGTTTAGTAAGACCACGTATAGTGCAACTGTACGTAAACAACACAAGATTTTTAGCGGAATGTCTTTCTGTCAATGAAATTTGATGATTAAGGGACACATAATAAATACATAGATAATAATAAATGTGTTGTGATATTATTTCATGTGACACAAGAACCAATGCGGACTGATGCTTTTGAGCAATTTCTTGATTTTTTATATCATTACTTGAAATTGTGTTTGGATTCGAGAGTTAAGCAATAATGAGTTATAATGAAAGTGTCACTTCTGGACACTTGTATGTTGCATATATTCATTTCAAACTTGTATCTGACTTTTTTGTGCAAATGCACAATTACAAGAGGATGAATAAATGATGAGATAATTTTAAGTTTTGAGTGAAGGCAAATGGATGACATTGATGGATTCATTCTGTTTATTTGTTATTTTTGGAGCTTGCCAGTAAGGCTGTTATGATTCTCACTGAACATATTGTAGCTGTAGAAATGTTTGCAGTAGAGATATTATTGCAATATTGAACTTATGAATAAAATAAAAAAAAAAATAATAATTGCTCTCATTTTTGGCCAATAAATTACACATGTGCATACGGGGAGAGAGAGGCTTTCAAACACCGTCTTTTTTATGGAATCCCCAATTTTTTTTCAATTTTTTTTTTTATTTTTTGGAGATAGGTTGAGCGCGTATCATCCCCATCTGAGGTTCCCCCTCCTAACCGCCTGAGGGCGCCCTTTCCCATATACTGAACTATGCTCTAGCTTCTACTTCCTATTTAAGGAGCCTGATTTCCTTTGTTCATTGTGTTTGCTGGTCTGAAATTCTGAGTGGTTTCCCATTATAGATTCTTTCCTTGTTTTGTGTCTGCCTTATAATATAATTTAATTGCGTATTTGGGCCTTTTCTTGGTTTTTGACCCTGGAATTTATTGCCTGGCCTACGGCGGTTTGATTCACCCTTTTGCTGCTAATAAATCTCTGCATATGGATCCCTCTGCTCTCCTGCTTAGTCTGCTATTTTGCAGAGTGTCTCTCTTTCATCCGGCATGATTTTTTCCGGCAATAGTAGCAACTCACTGAGTTTTCATTGTCTTATTCTTATTTTAATTTAATTACAAGTGACAATCAGAACCATAGTGTAGTATTAAAGGAACACTCCGACTTTTTGGGACTTTAGCCTATTCACCTTACCCCCCAGAGTTAGATAAGTCCATACATACCTTTTTCATCTCCGTGCGTGCTATAAGTCTGTTTGACGCACCCACCGCTAGCCTAGCTTAGCACAAAGACTGGATGTGAATGGTTGCAGCTTTCATACTAATCCAAATGAGTGACAAAATAACGCAAACGTTTTCCTATTTACATGTTGTGGTTTGTATAGTCAGAAAAATAGCGATTTAGCCCAGATCGCATCACATATTTCAATTTTAAATGTCACTGTCATCGCCAATATTTGTGTTACACCTTCTTGCTACAGGCCTTAATCACCATCTGCCCTTTTTTATGGAATTGTGCTGCAAAGAAAATAACTACTTATCTTTGATGATTTTACATTATCCCAATGGGGAAAAGGAGTATACTGTTACTTTGAGCCCAAGATGTTGTAAATTCATTTCCCCCACTTTAAAGTACAACAAATCCCATAAAAGCTGACAAGATCACAAGGAGGGAACAAAAGAAGAACTGTTAAAATCTTCCCTGAGGGCATTGACGTCAAAGTCTCTGTGTCTGTATCTCAACCCTAAAATGTGTAGGGTGTTAATAGTTTTTTAAAGCAGGTGGCAACCCAAGCTAACAGTGCACTGTTATGTCATTTCCTGAGGGGGTGAGTAGAGCCTTGTGTCATCTCCTCCACCGGTGCCTTTATGATCCCTCATGTTCTTGCTTTACTGTTTTTATGTTTGAAGTCACAAAGATGTCTGTGTGTGTGTGTGTAGAAATAACAATACTTTAAAACAAATCTCTTATTTTTCTCTTTAAAATCTTTTAATATGTCCCTCTAACGCAAGCAAAACGCAGTAGACCAGGTTTTACCATCCATTGTATCACCAATACTTTTACTATGTATCATAAAACAGCTATGTCATCTTTGAGACCCCAAACTTGACCCTCAACTGTAGTGGCTTGGTCCTTGTGCAGAAATGTGTGAGCGGAGGTCAGTGACAGTGTTGTGTTGCGAGGAGTTGATGGAGGCTGTGGCGGCTCTACTTTAACAGATTACAGCAGGTCTGTGTTACAAGGAAAGAGAGGCAAGGTCTGCAGACCATCCATCACCGGCTTTGTCTATATCCTGCCTTAGTCTGGCTAAGTCGTGTGATAAAGGTGCATGTCAGCTCCCCTCTGCTACTCAACTGCATCCAATCCCTGCTGAAATCCACACTGGGTTCCTGGCTGGTGCACAAATCCACGCTGTTCAGCTCCACCTGCGGCCAACTTTATATCCAGTGGAGGGACTATCCACTTTTTCATTCTCTCTTTGATTCTCTTACTTTTCTCTGCTTCTTGTAATTTTCCCCTGACGGATTAAACCCCCAACTGCGAGGAAACATCCAGCAGTATTTCCCGTGCATATGACAGGGCTCGCTGCTCGTTGCAAAAGGGCAATTATATAGGCCTGACCTTATTGTGTGGCAAATCCTCTATCAGCTTGCACGCTCAGGGGAATCTCAAATGAATCCTGTCTGAAAGAGTGAAAGCCCAATCTTGTGTCTCTCTCATGTCATTAATACCAGTACAGTATGTTCTCACTTCATTCAGATTAACTGTCTGAATCCTGCATCTTGCTTGTTTGTTGATTCTGCAGCATCTAAAGGTCCCTAGTCATCTCCATTACAAGCCTATTTATAGTTGCTTTTGAGTAGCAACGTGTGGGTTGTCGGAGTATTGAGTCACTGCATTATGTAGTCATTTATTTCTTGCTGGAACAATGCACAAAACATCAATTGCAAACAATAGGCAGCACAGTGTTGTTCAGAGATATATTGCTGCCATCCCCAGTTCTCGTATCTCTGATATAAATACCAAATTTTTGCATGTAACTTATACATGACTACTTTGAGCTTCAGCCATATCGTTTTACTCTCCCTCATGTCATTCCAAACTAGAATTACCAAACCAATCTCACGGGAAAACGGAACTATTTACATATTCGTTCCAATTCGCTCAATGTGAAACGTACAAAAAAACAGCCCATTCTCACCCCCAAGGCGTCACCTAACTGACATTTTGGCCATGCTTCAATATCTGACGCTTTAGGCGCCCTTTTAGCGTCAGTTAAATGACGCCCTAGGCGTGTAACCCTACCCCCACCCCATACCTAAACCTAACCACATTATCTAATTGACGCTTTCCTTTAGCGTCAGTTAGATGACGCCGTAGGATCGCGTGATGTAACTGACGCTAAAGGGCGCCTAAAGCGTCAAATAGTGAAGCATGGTCAAAGGTGACGCCTTGGGGTGAGAATGCGTTGAAAAAAAGCACGATTTTAAGAAAAAAGAAAACATTAAGGCCCTAACCCCACAATGCTTTCTTTTAGTGAAATTACTTTTGTCTGGTGACGTATTTCGAAATTCTCCAATCATTTAATTGGCTTTATGCACAGCTGCACTACTTCCTGCACTTTAGTCACTTTAGTTTTGTCTGATTATTGTTGTTGAGACTACTGAGGTCAGACACACCTGGATTAATCAGTTTGTCCAATAATGGCAGACAGAAAACAAGGAGCTGGTTGAAGTTCAGGAAGTAGTGGAGCTGCATAGACATATACACTAGACCTCACCTTGGGGCTCTAAGCATGCGTTAAAACCGCCGCCATCTTGGAACAGGGGTCTTGTCATAGGAAGTAGCTAGGTAACATTGCTATCTTTGCCTTTACGTCGAATTCATTGATGGTGGCGGACTTTTGTGCAGCGAATGATATTCACGGATGAAATCTGAACTAGGAAGAATGTTTTTTAAAAAAAAAAAATTCTTTTTTTCTGGAATCAATGATAAATACATGTCTGATCGTTGGAACAAATCAAAAAAACAAGAAAAATCGCATTCATGATGATTTATGGTGATTTTATTTCCGTTAGACCTGTGTCTACTACATTGACGCTGATGCATTAGAGTGGAGGGGCTCCCCTGTTTCAAGATGGCGGCTCTATTGACGCATTCGTTCCAATGAACTGCCGTAGCCAAGGTGAGGTCTAGTGTATATGTCTATGTTGGAGCTGTACCAATTAACTACCCTTGCCTTCTATCGACTGCCAGTAAGGCAGAAAATTTTTATCGCCCAGCCCAACATCCAACCACAACACACAGTGCATCACACTCTGCTGCGCATGGTGACCCCTGTCCACCGTCGAAAGCACATACAATAGACCATTTCGCAAGATGTAAACAACACTGGTCCAGAAGCACTTCCTGTTTCAGTTTTTTAACACTACATAAAAGCTGGGATAAAATAAAACCAACAGAACATATAAAACTGAATCAAAAAGTGTAAACAAACATCTTTAAGATAATAAAGAAAACAGTTACAAACTGAAACAGGAAGTGTTTCTGGACCAGTGTTGTTTACATCTTGCAAAATGGTCTATAGGAATGCTAAAAGTTGTAATGGACAGTAGAAGAAGGTCGTCTGGTTCGGTGAGTCCCATTTTCTGTTACATAACGTGGAAAGGCGTCTACGTGTGTGCCGTTTACCTGGGGAAGTGATGGCACCAGGATGCACTGGGACGACAAGCAGGTGGATGGTGTGCAATATGCTCTGGACAATTTTCTGCTGGGAAACTCTGGTTTCGGCCATTCATGTAGACATAAACGTAGCCACCTAGCTAAACACGGTTGCAGACCAGGTACACCCCTTCATGTTAATGGTGTTCCCTGGTGGAAGTGGCCTCTGTAGGCAGGATAAAGCTCCCTGCCACACCACAAACATTGTCCAGGAATGGTTTGAGGAACATGATGAAGTGTTCAAGGTGTTGCCATGGCCTCCAAATTCTCCAGATCTTAATCCAATTGAACATCTATGGGATGTGCTGGACCAACACGTTCGATACACCTCGTAACCTACAGGATTGTTGTCTGATGCTAACCTCTTCGTGAAAGATAACACAGGACAACTTCAGGGATCTTGTAGAGTACATGCCTCAGTGGGTCAGCACTGTTTTGCCAGCATGCAGAGGACATAGATCAAATTAGGCAGGTGGTCATATAGTTTTGGCTCATCAGTGCAGTGCATATCAAGCAACTGCACTGATGAGCCAAAACATTAGTTTGGTTGTAGTTTGGACACATACAAACCAATGGTGCTGCTTGCTGTTCTGTCATTATAAGTCTCTATAGTGCACCTCTCTCTGGGTGATATGGCTCTACTTGTCATTTTTTTTTTGTCTTATTCTCATACCAAGACATCCGAATGCTGCCTCCACGTGCTTCACATTCAAATAATGCATAGGAATAAGTCATTTTCACCACCACGGGCGCAATACAGTATTTTGTTTGAAGAGATCATTACCTTTTCTCACAGCTTTTTTTTTTTTTTTTTTTTTACCCTGCTCTGTCTGTGCAATCTGAATGCACAAAACCTTTCCCATCTGAATCCATACCTAATAGGAATATGTAATACATTTCACACCTTTGATCATCAGAAATTGTGGAGATAGAGTATCTATCCAGCGCCATCAAACAGTGCAGCACTCTTATCTTAAAAAGTCCAACAGAGCTGAAAAGAAGCTTTTCATGTCTTTTTTTTCGTCCATACTCGATGCTCAGATGCTGCTTTAGTGCTGAAGGTCAAAAAGTAACATAAGGGCAGTTAAGGATTTTTGACATTACATTGCTGCACAGGCTCTGCTTGAACGTCTGCCGACCTCATTTGCAATTAATGATCATTTGCGGCTAGCTATTTAAGCGTGTTTGTTAAGTTCATAAATCTGCGCTTTTTTAATGAAGCAAATATTGATTCAGATATTTTATGATGCAATCATTCATTCCCATTAACTTGCAAAAAAACAAACTTCCACATGCTTAGACCCATCAGACTGTGTTTTGAGTAGGCCTACTGTATTTGATCGAGAACTTCTTGTCTGTTGATGAAGCATGTTCTTTAGCTATGCAGGTGTGTTGTATGTCATGATATCGTTTTAGATTACACATCTGCCATATTGGCTCTGTAATTCATATAAGGAATTTTTTTGGGGGGGTTCCAAAATGTATGACACATTTTAGCCTGGTCTTATTGTTTATGATTAAAATTTACAGGTACAAAACTATACTTTTCTGCATTTAGCAAGACATTGAAATGTGCAATATGATATGATGCCATCATCTAAAACATTAGTAGTATCACGCACAACCATAGAAACGTTAAATATTTATGAACATTTATATATAAACACACACACACACACACCTAAAGGATTATTAGGAACACCATACTAATACTGTGTTTGACCCCCTTTTGCCTTCAGAACTGCGTTAATTCTATGTGGTATTGATTCAACAAGGTGCTGAAAGCATTCTTTAGAAATGTCGGCACATCTAGCAGCCTACACAGTGGTAACAAGGCATGATGGATCCATGTTCTCATTCTGTCTCTAGCATATCTCAACAGAAATCGAGACTCATCAGACCAGGCAACATTTTTCCAGTCTTCAACTGTTAAATTTTGGTGAGCTCTTGCAAATTGTAGCCGCTTTTTCCTATTAAGTGTATATGAGTGGTACCCGGTGGGGTCTTCTGCTGTTGTAGCCCATCCACCTCAAGGTTGTGTGCGTTGTGGCTTTACAAATGCTTTTCTGCATACCTCGGTTGTAACGAGTGGTTATTTCAGTCAAAGTTGCTCTTCTATCAGCTTGAATCAGTCGGCCCATTCTCCTCTGACCTCTGGCATCAACAAGGCATTTTCGCCCACAGGACTGCCGCATACTGGATGTTTTTCCCTTTTCACAACATTCTTTGTAAACCCTAGAAATGGTTGTGCGTGAAAATCCCAGTAACTGAGCAGATTGTGAAATACTCAGACCGGCCCGTCTGATACCAACAACCACGCCCAAAAGTGCTTAAATCACCTTTCTTTCCCATTCTGACATTCAGTTTGGAGTTCAGGAGATTGTCTTGACCTGGACCACACCTGAGTTTGGAATTATTGTAAGTTTATTGAATTTGTAAATTTGACGTCTTGTCTTCCTCTGGATACACGACCCGTGAAAAAGAAAAATGTTTACACTATTTTATAGATGTCTTTTTGATCCCTTAACCTTGACATCAAACTCAAACATAACCACTTTTACAATATAAAAAAGAATACAGTTAGAAAAGTGTAAATTATAGAGATATTCCCTCTCTCTTATCTCTAAAATTAAAACACACGCACACACGCATACACAAGCACATGTTCATGGGGACTTTTATAATGATTACTATACAAACTGTATATTATATTCTCTAACCCTACCCCTAAAAACATTTTGCATTTTAAAGAAAAAACAAAAGTAAAAATACAAAAAAAAAAAAAAAAACATCATCTAGTATGATCTATATAGGGTTTTCATCATGGGGACCAAATTTGTCCCAAAGTAAAACATTTTGGATATTGCCATCTTTGTGAGTATGTGAGCGGAGTGGAGCGGCAACAATTTCCCCTCCACGCTCCAAGCATTATATAATCACTCCAATCCAGCTCCGCTCCGGGTTCACCATTTACCGCTCCCGCTCCACTCCTCGCTCACTGATATCAGAAACACCGCTCCGTGTTCGCTCCCCAAGGAAATGCCGAATAAAGTATTTAAGTATGCTTTAAAATCTCACAAAATGTCTCCTCATCATAATAGGTACATAGGCATATTAAATAAAAAAAATAATAAAAAACAACGTTAGGAGAATAGTTGCAATGTTGTTTATTGGATTTGGATAGTGTCCAACCTTTTCCTATGACATGCTATGCTTATTACAGGTTATCAGCATTATAAATTAAATATCATTGCTGCTTTTTGCAGAGCACATTTTGTTTGGAAAGAAGAAAATAACTACGTTTTCATCAGTTATTTATTTACGGGTCGCTACATTTCTTACAGATTCATGCTCATTTAAAATCAAATACTGACAGATAGCCTACTGTATGATTACATTTGTTTGAATGCAATGCATTAGTGAGAAAGCGATCGCTTTGGTGAATAAGTGTTACCTGTTTAAAATGTGCTTTCACCCGATCCAGCCCGATCTCATGAAAGTGCGTATAGCACATTTTTTATTTCTCGTGTGCATAGCCTACGGTACGCACTTAATGGCAAGAACGCACTTCACACCCATCCTAACCGGGATTTAGTGTGCTTCATTTGCACGCAAAAACAATTTTTTGGCATATAATTGGCACAAGAAATAAAATTTGTGCTATAGATTCGCACTTTCATGAGATCGTGGTGCCCGATCATATTCAGTACAGGCTTGATAACTATAACCTCCCGCAGCCACTCATGTCCATCGGCGTCATCATAACCTTCACATTTTTTTCTGATTTGAGTGATCCATCTGTATCATGCTAGCGTAATGTGTTTAACACGTGAATCCTTACTAAAAATGCAGTTCTATAATGAGCCGTTGGCATGAATTGTCCTCGTGATAGAGCGGTAGTGGAGCGCGCTCAGAGCGAGTGAAAACCACGACGCTCCGACTTTTAAAAAATCCGCTCCGCGCTCCATTCAAAATCATGCCGCTCCGCTCCCACTCCACTCCGCTCACATACTCTGTGGCACATTTTGTCCCTATAGTGTAGATTTTACTGGTACCACACCCCACACAAACACACACAATTTGGTGAGATTTACACAAGTGCTGATAACCCATAACATCAGTTTGCCTTCATCTATATATCATTTGCCCGTCTGGTTTCACTTTTAAAATACTAATGCTGAGCTTCTTCTCCATGAATCACTGGATTTTCCGATCATTCCAGACGGAAGAATAAACACACACACATTAAGCTTCTTCAAACCCAAACATCTCTAACTGAATCTCTCAGACTGCAGTGATGTTCACCGCCTCCAGCACTTAATATTATCAAAATCATTCCTGTGTTCATATGTGCATGAAAGACCTGAATCGTAATATTTAATGACCCATTAGACCATTTAATTTATTTATGACCATTTCATTTAATATCCAACAATATTATTGATCTGCCTGCAGATGAATTATTGGAGAAGGCCAATTTTGATCACAATTTATGGGAAGAATCCATATCAAAGTATTTCAAATGAGGATTTCACTGTTGAAAATCATGTCTCGATCCTCTCAGTGAAGGCATGCATATCTCATTCAAAAGCACACGTCACCTGAAACACAGACAAGACAAACCATTTAATATCACTGCTGTAAAAGCTTTGTCTGTCAGCTTCCTGTGGCTGCAAATTTTGAATTTGTGTTGAGTGTGGGATTTAACATTCATGGTCACTACTGAGGATGGAAATGAAGATTGTTGAATAAAAGGCTTGAATTTGGTTCTGTTCCTTGTGCAAGATTCACTCAAGATTTGGATTACAGTGCAAGAAGAAAATTGATGCATTTATTATCATTTGATGTTGTGTGTGGTGTATTTTTGCTGTGGTGTACTTTTGCTGTGATGTGTTTGAGGTGTGTTTTATGAACAGCATACTTGGAGAACTACTGTGTCCATTGGCAAGAAAATAAATACGACATAAGGGCCTGGTTTCACAGACAGGGCTTAGATTAAGCCAGGTTTATTCAGTTCAATTAGGGCATTTAAGTATAAACATAGCCTACCTTAGGGAAAAAAAAGCATTACTGATGTGCATCTTGAGACAAAACAATAGCACTCACATATTTTAAAGGGATAGTTCACTTTGAAATTAATTTTTGATATGTTTTAGCTTACCTCAAGGGCATCCAAAATGTAGGTGTCTTTGTTTCCACAGTATTTTCAATTTTGATATTTTTAGGTCAAACTGTTCTTGTCTGACAGTCATATAATGGAGGTCTATGGGGTCCACCTAAAAGAGCATGCACAGAGAAGTCCAAATTAAACATGAGGTATGACTCGTAAATGTAAGTACACATTGATGGTCTAAGACACGAAATGAGCGGTTTGTGTGAGAAAACGTACAGTATTTATATAATTTTTACCTCTTGTAACCACAGTCACGTCCAAGTGATCTGAGGGCGAGGGTACTTCTGTCTGCGCAAGCGCCGGAAAGCCCCTGAAGTGATCTCTCGCGCGTGTACGTCACTCATTGTTTACACAGAGATTTCAGAAGTGTTATCCTTCACTGTGAAGATCTAAACAAATTTAGATATACAGGAAATTGCAATGGAAGTCGATTTCGATACATCAACAGACAACGTTGACTTTTTTTTTTTTCGCAACCGCGTAAGAGATCACTTCCGGCGCTTGTGCAGACCGAAGCGCCGCGCCCTCAGATCACTTGGACGTGGCTGTGGTTGCGATATAAATACTGTTTGTTTTCTCACACAAACAGCTCGTTTCGTGTCTTACCAGAAGTAAAGACTAAAGATAATGAAATGTGATAATTTCAAATTAAATAAATTAGTTAATTGTATTAATTAAATATGATTCAAAACATAATCTCATTGATCGCAAATACTATAAAACCAACTGATTAATTCCATGAATTAAATAAATAAGTATTTATAAACATTTGTATGTTTGTAAAGTTGCTCATATGTACATGAGTTTTGGATGCTGCCAAAACATCAATATTGTGTTTTAGTGTCTGTGCAAATGTTGGTACATTGCATTAATGAGAAATACTTCCAAATACTCAAGAGGTCTCATTGCAAATTTAGAAAGACGTTGTTGTTTTTTTTGTTTTTTTTCATGTTTTTCAGCCTTGTGGGACAGCAAAGTGTCACACTTCAGACTCTCAGGGCCAGGGGATGGAGGAGCAGGGGATTGAGGCACTTTCACTTGCAGCAATTTCATTAAATATCCACAGGCAGAACTGTAAGTTATTTATTTCTCAGACATAACCTAGAAAACAGTCTTTCCTTATCACAGGCAGACATTTTTTTTGCTTTACTTGTTTCTGTTTTGTGCATAATATTGTTTAAATGATTTCTCACACTAGTTCATTAGTGGTATCAAGCATGCTTTTCCGCTACGCCAATGTTCTCTCTATGACCCGCTAAAGAAAGCTTGATTTATAATTATTTCTGTCAGACTTTCATCTGAAATGCTCATGTACAGTATTTGTATACTTGGTCTGTTTGACCCGTGTCATCAAAGAGAGATCAGGAACTAGATGTGCTTTTACCAACTTCAGTCTTTCATCCTTAATGTGACCAAGTAAAGCAAGAACATGAACCGTTTTACCTATATGACTCATAATGATATTTATGAAATCATAAAAAAAGTTATATTACAAATTATATAATTAAACCTGCACTTCAGTTGACAAAATAACTATATGATATTTCACATGCCATTCAGGCGCAGGTGCAGTATAATGATACAGCACTCAGAGTACTTGACATGACTGCTGTGAAAACAATCCTGAACAAAAGGACATTATTATTGGAAACCCATGATTACACTATTGCTCACATTCCATAAAAGAACATTTGGATTCAAAACAAGTATAACACTCGTGGAAAACTGAAATACATCTAACTTAAGCAGGGAATAGATTGCTTTTGAGCACAAGGCAACTCTGATATTGGCTAGTTTATGGATATGAGGACTGAGACAATGAAAAAAACATCCATTGTTGCTTGTCTTTGCTTGTGAATTTATCAATGCCAGTCCAGCCTCATTATTTCTTAGTCTGTAAACTGAAGCAAAATGAGGTTCCTGGTCTAGACAACCTATGTGCAAGAAAAAGTGCTTGTTTTGAAATGTACCCATGCCATTATTCCTCTATAATTTGATTGTGTTGATTGATGCATCTAACTAATATATATATATATATATATATATATATATATTTCTGAGGTTGTTACTCTTATACAGTAGGCTATCTTTTAATGTCCCCATCAGTGATTCATATGTTTTGTTAATGTATTTTAAAAATGGAAACCATATTAATTCAATATTAGCCTGTTTCTAATAAATATAAAATACATATAAAATATTAATAAATAGCAAAAGCCTGTTTCTTAATCATCCTTCATTTTTAGTGGGAAAACAAAAATAAATAAATAAATAAAAGTTTTAAAATGTATTTGATGTATTCTGTGAGGTTATATTTCATTAGTTGGTTTGTCTCACTCTAAAACATTTGTATTCTGTTAAAGGGTCATAACATGAGAAATCAAATTTGCCTTGATCTTTTGACATGTAAGTAGTCTTTGTACCATTAAAACACCCCACTAGTTTCAAAGTTTAAAACATCCTCATTATAAACAAAGCATTTGTTTAATCAAGCTACAAACTCGTTTCATCTGTGAAATCGCACGGCCCCCAAAGGAAGATTTCAACAAATAGTTGTACATCGTCACACCATAGGCCCCGCCCACTGGCGTTCAGTCGCTTAACTCCCTATATTTGTTTATATATTATAATCATTGAGGTTGTCCACACTGGATAGAGAGATACTTGTTCAGTTTCTGATCCACAAACAGCAACAGGACAAATGGAAGAGTGAATGAACATCCACTGTTTAAACAGCTCGCTTCTTTTTCTATACAGACTTTTGAAGGATCCCAGTGGCGAAAAAAAAAAAAAAAAAAAAATGTGGATGGTTGATTTTAATGGTGTCTCGAATCACATTGGAGGGTTGTTCTGAGATTTTTGTTTTGTAAATGAGGCACAGTGTTACAGAGAGATAAATCAGACAAGAGTATAAAGGAGTAGTTCACTTAAAAAAAAAAATCTATTGCTGATAATTTACTCACCCCCATGTCATCCAAGATGTCCATGTCTTTCTTTCTCCAGTTGAAAAGAAATTAAGGTTTTTGATGAAAACATTCCAGGATTTTCTCCATATAATAGACCCTTATTCATCATCTGGTGTCGTTTAAAGCCCTTTGAACAGTTTGTAGTTTGCACTGAAACTGTCATTTGGACCTTGAACCGTTTGGTTCCCATTGAAGTCCATTATATGGAGAAAATCCAAAAACCTTAATTTCTTTTTGACTGAAGAAAGAAAGACGTGGGCATCTTGGATGACATGGGGGTGAGTAAATTATCAGCAAAAGTTTTTTTTTTAAGTGAACTACTCCTTTAAATCTGACAGCAGCTGCATCACAAACCACAAGTAATGATTTCATAGTGGGTTTTTTTTTCTGTAAATGATAGTGTTTTCACGTGCCAGTTGATACTGTTTCCTTTGCAATTACGTTAGCCAATCAAAACAGTGGCTGACAAGCCTTAAAGGAGACACCCCTCTTAAAAACAGATCATTTCAGATAGAAGGTCAGAATGAAGTAAACAGAAAAAAACATGTTTGTCTGAATATATATTTGTTTTTGTTTTTTTTTGTGTAAACCTCGAAAATCTTGACTGATCTTAATACATCCACAAATTACTGTAATATGCAAGGATCTTTCTTTTTTTAAATCTGGAGAGTTCAAAAGGTACCTCAGAACAGGACCTGACCCAGGTTTATACAACATTTACATGAATCATTTATGCAGTAATGGTTGTGTTTTCGTCATAACCGAACATGCTTGTTTATCACACTGTCCATTAACAGATTATTTCCCCCCTTAAAAGCAGCCCTAAAGTGCTTGCTGCTTTTATCATTTCAGTGCCACAGGGTCACCAAGAGTTCTGCTAAATATTTCCGTTCACCAGTAGGCAGATGCATAACACCATAATGCTATCTGCACTTGTCTTATAATGAAACTTCGCTTTTCATTCCAAACTCTGTATCAGCTAACCTCTGGGGTTCTGGATCATGGCTTCCCGAGGAGCATACAGGAGATTGGTCTCCCAGGAGAGCTTCAGGCAGAGGGCAGAAACCTTCTCCGTTCACCGCTCATTTCACACAGACATACTCGGAGACATCATACTTCAGAATGTACCTCAAGTATGCCAGAATTGATCTGTTGCATGGTAATCTCTACTTCACATTCTTTCATTCCGCATTCAACACTGTTTTTTTCCCGCACACGCATGAACTGTCATGACAAGCGCGCAGGCTATCATGATACGACCCAGCGAGAATCCAAGAACGACATTATTAATTTACAGGACGGCAGAGGTGTTCTGGGCTTAGGAGCCCATCATTTTAGGAACGGGGGAGGGGGGCGTGAAGCTGGCGGAAACCATTTCTGTGATGATAGGCATCAAGTAGAAAATATGAATTATTAATCACAAGCATTTTGTCCCCGTTGCCCCGAGGAGAAGGCGACCACTGGTAACACAATCCCCATCGCATTCATTTTTATAGAAAACTTATTAAAGTGTGTACTTGAGATCAAATGGTTCGTACTAGAGGAAACACACGGAAATAATGAATGTCATCAACAGGGTCTGAGTGTTTGTGGCTCTTAACAAGCAATCAGAAAAGTGCTCCAATACGCATCTGGAATTATGACTGAACTGAGATTGGTCTTCTCGAGTTATTTCATTATTTAGCTCCAAGTTCATTTCGTTAAGATATTCCGCTTTTAGAAACGGAGAGCAATAATGAGGGATTGACATAATATGCTCCAAATGACCCAATTGTGAATCATTGTTAGTGCAATTTCAGACAGCTCCATATATAATTGACCTAAGGTTATTCTTCTGCATAATGTTATGATACTTCGCAATTTGTTTTGTGGCTGTGAATAAAATGTTTGGTGCTAATATTACAGCTTTATAGGTTTTTAATAGCAACAATACATACGAGTCAGTTTGTTGACATTAGTTAATTCTTTAGGTTAATTAAGTCTCATGAATTAAAACTTTTTACAGTATTTATTGATCTAGGTTAATGTTAATTTATAAATATACTATTGTTCGTAGTTAATTGCTAACATAATAAAGGAGTAGTTCACTTTTCAAAAAACTTGCTGATAATTTACTCATACAATGTCATCCAAGATGTCCATGTCATTCTTTCTTCAGCCGAAAATAATTTGAGGTTTTTGATGAAAACAGTCCAGGATTTTTCTCCATATAATGGACTTCAATGGGAACCAAATGGTTCAAGGTCCAAAAGACCTTTCAGTGCAAACTGCAAACTGGGCGAAGGGCTTTAAACGTTTCCAGACGATGAATAAGGGTCTTATCAAGCGAAACGATCGCTCATTAAAGAAAATAAAATTACGTTTTATAAGCTCAAATGCTCACCTTTCTTTATTCTGTGACGCACGTTTGTGACTCTCCTGTTCCAACTCGTTCATCAAAATGAACGAATCTTTTTTCCGAGTCAATTTGTTCATTTCGTTCGTTGAATGAACCAAATGACTCGGAAAAAAGATTTGTTCATTTTGATGAACAAGTTCGAACAGGAGAGTCACAAACGTGCATCACAGAAACGAGCAAGGCGATTATTTGAGCTTATAAAACTTAAACTTTGTTATTTATTCATTAAATGAGCGATTGTTTCGCTTGATAAGACCCTTATTCATCGCCTGGAATCGTTTAAAGCCCTTTGAACAGTTTGCAATTTGTACTGAAACTGTCTTTTGCACCATGTACCGTTTGGTTCCCATTGAAGTCCATTATATGGAGAAAAATCCTGGAATGTTTTCATCAAAAACCTTAATTTCTTTTTGACTGAAGAAAGAAAGACATTAACATCTTGGATGACATGAGGGTGAGTAAATTATCAGCGAAAGTTTTTTTCAAAAGTGAACTACTCCTTTAATTGAACTCTCCGTTCATTCATACAACTTTGAATATTAAAAATTTCGTATTGTAGAAATGTATACACCACCATTCAAGTTTGGTGTTTGAATGCTTTTATTCAGCGAGGATTCATTAAAATTATCAAAATGACAGTAAAATATTTCTATTTCAAATAAGTATGCTGTTCTTTTGAACTTTCTATTCATCAAACGGTACTGAATTTTTTTTTTATCATGGTTTCCACCACACAAAAAAGTTTTCAGAATCAGAATGATTTCTGATCACAGTTATAAATTAAGTATCTATTCAAATTTTAAGAATATTTCACAATAGTACCGTTTTTACTCTATTTTTTTTTTTGATCAGGTAAATGCAGCATTTGTGAGCAAAAGAGACTCTACATTAAAACAAGCCCAACCCAAATTTGTAAATGGTAATGTGTGTATAAATGATCAAACCTTTTCAATACATATGAATCTTTCATGTTTTAGCACTTGTATTGCAGTACTTGCTTCTGATCATTCTGAGCACCTAATATTAAACAAGACAAATACAATCATAGGCATTTCCTGCTGATGAAGAAACTGTGAGTGTGAACTACAGTCCCCGGTCAGCAGGGTTTATGGTCAGTGCCGTCAGCTTCATGATTCACCCTGCACTCACCCAGGGGAGATGGGTGTCTTTTTGATATAACGCCATTATCTTTTATATGTCCTTGAATGAGAGACCTTTCTTCAAAACTGAAAAAAGGGACACACAATATCTGTAGGTGTCTCCTGTTTTTACTGAGGAGGTCTGGACTCACTTGGCTCCTGCACAGGATGTCTCTCCCATGAGTGGATTTGAGAGAAAAGATCTTTAATCTCTTTGCAAAGTTTAATCAAGGTGAAATTTCCAGACACGCCTCTGAGCTATTTTGGAGTGAATCGTTTTGACGTGACAGGATCGTTTTTATTAATAAATGCCATCTTTAATTGAAATCTCAATTTATCACTGCGAGAGTTATCTGTTGTGCGGCAAAACCGCGACACGAGCGCCGGATTGAAATCATTACATAATTAGGAAAATTAAATAGGTAATACATTCTGTGCTTTACTCAAGGGACAGTTACATTTCTGCTTTTCTATCACCGTATTTTTTAAATGACTCAGTTTTGTTCTTGCAAAGAGGAGATAAGACTAATTGGACAGCTGAGAGACCCATGAATTGATGATTGCTTGTGTTGCTTTTGTTTTAATACGTGGCTTGCATTAATGTGTTTAAAACGTGGGTTTCCTGAGTCTGCACAGTGACCTTGGAATTTTTGTTTTTCTTAGTTGACTCTTTATCTACTCTCTTAACAGTCTGAAATGGGATTTGAAATGCATTGCATTATGACATGCAAAAAAGAACATGTTGAGCTGACCCTATCAGTTCATGGAAACATTCGTATTAAACATTCGCTTAGAAGATTTGGCCTACGCACACGTTTATGAATTGATGCTGCACGTTCACATTTCAAGAAACCTCAAGCTTATGCTAACAAATACCCCTGTTTCCACCCACTATATTAAAGATGTATTATTTCCTCAGGATTTTATTCCAGCAAAGCGATACACATCATATCTAAACCCTGCTGGACAAATTGAAGTCAGGAGCCACTGGCTCGTGTTGTGTAGATTGTGTCTGTTGACATCAGGTAGGTGTGTGGAATCAGTGGTTTATTGTGCAAGCCGCAGTGCAGAGCAAATGCAATGGACTGAGAGAGTAAGTCGTGAGCTGTGACACTACACTCTTTGTTCAAAAGCCAAGGGAAAGGAACGTGGTCGATTTAGCACAGCACCTCTGGGTTCCCAGTGCACTTTATATCAAACGGAAAGATTAGCACTTTACAAGCGATTGAGAAAAGGACCTTTTTTTTGTCCGTTTATCTCCAATACTGCATGTGTAAAATAAATTACAACCGGTTTATAGTGATTTATTTATATATATATATTTTTTTTTCTAAGCCATCTTTGCATTCTAATTGACTACTAAAGCATCTTATTCACTAACCACTCACAGTTTATCATTACAAGGTTCTAAATGGATTGGAATAATATTGATGCCAACAATATTCAATTTAAAGGGATACTCCATTTTTTTTTTTTTTTTTTTTTTTTTTTGGAAATACGCTCATTTTACAACTCCCCCAGAGTTAAACTGTCGAGCTTTACCTTTTTTGAATCCATTCAGCCGATCTTCGGTTCTGTCAGTACCACTTTTAGCATAGCTTAGCATACATCGTCGAAATGCACAAGACCATTAGCATTTCTCCCAAAAAAAAAAAAAAAAATGACCAAAGTGTTTTGATATTTTTCCTATTTAAAACTTGACTCTTCTGTAGTTACATCGTGCACTAAGACCAACGGAAAATGTAAAGTTGTGATTTTCTTGGCTGATATGACTAGAAACTATACTCTCATTCTTATGTAATAATCAGGAAACTTCACTGTTGTACCATGAGTGCAGCAGGCGTAATGTTTTGACGCAGCGCCTGAAAATAGTCCCCAGCTTCCAACATGACCGGGACTAAGTTTGTGTAGTCATCGCGCCTGCTGCACTCATGGTACGGCAGTGAAGTTTCTTGATTATTACGCAGGAATGAGAGTATAGTTCCTGGCCATATCAGCCTAGAAAAATCGCAACTTTACAGTTTTAACAGCTATTTAGTTTTAAATAGCAAAAATATCGAAACACTTTGGTATTTTTTTTGAGAGAAATGCTAATGGTCTTGTGCACTTCAATGATGTATGCTAAGCTATGCTAAAAGTGGTACTGCCAAAACCGGAGATCGGCTGAATGGATTCAAAAAAGGTAAAACTCAACAGTTTAACTCTGGGGGAGTTGGAAAATGAGCGTATTTCCCCCCAAAAAATTGGAGTATCCCTTTAAGTCATTGTCTCTTTTCAACTCAAACGTCTTTATGTTTGCAAATGACATCACGCTCAAAATGCTCACGGGAAGTTGGCGGGAAGGGATGTTTCTGTACAATTAGTGATCATAGCATTAATAGACCATCAAGCGGTGAAGAAAATAGTTATAAGAAGTTGTGTTGTGCAAGCAAGTATGCTTTCATTGTCAAACCACTTATTAGGTTCCTGCATCACAGTAGATTTTTTTTTTCAGGCAATTCTTGCCTGAACTAACTTTATGATGTAGAAAGTACATTTGCTTTTTCTAAAGTATTTACTTCACCACAGAATCATTTGTATTAGTGCATAATGGCCTTCGGCACTGAACGAAATCAAATGCCTTCAAAGTTTAGACGTATTTCTGCTCAAAGGACCTGCCTTTATTGCCAGAAAACTGGACAACTGTGTGTCCACTGACACCACAAAGGTGCAGATAAGGGTCTTTTTGCAGTCTGAGGAGAGAAACCGCACTGATATGCCGTAGCAGTCTCTTACTGATGAAGTGTATGACTTCAAAGAAGATAAAAGTCAGGAAGGCGGTGGACCACTGGTAGATATTGAAGTGCTTTCATGAAATACTGCTAAGGGACTTGTGGGTAATGCCTGTGGAAAAGACTCAATACAGAGCTGGAGCCCATAATGTAGGTCGCTGAATTTATACGAGGTCTGTGTATGTCAATGTCTGCTAAATAATCAAATATGTGTGTTATTAAGATGGTGCCAACCTGCTTACTGTGAATTTCTTTTAGGCCATTGGTAATAATGTTGGTGTAAGACTGGTGCCAGTAAGTCTGATCGACCCCTCGAGGAAACAAAAGGCCCTCCTAAAAATGAACACTTATTAAATCTTATTACATTACTCATTATATCTCTTGCATATGCAACAGGGACTTCTGAGATTCAGCTCTCAAACACTACCTCCCTTGTATCCCCCTCCTCCTCCTCCTCACCTAAAATACTCTGAAAACCTATGCAATGTTGAATATGTACAAGAAGTAATTATGCATGTTTGGTCTCATTTTAAGTGTCCCAGTGTGTCTGGTAAAATGGTATCATTCTCCCAACTATAATGAAAAGCTAAAAAATGATGTGTCCCTCAAAGGTGTTCCCTCCCCCAGATGATCCTCCATTCTAACTACCGCCTGAATGTAAAACAAGAACCCTTTCAAAGTGTGAATTCCTCTAGAGGGGACCAAAATTGAATTATAATGACAGACAACACCATTTGGTAAGATTATTAAATTATCTGGGTATATAAGGAAAAGGAGCATCATATAAAAGAAAAAGTTTGGGGGTTGACTGCCCACACAATCGCTGTGTGTAATTGTCGTTGCCAGGTATGACTTTCTCCAAATTCTTCGATTTCTGAATTGTTCTTATGATATGATTAACTGATAATTTCATGAATTGGATTTTCAATTATTGCTTCGGTACCTGGTCAATACATTTTAAATGTTTGATTTTTTTCTGATGACTCTGAACTGTTTTTTTTCCCCCTATTAGATTATCAGATTCGTATATTTGCACATCTTTTGGTCAGTTTTAGCGACGGCTAATTTCCAATATCATTTTAAGTGCACTGGAACGAGGATACAAGCTATGACCGACTAGTAAAAACACATGTTGATTTGATCTTCCTAGTTTCCGGTGTGTCTATATCCACTTTTTTAATTTGTGATACACAGATATCATTAAAAATTTATTAATTTTTGGAGTCAGATGAAATAACGAGAAAATACATAAGAAATGGTGTTCCATTTAATCTTATTGTGTTGCGTAAAAAGGAAAGGCAAGCAATACGCATGCAGCGTAACCTTCTTCCGCTGATTGGATGGCGCAATTGGACCAATCGAGCCGGAGTTTTCATTGGTGTTACACATAATATTGATTTTTAACAAAACATGGATCCTTCTCCCTGTGGTCAGTGTCATCACAGTCAGGTCACTTTCAAAATCCTTCACACTCACTGTCTGGAACAAATTACCAACCAACCTTCACCTGGAGATCCATTGATTCCTCTTCAAAAAGTGGCTCCTCTATCAGGAGCTCTTTACTAGCTAACTAGTGTCTTTGAAGCTTTTGCACTTAAAAAGACACAGAAAATTCTGCACTGCTGTAGCACTACTGGTCCCTTGGATTAATTGCTTCTTATCTTTATTTGTAAGTCACTTTGCATAAAAGCGTCTGCTAAATGAATAAATGTAAATGTATGTGCTGCATGCAAAGTAAAATGTCCATGGATCTTTCTCAAGATATCTATTATCTATATATATATATATATATATATATATGAAGAGTTCAGATGCAAAAGCCTCTAAGTGCCATTTGAAATTTTCTTCTAGAATGATCATTTTTATCAAGCTTGTATATTTAAGTTCAGTGATTTCACTTAAATGGCAATGATAATTACCTATTAATTGTTATTTAAGTAAAATTACTGAACTTAAATATACAAGTTTGATAAAAATCATCATTAAAGAAGAAAATTTCAAATGGCATTTAGAGGCTTTTGCATCTGAACTCTTCATATATATATATATATATATATATATATATATATATATATATATATATATATATATATATATCTACAGATAGGTGAGGTTCTGTCTGTTTAGTAGTTGTATACAGTGACAAATGTCTGTGACAAATTAGTGACAATGACATTTTTACATTATCTGAAAGTTTTTGACTTTTAGAAATGTTTTGAAAGGATTTATTTTCAACTTTGAAATATTGATATCAAGGCACACAACAACAGTCTCAGCATCAGACATTACTGTTAATCCCTGCCTAAGGAACAAGGTCGCAACATGGAAAAACTCTGAAATGCAGTAAACCAATCAGGACCTAGCGTCAATCAGCCTACAGAACCCAATCAGACGACATTACAAGACAGACACACACAGATACTCGTAAAACAACAGAAAACACAATCCAAAGGTTTGTAAGTGATTGTTGGCTGAACATCTAATGCATAAGGCCACAAAGGAAATAGGAAATACTTTTGGAGTTTCAGAGGTGTCATCTGATTGGTTGAATTCTAAAGGATTTCTGCAGGACTTGAGCACGTGCTTGTGATTTGTGAACGTGACTTCTGCTAGGAAACAAAGAAGCCGTGGCACCAAACCCACTCAAGGATGAAAGCCACAACATGGCATCATAACTTTTGCGTAAGCATACACGCCACTTTCAAGTCAAGTGGCGTGTTATCTATACGCATTTTGAGCTATCCGCGTGTATGCGTGTATGTCTACGCCGTTAACTCTTTCCCCGCCAAACACGGAATTTTCCGGGTTTAATGAAAAAACGCATCACCGCCAAACACGGAATTTTCCGGGTATCCGTGTTTTAGGTGGTATACGGTAAGGAAGACCCGCGCGCATGTCCTGAATGAGTGCGCAACTCTTTGATCAGATAAACAGATTGCAATCGTCTCAAACAGTGGAGTAGTGAGAATGTATCAGACAGACAATGCAGAGGTATATGGCTGAAGTACTGGAGGTTAATGGACTCGGAGTCCGATCACTCTTTATTTGATAATTCTGAATCTGATCGGGACGAAGTAGTCAGTGAGAGAGATGCACATGTTGTCAACTTGTCACAGAAAGTTCTAGCCATGGACGTGCCGCAGATAGATCGTATAATACTTGTATTATGACACTATAATATTTATGTGTGTGTGCAGGCATTTATGTGTGGCTGTCTAAATATGAAGGTGTAATTGTCAAATTATTTCTCTCTTTGTGCACATTTACCACATTGTAATATGTATTTGTGTGTGTGTGTGTGTGTGTGTGTGTGTGTGTCTAGGCCTTTTTATTGTAATTCCAATTATTCATTATTCACAGGTAGAACACAGAGAGGCAGAGGCAGAAGTTTTATTGCAAAAGTTACATTTCCCTTACATCCTGGGAAATTTGATATATTTTACATTTATTTATGTTTTTAATTTATTTTGGAACGTTTTATATATGAAGGAAACAACATCTGAATGTATTCTGCTTTTAAATGCACTTGTTTGATAAAAATACCTTTTTCTCAGTTTTTTGTCCAAAATGTTGTGTTTTTGACAAAACCTACCTCTGTTCAAGAGGCAATAAAAAAATAACAAATGAAGATAAAATAAAAACGTTTTTTTTTTTGCCTAAAAGCAGAGGCTCAGATCTTTATTTTTATATATATCATCTTCATATATTCATGGAAGAAAATATTCAGCGGGGCATTAAAATTTAGCGAAAATCGTCAAAAACCCTGGCGGTGGCTGGCAATTTTTTTTAAAACGCTGGCGGGGAAAGAGTTAAATGTCCGAGTGATTCTGCTTGTATGTGCACGCCGTTAAATGTCCAGGCGAGATGAAGCAAAATTTAGATCTACATCTGGGAAGCGATATTTTTTTTCCTAGAATGGTAGGGGAAGACTCATAAATGCTATTAACCCCAGTGACAGGTAGGTTTAGGGACATATATTGGGGTAGGTCATATATTTATATATAGAGTAATGTAACGTTAAGTCAACAGCATTCATAAACACGCTGAAAAGCGATTATGCGTGTTGATAGCACGCCAAAAATGGAAATACGAATTGGCGTGTCATACATACGCCATTTCATGAGATCAGTCTGGACAATGAGTGCTTATCGCCATCAACTAAATGCTGGAAATATGTGCATGTTATCATAGGTACTTCGACTTTACTTTTTCACACACCAAAACATGATGTGGAACAAAGCATATACTGTTTGGTTGCATCCTCTTGGGCTGTCCTTGCTGCGATAAGTCTCTGAAGGTTTTTTTTTTTTTTTTTTTTTTTTTTTTTGCATCCAGTTAAAAAAAAAAAAAAAGCATTAACTCTGGCTAAGTTTGAAATTTACATTCATTTTTGCATAGCTCAAAAACCCAAGTCTGTGAGGGCTTGTAACAATCTTGTAACTAATTGTATCTAATCAATCAAACATTTAATCGGCAACACAAAAGTTAATTTCTCTATTTTTGGGATGATTATATTGATACTTCGAACATTATAAGAAATGTTAGGTATGCTGCTTTCATTTCAGTCGATATGATACACATTTTTTTTTTTTTAAATGTGTATTACGTATTTTTAGTTGGGCTGGAGGTGGTGGAGGCAGGCAAGAAATATGGTTGCGTTCTTCTCCACTGCATGCTTGTCGTGCGCCGCTGCTCCAGCTCTCCCCAGCTCACTATATGTTCACCCCGATATGCACCCCGAGGCAATATGCCTTTCATTATTTCTTTTGAAATTTTCATCTGAAGTCTCCTAGGGATTAGCCCTCTTGATTCCTGACACAGTCGATGAAAAACAAGCCTTATACACTAGGAGGCTTTCAGCTAGTGCAGCTCATCTCTTTGCTCCATCTCTCAGAGTGTTCAGCCATGTCAGGATTCCTACACAACAAGTGAGCTGTCTTTCTCGATTTTCCTAATGACTTCGGTGATCTCTTATCATTTGGAAGAGAGCTGTTTTTTTTGTTTTTTTTTAAATCCTCCCTCTCTTTCTTTGTCAATGAATGTAGCAAATCTTTGCTACTTAACACCTCTGAGATTTTATCAGGGAAACTACTGTTTATGCTCATGAATGTTAATAAGCCCTCTTACCTCAAGTGCTTCAATGCCTCGGCCCTCTTGGACGGTCTGTACTACAACCCTGGGACTTACAAAGATGACGCAAACCTTAATTAGGAACGTGTCTGGTTTCACAGACAAGGCTTGAACTAGTCCCAGGCATGCATGTTTGAGCTATTGTTACCGAAATACACTTGCACTGACATGTCTTAAAAAATACAGCAGTTCCATTGTTTTGTCTCAAGATGAACACTAGTACTGTTTATTTTTTATTTTTTTTCCAAGGCATGTTTTTAAAAGCTACTTAAAGGGCCAATCCCAATTCTCGCCCTTACCCCTTCACTTTCCCCTTCCCCTCCGTTTTGCGCGTCCACGTGAAGGGGTAGGGCTGTCCCAATTCTCTTTTGGTTGGAGGGGGAGGGCTAGGGGAAAGGGCCAGATAGCCCTTCAAACGAAGATTTTTCGGGAGCACACTTCAAACGAAGGGGTATGAGAAGTGTCACTGCTAACCCAGGCTACAGACGCAAAATGGCTGCCCAAGCGAAAAAGGAGACCCATAAACGTAAGTATTTGTGGCTTTAATAAGTATTGTAACGACAAATAATGACTTGCTTTATATTACATTCAATATTGTGTTCATATTTACGGTCAGTTTCTTCACAGAAACGTTTGTAAAAAATCGCTAAAATTACTGTAGTTTGCTAACGATAGTCCCGCAACATATTTTCGGCGTCTCCGTTGTTTCCTGCGAACTTCACAAGATAAATGCAAGAAAATAGCTGTAACCCACGCGACTGAGATAACTGCAGCTGTCGACGGGATCTTGGAAGTTGTGATAAACATCGGCGCATCTCCTGTGACGTAGGCACTAGCGACGACTTATAATGACGTTTAACGGAGGCGTAGTGGTGTCCCATTTCTTAGGGGAATATTTTCACCCCTACGCATTGCCACTCTGTTTCAAGGGTCAAGGGGAAGGCGAAGGGGTAGGGCTAGGGGAAAGTGAAGGGGTAAGGGGTAGAATTGGGATTGGCCCAAAGTCGTAGTTTAACTAAGACCTACTCCTAGCTTAAACTAAGCCCTGTCTGTGATACCAGGCGTTAAAGTCTGGAAGTGTAAGCGCTAGCTCTGACTGGAAGCTTTCTGAATGGCCGAGCTGAACCCGTGCTTTAACATATGAATTGGTGTTCTGTAAAGGGAGATTTAAAGAGATCGTTCACCTTCATTTGGAATTTTGTCTTTATTAACTTCATTAACGTGCATCGATGCTACTACATTTTCCAAATATTGTAATCATTATTACCACTTCGTCAATCCTTAACCCTTTCACGCGTACGATCACACCGGTGTGATCAGTCTTGGCTGGTCCCTGGAGCGTACGATCCCACCGGTGTGATTAGAACGTTCAGTGCATCACATCAGCAACTGCTAAATTCCAACGTGCTCAAGTCATATATTCTAGTGCTATTGAGTGTTTTTAACCACATAATGTTTATTTTAGATTTCAGACATTTAAATTCACATTTTCTGTAAAGCTGCTTTGAAACGATGTGTATTGTGAAAATCGCTATAGATACATGTGAATTGAATTGAATTAATCAACTCTAATATTGTTCCAAACCTGATTTATCAGAATGTGTCTGTATAATGAAAGTCAATGATGACGTCTGTTTCACAGATTTAGGTTGCGTCTCATTTCTCTGTCTTACCCCTTACTCTTACCCCTTCCCCTCGGCTTTGCGCGTTCATGTGAGGGGAAGTGGTGTCCCAATTCTCATTTTGATTAAGGGGTAGGGCCAAGGCGTAGGGCTACATAGCCCTTGAAACGAAGTTTGCAGAGGACCACACTTAAAAGAGAGGGGTAACAACAGTGGTAACATCAAAAAAAGGGGTAACATCAAGTTTTTTATTATGACTGAACGTCGAACTGTTAAGCAGTCGCACAAATGTAAGAATTATGACACTCGAGTTTTATGATACTTTTAATAAAGTGTTGAATAAAATGTTGTTCAAGCGGTTTTAATTGTAATATTTTTGTTTTGAATCGGCAGTAAACCGCTAGCAGCTATGCGCTATTTGTCGAGCTGAGTTATCTGATAATCCTTATTATTTTATGAACTTTGCGCGGACGTTAAATACAATGAAACATACGTACCATTTGATCCGTAAGCAGTTGTATGCGTCTGAGAAACAAGTTTCTTCAGATGGCACCCAAGCGTGCAAAGAGAGAACCCAGGCAATTATTAACGACGGCATCTTCGTTTCTTTACCGGTAACGTTATGTCAGCGTTTGTCGATCCTGTTGATGCGTGTTGACAGCTATAGCGGCAAGGGAAGACGACGCAAACGGTAATCGAGTGGTGTCTCATTTCTTAAAGGAACGTTCTCACCCCTAACCCCTTTCACTCGGTATTGAGGGACAAGGGGGAGACGCAGACATAGGGGTAGGGGTAGGGGAAGGGGTAAGACAGAGAAATGAGATTGGCCCTTACTTTGTGATTTTAATCCCATTCAAATCTGTCAAGTCGCACAACTTTTGTGAAAATTCTAGAGAAAATGACCAATTGTTTTTTCGCATTTTCAATGGTCCTTTGATAAATCAAATCCCATCCAGAAAAAAAATGCCTGTGACTCCTAACATTGTATTTGCGCTAACCTTCCACATGCAGTGTCTCTGTACAGGCTTCAGAAGGATCACAGCATTGGAAACAAATGGATGGTTTATTTTAATAGCGTCCCGGATCTCTTTTTGTTCGGAGCATTTCGTTTTTGTAAAAGAGGCACAGTGTGATGGAGAATTAGCAAATAAACTTTCGTTGAAAGATGAAGCATGCTAACACTATTAGATCTGACAGCAGCTGCAGAAGCAACATGATTTAACAATGCTTTGTTATGGTTTCATATATGGATAATATTTTCAAAACATGTACATAAAATAGAGTGGGTGTTGACTACGCTATCTCACGACCAATTCGTACGAATTCGACGCATGATTAAAAAGTGTCTAATTCGTACGACCTCACTCGTACGAATTTGTACGATTTGTCTAAACCCACGTGATGGTTAGGTTTAGGGGCGGGGTAAGGGGTAGGTCATTCGTACGAATTCATACGAATTGGCCAATTCGTAAAATATGTACGATTTAGCAAAATCGTACTAATTCGTACGAGTGAGGTCGTATGAATTAGTACGAATTAGACACTTTTTAATCATGCGTCGAATTCGTACGATTTGGTCGTGAGATCGGGTTGGTGTTGATACTGTTTCCAATGCAATGGCATTAGCCAATCATAATAGCTTTTGCCTGGATTTTCACTGTTCTATTTTGCCATGAAGCAGGTGGAGCTAATCTATCTCTTTTGCCCTTCAGTTATGGTTTACTGTCCAGGGGACTGGACACAAGTGTCTCCAATAATCTCTTAATTAGGCGATGATGGACTATTCATTTAGTATGCAAAGCTGCAGATCTCACTTTTCACTGAGCAAAGCCCCCTTTCGTTGTGGTGGGCGAGCCAACGCTAATGATCTCAGCAAGTGGCAGCAATCCATTGCAGTGCTACTGTGGGGCCACATTAATCTTGTGGGTGATCCGTTTGATGAATGACCCTAGAATAGAAGTCCAAGCAGATTCCACCCTAATTATACGGAGGGTGCTCCTCTTGGGAGGCGCTTCAGAGAGTCTTTGCAGACTAAGGCATGTGTCGCCGCTCTACAGGTGCTTTTAAACATTGCTCCGGTGGAAATCCGGTGGACCCTCTGGGGGAGATGACATCACGTGTCCTGGGGCTACCAGCCAGAGGTGAAGATGATGTATTGGATCTGTTCCTCCCATGTGTCTCCTGGGCAAAAGCCTACAATAGTCATCAATCTGAGGGACATCCCGAGAAGGGGTCATTAGAGTCCTTAGATCTGTTACAAGCTGTTCTGAAACTTTTTAAACTATTTGAGGGATCTTCCACTGGCGGATTGCTTTCCGGGGAGTTTTTTGCCATTCGGCAGGCGTTCAATTGCTTCTCTCTGTTGCTCTGAGTTATGTTTGAAGATTGAATGCTCAGCAGGGAAAGTGTTGCATCAGCTGAAGGTCTGGAAAAATAAATAATATACCAATGTTCTTCTGAGAGGCAGAGGAGAAGATATATTTTCTTCTCGAGTAGATTCTTGTTCTCAAAATTAATCGAGGCAAAGAATTTTCTGTAATTTTTCAAACCTCTATCACAAAATTTAGAAAACACGTGTGCAGTGAAATTATTTAGTCAATCAGTCTTTTTTTTCTTTTGAATAGTTTTTTTTTTTTTACTTAATGTTTCAATCCAATTCTGCCTGAATCTTAATCATACATAGTTTAGTCATTGGCCAGAGGAGAAATGACCCGCAGTTTCTCCCACGTTTTTTTTTTCTTCTTCTTTTTCTGTCATCTGATAGAGTTTTAGTTCCTTGCCACTGTCACCTTTTTTGCCTTTGGCTTTTGGCTTGCTTAGTTGGGGACATTTAATTTAACAATATTATTGATCTACCTTCATTGAAATCATTATATGAGAACTGAACTGAGCTGGACGACGACATCACGGTTTTCTCGAGAAAGGCTATATATATAAATAAACTAAATTAATAACTTTTTACAACAAAAATAAACCATCACAGAACTTACTTAAGCTTGACTGTGACACTCTTTTCTTCTAGAAACAAACTTTGTTGCATTATTTTCTCTGTAAAGCTGCTTTCAAATAATCTGTATTTTAAAAAGCGCCATATAAATAACGGCTTGACTTGACTTGACCAACTCCATCCATTATTTTCTGATTGAGGCAGGTGGAGTTAACGTTTCATGTGACCTACCCTAGTTCGAATCCACCCTTTTAACAAACTCATTCTTTTCCCTTTTCCCCATCACATATCAGCTTGGAGAGGTGTTTATTTTAAAGGGATAGTTCATTTTGAAATTAATTTTTGGTATGTTTTAGCCTACCTCAAGGGCATCCAAGATGTAGGTGTCTTTGTTTACACAATATTTTCAATTTTGATATTTTTTAGGTCCAACCGTTCTATCCCTTTAAGTACAAATTAAGAGAATATTCGAAAATTGAAATAAAGTGCCTAACGGATACTTAGTTGTGGAAAGAAAAATCATAAATCAGCCATAAAGTCATAAAATAAGATATTGGCCAATTACTGATGTGGTCCCAATATTGTGCATTCCTAATTTTGAGACAATTTTATCCTTAAGGGCCGTTCACACGACACCGTTTTCAACTAAAAACGGAAAACTTTTTATGAGTTTTGGTTGGTCATTTACATGACAAAGGCGTTTTTGGGACCTGAAAACGCAACCGTTTCAAAACAGGGTTCAAAGTGCACGTTTTGGAATGCGATCCCATTATCAGCTCCCTATACGCTATGACGTCATGCCCATGCGTAATATTCAAGTTCAGTCTTCGCAAAGTGACATCACCACTGGCCTGGCAGCATAATGCTACGTTCACACCGGACGCGAATAGCGAGTCAAATTCGCGTCTACCGCATCTAGTTTGACGCTTGACCACTTTGTGTCAAGAGCGAAACTGACGCGGGTAAAATAAAAGTTTGAAGCGAAATGTACGCGCGTCTCGCGCGTCAAAACCGAAACTCGTTCATCAAGATATTCACCACACTGTATTTGCTCTGGAGAGCTAGAACAGTGGCGTGGGGATCATCGTCGCCGTATTTGTGTCCACCGGACCCTTCGGAGGCGAACCGTTTGGCGAGTTTCACCATTTGTTCGCTCCATGAGTTGCGCCTGGATGACGGCCGCAGTCAGCGGTACTTCCGCCTGCCCAGTTTGATGACCTGTTGTTCCGCATCGGAGCGAGGGTCAACCTCGCCCTCATCCACCTAATCTAGTTGTCATTTATTTTTGTTTTGATGATAAATAGAGCCAGCATCCAAAAGTTATTAACCTGTCCAGTGATTTTTTTTTCTCTCTTACTTCCAGACACGAACTTATGCACATATTTTGATTGTCTTTACATCATAATACTATTATTTCATATAATCTAGATATGGAATGAATAACATTCAATACAAAATGAACATGTCTCGTATATAGAAATAACTATTTAATTATATTTAACTACTTGACGCGCGAATGAGGCGTCTTCCGCGCCGCAGGAATTTTTTACGCGCGTAACGCGTCTTTGCATTGACTTAACATTGAAATCGTTAAACGTACCATAATACAGCATTTTTAGCCGTTTCCATAGAACCGTGTGAATGGAGAATGTTTTGACAATGTTGTAGTCTGTACGTGAAAAATGCAAAGGAAAAACTGTGTTTTTTGTATGTCGTTATCATGTAGATGTACCCTTAACCTCAAACTGTTAAAGTTATAGCTATAACCCTGATCTTAAATCATTTCTGAAGGCCTTTACCATCTTTGTGTAGATTCTTGACAAATATAGTTGACTAAGATTTTAGTAATTTGCAAATTATTTTTTGCAAGTTATAGAAGACAATGCTGTAAATCAGTGAGTCTAACAGTCACTCTGTGTGGTCTTTACCCTGCTTTTCAACAATAGGCTTAATAACAACAGCCCCTGAGTGGTTCATTGCCATTCTGTTCTGCTACAGGAGCCTGAAGGATCTGTAGGAGAACCTTAATGAGAAGAAAAGCCTTCATAAGAAGGCTGATGTCTCCAGGGCAAAGCAAGGCCTAGCAGATGTCCACAGGGAAATTCTTTGACCTCTAGTTTCTAGTAGCGAGATGCGAGACTCCCCATGGCCCCTGATGGTTATCCTGCCCGTTCTCTGCGGTTTGCCGTGCTCTTTCTCTCCTGAGCTTGTGACCCCTTCACAAGTCATTTTGATTTTTCCTTCCCAGCAACCTGTCCTCTGTGACTTTTTATTTCAGCTCAAATTTGTCATCTCTCATTATCTTTCAGCGTAATGACATTAGGATCAATAGGCTTTTACTCTTCCCATTTTTATCATGTCCGACTGAAGAAATCGCTCATTATCTATTTTATGTTTCGTAGAACAGCTTCTTGGAAATGTTTCATTTGTTTGTTTTCTTTTCGATTACACAGACAATTTTGACAATATTACACATTCAATCTCCCTTTGCAATCCACCAAATTCCTGTGTGTAGTGTAGTTAAAACCCGCAAACAGCACCGTTGCATTGCAACTATTGGATGGGTTGATTTAATTGAATTCAAATACAATAAAGTTAGGATCTAAAAGGTCAGCAGGAAATTGTGCAAATCCCGAAGGAGTATTTTTTAAGGGGCTGGTGAATTTAATACAGATCCATCACTTTTTATCATCTAATTAGTCCCCTGTATGGCAGACTGTTCAGCATGAGAGGAAACAGCACTATTGATTCGATAAAGGCCTGGTATCTATCATTTCCCTTGTTCATTGACAGACTGCCCAGCCATTTCTGACTTTGTCTTTATGGTGTCAGCAAAGCGCTCCTGCTTGTTGCTCGATTGCCTTACAAAAATGTTATCATCCCTCTGATGTCAGAGAAATAACAGTTTCCTGTGTGAGGTATTGGTTGTAACCCAGCACATTTTTACCACCTTGATGCAGTCGTGCAACTTGAGTATACAAACCCAAAAGCAACCGAGGAGCATTTTGCATCCAGCAATTTGGCATACTCATAAAAGCATGCATTATATTCCTTACTTTTTTTTTTTTTTTAAATATCAGGGCTGTATTTTTCCCATTAAACTGTACTCTACTGCATTATAATTTAAAATTAGCTCTACTGTCATCCCAGCACCAAAATAAAAGTGGAGTGTGAAGTTATTTTGTTCTGTCTCCATAGGTGCAGTGGAATTTATTGGCACTATTGGCTGACCATCAATTTATGCCTCGCGACTTATAGATCTTGTGGCTTGCTCAGCCCTCCCCACATATGTTCATGCTTTTGGACGAGTGTGGTTTCTTCTCTATTTTTTGCACCTTTTTTTCCTCCGAGGCTGTCAGAGGTTGTCGTTTTCTCTCTCACTCAGACGGGGGAAGCATCTTTGCTTTTGCCTTGGGCTTACAGCTTGGTGAGCATGTCATTTTTCTGTTTTGTTTGGTTTTCATTGGAGGGGAAGAACTTGTTCAAGTATGATCAAGCAGTAAGAATGTCTTGGCCAAAAACAGAAGGCAATGGATAGAGACGAAATACTGCAGTCAAGACACTTTTGCCGAGCCGCATGATATAAAAATATAAAATAGATTAACCATATGTTAACATTTGATGTTTGTCCACTAATTACCTTTACCTTTTGTAGGCGCATTGAGCAATCTGTCTGCATATTTATATTTAGCCATATTGTCTGCTCAATTTATCATCTACAGGAAAAAAAAAATAAAAAAGAAAAAAAGAAAAAAAAACAACAACATCAGGGCTGGGTTGGAATGTGGGTAAAACGTTTTGTTAAGCATGATATATTTTTTTGTGTAAAAATCATTGACGCCTGAGTAAGCAGCCTAAGTCTTAAATCAATATGAGAACAATATGACTTGTTGAGGTTATGCTCCCTTGAAATCAAAGAATGGAAAGTAATCAGCTTTTAATGTGAATAAATCTTTACCTGTATTCTGTGTGAAAGGCATTAATAAGATAAAATATTAATCACCAAAGCAAATATCACAATATAAGTAATGAACAGTTCCAAGAGTAAAATCAAAATCTAGAGCAGGCTGTCTAGCGTGCTCATTGGCTGCCCTGCAGCACCTTACTACTGAGCCCAGCGTGACGTCATGTCCAATGAAGGACGCTCGAGTCATGTCTTAGCAACGCATTCTCATCCTTTAATGTCATATAGAACGCTATATGCAAAAACGGCGCTATGCTATGCACATGGCACCCGTTATCGTTAATATAATACGCGCTGTGAGGGCTAAGTTAGGTGTGGGGTAGGGTCTTTGTGTCATATTCACGCTAAAGGATTTATGACGTCTTGGGTTCGCGTGTTATATTAACGATAAAGGGTGCCATGTGCGTAGTATAGCGCCGTTTTTGCATAGAGCGTTCTATATGACGTTAAAGGATGAGAACGGGCTGGTCTTAGCCCATCAGAATGGATGTCTTAGCGTATATAAGTGGGGCTCGGAGGCTGTCTCCCAGGTTTTCATCGACTGAAGTGAAAGTCGCTTGTGGTGCAAGCATGGCAGGTTACACAATACCCGTAGAGAGAACCAACGTTACATTAGGTAACCAATATGTTCTATTGCGAGAGGTTCTCTCGTATTGCGTAAGTTAGCTTGCACTACGGGAACCCTTTGTCAACGCCGTGTGCGGCAAGCATCCACTTCATGAGTCACATAGAATCACGGGGATCCCAGAAAAGCGGTGAATATGTACAAGTACATAAGTACTCGTCGCCGGTCTCTATAGCATTTTAACCCAATACAGTGCAGCTCAACCAGTACACAAGCACTCGTCGCCGGTCTGTCTAAGCATATAGCATTTTAACCCAAGCTCAACAAAGACAGCTAAGTCACGTGAGAGTAGCCTGCGCACAGATCTGGACAGAACGTATATATCTGTATATACATTGTACGTATATACGTATATACATCTCACTTATAGTGACAGAAGTTTAGCTTGTAGGGCTGGAACTTCCGTGTTATAGAACCTAACAAAGGTGGACAGGGAGGCCCAGCCCGCCGCCACACATATATCATGAATTGAAATTCCACTGGACCATTCCCACGACGAGGCCATGCCTCTGGTGGAATGAGCCCAAATGGCATTGCAGGCCTTTTGACGCATTGGCAGCTGCGATACTATCCATCTGGACAGGCTTTTCTTTGAGGCAGTGAGACCTTTGATGTGCCCACTAAACGAAAAGAAAAGTTGCTCCAAGCGCCTGAAAAGTGCGTGATGTAAGCCCTCAGTGACCTGACCGGGCAGAGGAGATTAGCATCACTCTCGCTATCGGATGAGAAATGACCTGCACTCTTAACAAAGTGCCAATCACTTTAGGGACATAGCCATGTCTAGGTTTGAGGATAACTTTAAAATCATTCGGTCTGAACTCAAGACAAGCAGCACTGCCATACTGCGCATGTAAGTCCCCCACACGTTTGACTGATGATAGAGCAGTCAGAAAACGGTTTTGAGTGATAGGTACTTTAGATACACAGAATCTAACGGTTCAAAGGGATATGTTTTCAGGGCCTTGAGCACCAAAGAAAGATCCCACATAGGAACGTGGGGGATTCATCTTCCTGGCTACTCCAAGGAAGCAGATGACAAGCTCATCCTTCATAGTGAACGGCCTCCACATAGACTTTGAGCGTGGAGGAGGACCTCCCCTTATCCAACAGCTCTTGAAGGAAAACTATGCAACCGCAAGACCCCACATGTTCGTGGGTCCAGATTTTTTTCAGTGCACCACACCACAGACCATTTAGACACGTAAAGCTTTCTTGTAGAGGGAGCTCTAGACTGCATAATCGTGTTCATCACTCCTTCTGGTAGGACAACGGGACACAAGCGCTCTGGATGGGAATGCCAGATCGAGCCACGAGCTTGAAAGAGGAGATCTGTCCTCACCGGAATCGGCCACGGGGCTGTTTGTGACAGCCGTGTCATCTCTGGGAACCAAGTTTGGTTCTCCCATCGCGGGGATATAAGGAGCACCGAGTGGCGCGTTTCCCTGATTCTATTGATTACCTGTGGCGACAGTGAGACCGGAGGGAAAGCATACAGCGGGCGGCTGGGCCAGATTTGGGCTAGCTCGTCCTCTTCGAAAAGAACATTGGGCAGTGAGCGTTGTCTTTTGACACAAAGAGGTCACTGTGCCGAAAAGGTGCCATAGTGACTGGACTGTTTGGGGTGCAGGGACCATGGACAGTTTGTCCATGGTCCCTGGGGTGCAGGGTCCCTGGACAGTTTGTCTGGGCCGTCGTTCAGGTGGCCTGACACATGCGCAGCTCTCAGCAAGCGCAGATGGTGCTGAGACAAAATGAGGAGGCATTCTGTTAGATCGCAGAGGTTCCTGGATCTGACACCACCTTGACGGTTCACGTAGGACACCACAGATATGGTGCACATGGTGGTCCTGTATGAACGGGAGGAAGCAATTCAGCATGTTTCCTTGACCGCCATCATTTGCAGACAGTTTATGTGAAGGAGCTTTTCTTGGTCTGACCACAGGCTAAAGACTGGTCTGCTCTCGAAGAGAGCCCCTACCTGAGTCGGACACATCTGTCGAGATGACCTTTCGATGCGAGACAGCTCCCATCATCACTCCCCGCTGATACCAGTCAGCTGCTAACCAGGGCTGCAGAGCCGTAATCCAGCTCCAAGTGACTCTGACTCGTTCACAGTCGGAGGCCCAAGCTCGGGGAGACGCTCGAGCAGTGTTGTAGTCGAGACCACCTCACTCGAGTCCGAGTCGACACCGAGACCAGAGAGAGTCGAGTCCGAGTCAAGACCGAGTCCATAGAGAGTCGAGTCCGAGTCGAGTCCGAGACCAGAGACGGTCAAATCCGAGTCGAGACCGACACCAGTGAGGGTTGATTACCTAATACTTTTATTTACTTAGAGAAATCCCTTTTTTTTACTGAATTTACTTAGAGTTTAAAAAATATGATAAGTTTAGGGTAAAAAGGCCACATAGTATGTGGTGTTAAAAGTAATTTTATTACAATTTGTCATGCGCAGTTGCGCACTAGAAATGCACCAATCACTTTTATTAACATACATTAATAATCATGAAAAATATTTTAATTGAACTCGAGTGGACTCTGGAATAATTCCGAGTCCTAAAAAAAAAATGTTCGAGTACGAGTCAATTCCGAGTCCCAATGGACACGAGTCCATGACAAGACCAAGACCATTAAAATATGGTCTCGAGACCGAGTCCGAGACGAGTCCGAGTCTCGAGTACTACAACACTGCGCTCGAGTGTTCAGCCAGCGTTGTATTGGGTGCATGCACATTAGGCCTAGCTGGAGCACTGCAGAAGCTGAAGCCTACAGCCAAGCATCCTCTGAAATGTCTTCACAGGGGTGATGCTGCCCTTGTGGAAAGACGCGGCCAGGTGTCGAACACAACGCTCAGTTCTATTCCTAGAAAGGAAATTGACTGGCTGGGCATTAATGAGCTCTTGGTCCAGTTGACCGTCAGACCCAGGCTTTCCAGATGACTAAGGAGCGCTGCTCTGAGAGATAAAAGTTCTCTGAGTGTGCCAGAATCAGCCAATCGTCCAGATAGTTCATAATTCGGCAAACACTGATTTCCCAAGGGGGTGAGAGCCGCATCCATGCACTTGCCCAAGGATTTTTCTGGTCGTAAGCATTTTGAACGGTCTTTACACAATAACTTTGTTCAAATGTCACAGATCTAAAATAGGTCTGAGGGCTCCGTCCTTCTTGGGTACGAAAAAATAATGGCTGTAAAAGCCTGACTCGCTCAGAGAAGGCAGTACCGGATCTATGGCCCTTTTGCACAGCACCTTCGCTAGTTCTGCACAGAGTAGATGTGCTACTTCCATACCCACTGTCGCCGCAGTCCGTGCTCGAAAGCGCGGGGGACGGCGATTGAACTGTAGCGAATAGCTCTGTCTTATTGTGCTTAGCACCCATTATGATACCATTCTGAATTGCTTCCCATGCTTTTATATGTGCAGCTAGGGGCAGAATGGCCTCCGGGTTCTGATCGCCACACTGCATGGGCTTAAGAAACTTAACCAGAGGTATGGGCACCCTCGGTGCTTGAATATGGTAGCTCACTGACAGCAGTGGCAAGCTGTTTTATATATGATGTCCCAATTGCTATGAATGCTATGAAACGTTTTGTGATCACTTTGTAATGCGTGAGCAGTGCCTTTCTCCTTCCCTTCTCGGCGGCGCCGTCCACTTGGGAGAGCGAAGAGTAGACACGAGAATGGTGCATTCCACGACTTCGGAAAACTCTGTGTGGAGTTCCAGCAGAAAGGCCAGGATAGAGCATCTATCACCTCAGCATCTCCTTCCACCTCGCATCAGGCTCAGGCGGTCTCCGTGAACAGCGCTTCATATTGCGTGGTCCAGCAGAGGGCGGAGTGACATTCTGCGTTGAACATCTCAAGTCGAGCCCGCAGGGTTGACATCGGAAGTTCTTCGCAGTGGACGCAGCCTCCTGACGAAGAGCGAGGACTGAGTGGTTTGGGCCCAGGCAGAGAGTGCAGATCACACGGTGGTCTCCGGCGCTGGGCGGGGATCGACACGAGCCACAGGAAGTGCCTCGTGCCCTTTTAGAAAGGGGTGTCATGGCGGTGGAGCTCAGAAAAAGGATACATTGCCGGATAGCATAGCTCACACGGATGGCTGAAGGCGGCAAAGGCGATCTTCTGTCCTAAGCTAGCGGCAGCTTCTCTCAGAATCCAGCGATGCGAAGATGAGAGATGAAAATCAGGGAGACAGCAGCCCATTCTCACTCCCAAGGCGTCACTTAACTGACGCCTTGGGAAGCATTTGACCATGCTTCAATATCTGACGCTTTAGGTGCCCTTTAGCGTCAGTTAGATGACGCCCTAGGATCGCGTGTACCCTACCCCCACCCCACACCTAAACCTAACCGCGTCTTCTATTTGACGCTGTCCTTTAGCGTCAGTTAGTTGACGCCGTAGGATCGCGTCATGTAAGTGACGCTAAAGGGCGCCTAAAACGTCAAATATTGAAGCATGGTCAAAGGTGACGCCTTGGGGTGAGAATGTGTTGGAGACAGACTCCGAGCCCCACTTATATACGCTAAGCCACGCCCATTCTGGCGGGCTAAGATGTGATGAGGGCTGGAGCGCCCTTCATTGGACATGACGTCACACTGGGCTCAGTGGTAGGCTGCTGCAGTTGGGCTGCTACATCTTTCCTGTAGCATATAAGCTAACTTGCGCAATACGAGAGAACCTCTCGTAAGAGAACTATTGATTTGAGTTTTATTAATTTATTAGGTCAACAAATGCAAATTTCCACAAGGAAAAGAAAAAGTTCAAATATCATGTTAGCTGGACATTGTATTCTTCTGTTTGTATATACTACCTGGCAGTTTCTTTATGCAGGATTATTTCCCTCACTTGCCTCTTGGAGTCTGTTTCAAGCATTTTTGGCAAATTGGCTAATTTCACAGGATTTCCCTTTGGATTGCACGCCAGAAGCTTAGAGTCCAACTGCCGGCCTATCTTTTAAATATCCATGGATATTTAAAAATGAGTTTTTTTTTTCCCCCTGTACTGTGAATTCTGCATTACATTTTCATGTAGCTACTAGGCAGGTGCTATCTTTAAAAGAAACTTAAAAGACAATTTTTGATCAAAGAACTGTGTCTCCTACAGTTTGTGGTGCTATATATCCAGTGAGCATAGGTACAGTGAGTACCTAAGTTTGCGAGGTCATTTCAACATTGGAGAGTGAGAACAGCAACATTGCCACATCTAGAATAGGTTGGTGCCCTTTATGTGGGAAGAAGAAAGATCTATCAGATGTAGCTGCAGCAAAATACAGTACATGTTGTGTTCCTACAGTGAAGGTGCTGGAATGAATTTGAAGTTTGGTGTCTTTGAGGTAGTTGTCCAGTTATAACTCCATTTGTCAGTTATAAAGAGAGCACACATACACAAAAATGCTTAATCAGTTTTTTATATATTTATTTTCCATAAGGCATTCAGTGTGTTCTCTAATGTTTATTGTTTCACTGAATGTACAAAAAAGTGTTTCAGCGTCCATAACCAGTACAGGGAGTGTACAGTTTAAATTTTAAACAGCCTCCAAAAACCTACTACCAGAAGCTTACTGCAGGAACTCAAATTCATCATGAAAACAAAATGCTTGCTTTTATCGACGGATGCTCAGGGCTGGAAGCTGTAGATTCCAAGGGTTATGATGAATGGAGTGTTCTAAGGGTAGGGGAAAGATCGTTCAGTTCAGTCATCTGTTTATTTTCCCAAAATACATAGGTCTAATATTTGGAACATATTCAGTAATAAATGCATTTTTTGAGCTCTTTCACTATAGGGAACTCCATGAAAATAAAGATTAATTATTCAGCTTTCATAGAAGCATATGGCTGAATTCCAGAGATGCATGTATCCACCCCTATGGTCTGTCCGTCTCATGAAGAATCGTCACTCTTTACCCTCTGATGTTCTTGCATGGATTAGTCCTGCATCTCTCAGGCCAGTAGAGAGCAGACATGAGCTGCTCTGTCTACAGCAAAGTTAGTGTGTCTGTGAAAGAAAAACAAAAAACAAAAAATATCATGATCATATATATATATATATGAATAAACTGAATTATACTTTGATGATTTCTATTATCATTGGCATATGATAAACATTTTCCATCCCCTATAATTTCTTTATTTTTTAAACTTAATTTTATTATTTAAAAAAAAAATTAATGTACTTGGAAAAAGTGGTTCCACTTTGATTTCACTCAAAATAAATATTGTATTTTGTTGGGTTGCAGTGTATTTGGAAAAGCATTAAATCAATAAAAGTAAATCAAATAAAAGTTAGCATACATATTTTAGTTTATGCAAATTAACCCTATTAGTGAGTACATTTTTTTTTGTAGCATTGCAGAATGAGTATATAGTGAAATATACATTAACACTATTATTTATACACACACACAATGTATTGTGTTTATTAATAAATCATTTGATGCTAATAATTATGTTAATTGTGTTGGCTGATTGTTTTTCTGCTGATAAAATTAGAATCTTTCTTTGTCGTCTTGTAGAAAGCGGTAACTTAGATGCACTACCAGTGTCTTACTGTAGTATTATTCCTTTTTTTTTTTTTTTTCCTTCTTTCTCGGATGAGCCCACGGCTGATGCGCACATCACGTCTACCAATCAACACGAGGCGTTACGACTGCGCGCTGCAGCTTTCAGCCACTGAGAGCAGTCAATGAATATTTATGGCGAGGCTGCTCTCCAGCGCTCAAAGTTAGTGGATTAGCAGTAGGAGG
This sequence comes from Pimephales promelas, assembly GCF_016745375.1. The sequence goes on along the minus strand of NW_024121321.1, from coordinate 31,933,435 downwards.
ATGACTGCGTGAGACAACATCAGCACCTCGTTTGGATTAAGATCCAGCGTTTGCGCCAATTGCCACTTGAAAGCAGCAGTGTGAAGGACAGCGGTGTCAAAACTGTACTCCAAAAGCGGTATCGTGTGAAAGACGTGCCCTGCACATCACTTCAGAGACTTTGCTATCTCTTTGCCCCTTTTCCTCTAAGATGCCAAGACTTCCATCAACAGCATCACCCTCAGCCTACATTCAAGCGGGCAGCTCGTTTGGAAGGACGCCCGACCGCAGCCGTTCTCATCTGCAAGTTCAATCCGATCAATTGTGACAAAGGCTGTCAGCGTCGGAATAAGAAATCGATACCCGAGACGTTCTTTGGGAATTTTAACGATTCATTTTCCTCAAGTGAAGCGCGCATGGAGTGCTCGGGCTCCTCGTACTTTCAGATGTTTGCAGTGTTGATGGTGACAGATTATTGTTGTTGAGTGTCCATGCGAGACTTGGGGTGGAAACATGTCTGGCCACTTCTCTGAGAGGGTCGCTGCTATCAGAGATGGCATTTTGGTCCAGCACTTCGGTTTTTACTTCTAAAGTGCCCCGGAAAATCTTATTCATGTTCACCCTCTCCCTTTCTGTCACCTATCTGTTCTATAGCTTGATGAGCTGCTACAACTCCTTCCAGTTCCAGGAGAACTACGTTTATCAGGGAAGGCTGGTGACTGAGGAAACAACTTTTGTCACGCTGAGGGAGAAACTTTACTCGACCTCCTCTGAGGGCTACCTAGACGAGGAGTTCATCGAGAGGACAGCGACCGAGCAAACTATCGCAGTCTCGAGCGTTAGAAATAGCGTGGGGATCGACGAGAGGACAGCGGGATGGGCGCGAGCGCAGGCGGCTACGACCAGCAGCAGCATGTCGCGCGCTGCCGCCGCTGTGGCTGGAGAGCACGAGCACTCGGAGTTCAGCACCACGGACAGCGAGCTTCGGAGAGTGGTGAACTGCACATCGGATTACGGGGTGAAAAAATTGCCCCAAGCCATTATAATCGGAGTGAAGAAAGGGGGGACAAGGGCTCTGCTGGAAGCTCTGCGGGTTCATCCCGATGTTCGAGCCGTTGGAAATGAGCCTCACTTCTTTGACAGGAACTACGAGAAGGGACTGGATTGGTACAGGTGCGCACTTCACGTTTCTCTGTTGTGCTGTTTTTTTGGCAATTGCAAAGATGTGTGAGATGATTCAAATAAGTCTAGTTTATGCTCATTTGTTCATTCAATTTGGTAGTAATAATAATAATGGTTTAATGTCAAGTAGTGTATCTGGTACATTTTTTAAAAACTTTTTTATAATTTGGAATTACATTAAAACACACACACACACGAACACACGGATATATATAATGATACACATTTTAAAATCATTATTTTTATATACATCATTTAAATTTCTAAATTTTGGTTTTGTGGTTTTCTTGCCACATGACAACAAAATGGCTTCCTTCATGGAACTTATTTGATGAATAAGTTATTCATATTATTCTTATATTATTAAACTTTTACAATAAGAAAATAAAGCGAAATGAATAATTATGGTATATATATATATATATATATATATATATATATATATATTAGTATATACAATATATAATAAAACAAAACACTATTTTAATATAAACTGTCTTAATATTTATAGTGATGATGATGATCAAAGCACTTTGAAACATAAGATTGATGTTGGACTACACACATCCAAGTTTAGTACAATTTCTTCCAAAAAAAAAAAAAATGCATTCATCATTATTTTAATCAGGCCTGACTACACGATCAGGTGTGGCTTGTCAGCACCCTGGTTTAATTAATAACCTATCTTAAATAAATATAGACTACTTGTATTGCATCCAAGTATGTATCTCAGTCGTCATCTGTATCTGCATCTTAAAAGGGCATGAAATGAATTAATTAGTCATTAAATTAGACTAACACATATGTGATGGTTCAAGAGAACCAAGTTCCAGGCTGCAAGGCATGCTTTAGTCCAGCTTCAACATAATTACTACAGCAGCACGGCTGTTTAATTTCATGCCAAAGTCATGTTCACAGTCGCTGCTCAGTAGAGCCAGGTGCAGTGAATGCTCCGTTGAGCTCTTTCAGCACGCCTGTGCTCCGGACTCCCAGGTGTGCTCAAATCATGAGGTGCTTACTCAGGTGGATGTGCTCCCACACACCCATCCTCAACCGCTGCTGGCACGCTTTCGACTTGTCAGCCTTCGTCAGCTATAGCCATATTTCCTATAGTTTATATCTCTCCACTCCATTTGCAATCTGAACCAGTGCAGGTTATTACAGCCAGGCTGTTTTTCAGCGGAGTGCTGTTCTACATAGGCCTATCATCATTCAGCCGAGCAGTTGCCTATGGTGAGGGGACGCCGGTACGACGAGCGGCTGAGGGGTAGAGACCGAATGAGCATTAAGTCACACTGCGGTGTGTGCCGGATCTGCTAGCCTTGGGCTGTGACTCAGAGCTTTGGGGCCGGGGCAACATCTGCCGCAATTCACTTCAGAGGGAGCCCAACTTTCATTCGTTCATTTACCCGGGTGTTAATGCGAGCTGTTTCATTACACTCGTTGTGTGGGGGCTCATTAGACCAGGATGACAAGCTTACATAAATAACATCTAAGAGTGCTTGTGTGTTTTAATGTCTCTGAGCCTGGAAAATCCCTTAAGCGGCCTTGAATTTGTTTCCATGTGCGTTTGGCATCTGACATGTATAGCTTGTAGGAATATCGGACTTGAAATGGCCTACCGCACGCATCACATGTGCATCTTTAACTCTTTATGATAACACTGACTGGACATGTCAACATTTGTGTTTTAATATTCTCTTTTTGAATTCGTAATCTCACCAAATGCTTGCAAACTGATTTGCATTTGCAGAAGTGTTTCATTTCACACACATGTATAGTTCATAAAATGCATTTTACATAAGTTTTAGACGATATAGACGTTATTTTAAGGTGACTAGAGTGTAAGTGCTGAGTAATATTAATTGGTCAGTACTTATTACGTATTAATAAACTGCGTGTATTTAATATGGGGTTATGTTTAGGGTTAGTTCCAGTAATGGTGTGTAGTAATATAGTAAGTAGCATAACCACCTCGCCTTAAAATAAAGCGTTGCCAATGAAAATTCAGTCATTATTTATACTGTAATGTAGTTTACAAACCTAAATGACTTACTTGGAACACAAGAACACATTTAGATTTTTTTTTTTTATCCATATATTGAAAGTCGATGTTGCTTTGGGCCTCATTGACTTTCATTGTATAGACAAAAAAACAGTTCAAACATTCTTCAAAATATCTTACTTTATGTTTCACAGAAGAAAATATGTCATATGGGTTTGGAACATCATAGGTAAATGATGACAGAAACCACATGAAGGCGATTCGTTTGCAAATGTTTTACATTTAAAAAAATCCAGTGGTAAAGGCTCTTTGGACTTCATTTGCTGGGTTTATATATCAGGAGGAGTTAGATCGTCTTTTTTAGTCTTGAAATATGACAGTGCTCCTCCTGACACGATGTTTAAAAGGCTTGTCAGGGAGGACCGGATGCTATGTTAAACTCCTGTCTGCTTTTAAAAGAAGCCTCACTTTCACTGAGTGGGTAATGCGTTCCCTCTGTCAAATAATAATAGCTCGGCATCATTAGACTAAGCGCACCACTGCTGGGGTCCACTCTCAGATATAAAGGAGTGCAGGAAGGCAAAAAAAGAGAAAATGAGCGTTAAAGCTGAAGTGTGTAATTTTTGCAGTGATAAAATACTCATTTCCCAGCTTAATATGCAGAGGCAACTCGAAGTAAGCCATTTCTATGGCAAAACATTGTTCTTTTTTTCGAGCGTCTTGACTAGGCCGAAAGAGCAACATTGACATTTGGGGCGAGATTATCTGTTTTTAACAACAAATGCAGATGGTTGAAAAAATGTTTAGGAAACAGTTTGAAATCACTGCTTTTCAACAACTAAAAAAGGATAACTTTTTAAATTGTAAGTGGATATTTAATAATTATTTTCAAATCAAATCAAAAAAACATAACAGCACCTTTGTAATATTTATAATGAAAGTTCATTCCTTAAACATTTAGCAAATCAAAGCTGGCCGATAATATAGTGTATTGAAACATTACACATGGAAAAAAAATATGTTCATGATTTGCTATCATAACAGTTTATCTTTTGATAAATCAAATTAGATCATGTGGTTCAGATAACGTCATATTTTGGGGTTATTTTTTAATAGTTTATATTTATTAAACCTCCTTCATTGTATTAACTCAATTTAATTTCTATGTAATTCATTTCAATTACTTTTTCATTACTTTTAAACCAACAATCATTTTTTTTTAAATTGAGATATGCTATATTGGATAGAGTTGGATATAACATATGTAGCTATTCAACTTTATATAAAGAGCTGTGCGAACATATAGTTACATTTTGCGACGATATAAACATTCCAGCAGCCTATATTAGCTATACAGGTAAAGAACAAAAATTGCGTTTTTTACAGCCTTCTCTGATCTGTTATTTAGTCATTCAATTCAACAGTCCCCCGCACAGTATTCAGAGCTGGAGATCCTTCAGCTATTTGACCTCAGGAGAGTTTTTCCATCTTTTTGTCTGGTCGTGAGCCTGTAACAGGGGTGGCCTTTCAAGAGATAGCAAAGATTCAGCATTGCCTACACCAAGGTCTCTTCCTTTTTGTTGGAGATAAAACACATTCAGATCAATGAGAGCTTATACATCGCTGAAGCCCACGCATTGTTCCCCTTACAAGGCTACACAAGGAAGCACTTTAATTTCACCACCTATGTATTCCCTGATACCCCCATGTTTTTTCCTAAAGAGTGAAACTTATGAAACTTCTCATTCCTTACAACGTTTTGCATTTTAAAGGAATATTGAGAGTTATAGGCAAGTTAGCTCTATCAACAGCATCTTGCATTTTTGCCCTATATACTTCCAATGTATTAACAAACTGAATGATGAATCAAACTTATTTTCTGTGGTAATCGCTAACATACTAGAGATACCATCGATAGATACTGTATTATCGTATAACGGAATATTTCCTTAAAGGTGCTATATGTATTTTTTAGCGGCCTCTATCGGTGAGTTTGCAACCAATTTTTACTTTCACATGCTCGAACACAAGAGCGAACACTCATGGTACACGGCCACACTGAGACATTCAACACACCGGAGAAAGCAACACACAACATGCTGGAAACTCACGTAAACTCCACTGCAACGTTACACAGGGTTTCCGCGGGGCATTAAAAAGCATTAAAAGTCATTAAATGGATTTTCCGAAAATTAAGGCCTTAAAAGGCATTAAAAAGCATTAAATTTGATTCTTACAGGCATTACATTTTTTTATAGTTTTGAAGAGAATTTTATACAAATTTATTTGAATATAGCCTTCATAATTAATAATTTGTATTTGCGCTCGCAAAATATGTACGTTAGTATCGAATGTAAAAAATAGGTTAGTATGATAAACACGCGGGACCATTTTGGTTATTGCTTCCGGCCGGAGCAAAATTGCCGTGATTCAGAGGTGACGAGGGCATTTTGCACAGCAGTGGACAGGTCTGAAACTACTGAAAAATGGGAAAGTGCAAATTTCAGCAGAAGTGGCTGGAAAATGCAAATTCAAGACATGGTTGCAGCCGGTTGCTGGTAAACATTATGAAGGATTTTGCCGCGTTTGCAAAAAAAGGATTTAAGTTGGGGACAATGGGCGTCGGCGCCGTAAAATCACACATGCAGTGTGACGGCCACAAATCGGCGCTAAGAGTCAAACAGCAATCAACGATGCCTGATTACTTTGGTGTGACCGACAAATCTACAAGTAACGTTACGACGACAACAGATGCTGTAGTCACCAACGTTTGTGGAGCAATATTTAAAAAAAACAAAAAAACAACTGTGTGTGTGTATATATATATATATATATATATATATATATTATATACTGTATATATATATATATATATATATATATATATATATCCGTGGTTAGTTATGGGTCGTGTATGGCATTATTTTTTTTTAAATGGCATTAAAAAGGCATTAAAAAGGCATTCAATTTCATTTGAAGATACCTGCAGAAACCCTGGTTACAATAATAGGCTACGTTTATCGTTGAACTGATGCTCCATGCTCGTACCATGATAACGTTACATTTGTGGTGTTATCTACTAACTATTCGTGTATCTTTCACAATTAGCAGTGTCAACGTAGTGAATGTATAATATGATAACGGAAACGGTTAGTGAACTAGACTGAACATTTTCCAGTGCAACAGTAAGATCGTAGGAAGTAACATTACTGTACTAAACGTGTTACGAAATGTGTATTATAAAAACATGATAGTAGTGTGATTAGTGACGTTAGACTGTAGATCTAGTACATACAATAAAAGTTGCATCCTAAAGCACCTACTTTTTGTTATCCTGGAACAGTCTATTGTATTTATTTCATGGCTCATATGTTGTAGATTACCTTGTTATTTCATTACGGTTTACCATTATTTCAGCATATCTGAATAAAAAAATTGTGGAAGTCTCTTCTTAATTCAAACTCTCTGCCGATTTTGAACCGTGTTTTCGTAAGTCGATTCGATTCACGTCAAGGCCTGACGAGCTTCAGCAGAAACATTTTAGTTTTTTATATTTATGTGGAGATTGTGTTGTTATGTGGAATTGGTGTTATCAGACTCATGTCGTCAGCTGCAGTGCCGTCACATAGACTGTATATAAAAAGGAGAGCCTATACCCGGAAACAAAACACCCATTACCATGTCTGAATTTCAGCTCTGGAGGCTTCCTCTGCACTTATAGTCGACTAAAAATAGTCGATTAATTAGAAAATTGGATTTGTTTTTTCAGCCCAGAAAATGGCTTCTTCTCAACATGTCGACAAAACAAACCAAACTCGTCCAGGGCTCAGCTACGACTACAGTGTTTGAGGGCGGGAAAAAAGTAGACGCTGTTTGTGGGAAGCCAGTGAAGACCATTGGCTGGCATTATGCAAATTTGTTTCAATCCTATGTAGGTTTTGTACATTAACACTAGAAGTGCCAGAATTCCAAAACTACTAGAACGGCCACAAACGGTCATTTTGACCGTTAGATTAAAAACAGTGTTGATGAATAATTTTCGTAATTATTTTCGTCAACCACATTTTTTCAAAGATGAAAACGAGACGATAACTAAATAAAAACTAGGTTTGAATGACAAAAACAATGACGAAAATGTTATAGTGACGATTTGCGAAGCGGTCAATAGGCTAATAATAATAATAGGACTAGCAGAACTAGTGAACAGCCCATGCAGCAAAACAAACAGCGCAGGACAGGGCAGCGGAGCTCACCAGGATGATCCGACATGAATGGAACATCTGGATCCGCCGTGTCTGATGATAGCAGCCGTCTCTTTTTCCTTGATGTGGACTCTGACTCTGAATCACTCTCTGACGAGGAGGAAATGTTAACTTGCACCCAGGAAACGTCGCTGTCACTTTCCACCTCCGATTGTTCCCCGCATCCGAATCATCACTCGTCAAGTTCTGAAGCATCTCCAGGGCCATGGTTCGAGTCATGTTCCTCCTCATTCGCTCATTCATTTTAGACATTTTAGCCTTGCAATATATATAAATATATATAGGCTAAATAGCCTATAGATAACGTAAGTATTATAGTGTAGTCCGGTTTTATTTGCTTATTTTTGATCAACAACTAATGTAGAAATTATTATATAGCTAACACCGCTACAGAGGTGACCGGGCGGACCTTTCTGTTGACAGTTGAGAGAGAACACGATCAACCGCGGGATATTTAACGGAAAAATACCGCAAAATTCAGTGCGGTCAATATGACCGTCTATGGCCGAAATAGGTAAATATGTTCATTTTTTTTTTTGTTTTGCCTTACGTTTACGTAACTTAATTTATATGAAAAGCATTTTAAATGAAAATACAGACAATTTTAGGAAAAGTCAGGTACCAGCAGGATTTTATTATTTTTTTCAACAAAGTTATTGTAGATATAAAATTAAAAACGGTCAAAATGACCGTTGTGGCCGTTCTAGTGTTAATGACGACTCATTTCAGGCAATTCAGAATCTTTTAGGAGACATTAACTCCAGTTGTCATGCACTTTGATCTTTGAAACTTTGCAGACATTTTACATTCACAAACAGCTTTGTTGCACACTAAATGAAAGGTAATATCCTGACAAAGAATAATAGGTGCACTTCAAAGGGACAGTTCACCCAAAGATATCTTTCATTTTCTCAACCTCATCTTGTTCCAAACCAGTGTTATTTTACTGTCAGTGAGATTATAGATTTTATTAATATTTTGAATTACTTTTGATTTTTACATTTCCTAATTTTATGTGTTTTTGTCATTTTTATTCATTTTTTTTTTGGCATGATTTCACAGACAATGCTTAGATTAAACCAGGATTAGGCCAAGATTATAAACGCGCATCTTGAGGCAGAACAATGGCACTGACATATGCTAATATATCTTTTCACTGTGTCATTGTTTTGGTTATTGTGGTACGCAAGGTTCAACTAAATTAAAATAATGTTACTTTTTTAATATTTTCTTTTGTTTGTTAAAATACTTGACACATTCTGGTTCAGATATAAGAGTATCATGTTAGTTAATGTGATGAACGACTGTGGATACTCTGCTAGAAAACCAATGTGAATCTCAAGGGAACCGACTTCACACATCCACTCAAAATGGCTTGAAAATAGTTAGATGTGAGAAAAGCTCCAGCGCCATGCCACATGCTTTGATGCATTTGCATATCTAATGCAATAAAAAATCAGATGTTTTAAGTGTGGCTTAATACTTTTAGGCCCACTGGGTGTATAGCGAATAGTCAGTGAGTTTGTGAAGAGTATGAACAGCCAGCAGAGTTGATTCTTTCCCGTCAAAAGTTGAGACACAAGCCTCTGACAGGAGGAGTGAGTCACAGATGAAGATCCACTGCTGAGCAAAGCAGGACAGAGCCCAAATCCACCGTTTATCCCTTGTTTACCTTTCCTCAGCACGCCGCGCTGCAGTTCAACCCGACTCTCGCCTCCCGACTGCTGGCTCAAAGCTGCAAGGGGAAGTGGGCCGCCTCCCAGCTCAAGCTGGATGCCATCTCTCTCCGCACAGCCTAGCTCTTGCAGCTCCCTGGGATCCCCCAATCTGCCTGTTGCTGATAAGCTTCCGCCAAGGCGTGCAAGGACGCACCTCTGGGTACGCGGATGCCAACGTGGCAGTCGTGGAATTAAACTTTTTAATTAGCAGCATGCCCCTGTGCCTGTCGAGAGCGAGTGGACTGCTGCAGTCAGGTCTGTCTCATCCCCCTATTTCCACTTAATTAAATTCACTAGCACAAAAGAGGCCCATTGACTACAGGAGTGTCCGCCCTGCCACTTCACATGTTTATCACCCTTCCTGTCATCCTTTAGCTGCAGGTGCAAACATTGTACCATTCCAATGCTGAGATTCAGCCTCCGCGTCTCCTGGAGGTTGAAAATCGGAAACGTGCATGCGCTGTTATTTTGTTCCGACGTATTGATGATTTGAAGGCATCTTCAGGAATTCGTATTCGGCTTTCGGGGTTGCGCGGATACTCGCGCACATATTGTTTGTCCCTCCAGAAACATTTCCCAGACAGCAGTCTTGACAGTTCAATTACATCGGGGATTTAAAGTCAAAGTGCATTAAAGCGTAAGCATTCACACGGCGCCCCAGTCTATGAGAAAGGTTCTCCATGGCCTAAAGAATCAAGGTGAATAGAGAGCTCATATTGCGGAATTTACTCAGAGGTCAGCCTTCCAGGTTATTCGAGTCCATTTCTTTTGTGGTACCAGAGCTATGCGTGGAATTCCGACATTATATTTTTGAAGGCCGAGAGAGGAAAATTCACCCGCCGTCAAGATTCTGGAATACTTTTTTTTTTCTTTTCTTACTCACTCCTCAACGCTTTGCTCTTTCTGACAGACATCCTCGCTGCCTGCTGGCCTGAATCGTGTTAGAAAGTTTCTGAAGTGATGATCTTCCTCCAGTTCCACAAGTTTAATTCATTTACACTAAAAATCTAATTTTTCTATTTAATTTCCAGGCATTAAAGTATTGGCATCATCACACAATCTGCCATTAAAGCCCAGCTTCGGTCCAGCTTTGTGTCTGTGAATGAGAACCTGAGCCGTGTCCTCATTGCAAAGCATATAGGGAGGCTGGCTAAGCTTTGTCACTTTTTTGTTTTGTTTTGTTTTTTAGACCCACATTGTGGACGGATTGCTTATGACAGCCGCTGCCTCAAGTATTAAATTATTTATTTTTTTAAGCCAAATATAAAGTGTTAGCTTAAGTCATTTCGAGCTTAAATGAATTCTCAAAGGGATTATTTACTTTCCACGGATTTGCCATGATGTGTTTCCAGTCAGAAGGAACAATGAATTTCGTTCAACAAAGAGCTGGTTTACAGCCATCTTAAAATCTCTCTGAATGAGAATTCCCTTGGACAAATAGGCATGTCAGTCATACTTGACAGGATTGTAATTTTCTCCCTGTGTTTTCTGCTGCAACCCTCCCTTTTTGCGTATTGGGTGAGTGATACAGTCTCAAGACACGACCCAAAAACAAGCTAATGCAGTTCAGACAGGGACTCTTGACACGTTGAAATCACGCAGTGAGGGCAAACATGCGGCTTCCAGCATGTCTCACGGCTGCTCCTCTGACCTGACATTTATCGTGGCAGGGCTTTACTTTTCCTCAGAGGAGCTGTAGGGATGAAAAAAAAAATCGGATTCCCTGCTAGGAATGTGACACATGGCTTCACCTGCATCTCTCTGTGACATCTGACACAGTACAGAGAAATCCTAATATGCCATATGGCTCTGACAGATAGAGAATTCTAGTTAAAAGAATAGTGTAGTTTCCCCAAAAGTGAAATATCTGTCATCGTTTACTCATTTTCTATTCTTGTCTGCTACATTTTTCTTCCATGAATTTTTGAAGAGTCGTTATGTGCATCAATGAAGTGCGTTTGAGCTTCCTTTTACCGTATTTTATGAACTGTCGTTTCTGTCGGGCGGAAACCTTGTATATCCATATTCCGTATTTTTTCTTTTTTCCATAAATCACTACTATTGGTACCCATCATGTCTGACTGTGAGTTTTGGAAATGATTTAACCAATTAAAAGTATTAAAAAGAGCCTGTGACTAAACCTTATACAGTAACTGTCGGTAAAACTTGATAACTCCAAACGTCTCAATCGTGAATGAAGCGTCGCACACAGTTTGGACCGTCTCTGCTTGTTTGCAATGCAAGAGTTAATAAAGAACTGGTTCTTTGAATAAGTATTGGATTTTCTTTACTCAATAAACACTATATATATATATATAGTCAGTTTAACGCGTTATTAACGGCATTAACACAAACCCATTTTAACAGCGTTAATTTTTTTTATCCCCCGATTAACGGGCTTTTTGGCCTAGCAAAACTTTTGTGTTTTTTTTTTTTCACATGCTTTTGCAACAGGACAGGGCATGCGCAGCGCTGCGCTGCGCTATGAAACCCATTCATTTCAATAACTAGCATTGCGAAAGGACGTTTTGTTGCTTTGTTGACCAAAGCGCACTTGTTTAGGCTTACGAGCCAGCCAAATAGTTGGTTAACATTACGTTTTGAGTGGATGACGAGCGCGAGACGCCGAAATGGATGCCAATAAGATTCTGGATGGAAAGTTTACTTTAAAAAAAATTGCCAAATGGTTCCATTGACAAGACCAAAGTGGTCAATATCAGGACGTCGTCAGTATTTCTTTCACCCTTTTATTGATGGACAGTGTTACATTGAGAGATTATTTGCTCCAAGTGAGAATGTTTTAGTGTGAAATTGAACACAGTAATGTTGCAAAAAATACATTTGCACAAAGCAAGTCGATCCACTTGTTGATAAGAGCATTAAAATTAATTAAAAAATAATAATAATGGGACAAAAGAAATCAAGAGACATTTCGGATAGATAAAAGTGTGTGATTAATTGTCATTAATCGCGAGTTAACTATGGCATTAATGTGATTGATTGCGATTATATATATATATATACAGTGTTGGGAAAGTTCACTTTCTACCTGAACTACATGAATGCGCTCTTCATATCAACACTGTGTATATATATATATATATATATATATATATATATATATATATATATATATATATAACATAATAATGCATGCAAGTCACACGGTGTTTAATTATTTAAAAATACCTTTTTTTTTTATTTCCTGAAAAGTAGTATTGGTTTTGGACATAAAAGTTTTCCGCTCAATGGCATAGGTATGCATGTGCATTGATCTTAAATAAATTAAAGCTTGAATTAAATCTGTTCATCACATGAAGTGATCGCCTCTTCACAAGACTTGGATTAAACAGCTTGATTCATATGGATTACATTTTACAATGAACTTATTAAAACATGAACGTTTTGGGAGAATGAACTTTCAAAAAAGGCACAGAAATCTCTGTGTTATTAATATGTTCATTTGTGTTTCAAAAAAAAAAAAAAAAAAAAAAAAAAAAACCCTTGCAGGGTGAGGGTGAGTAAATGATGACAGAATTTTCTTTTTGGGGTAAACTTTCCATTTAAAGTACAAAAAAAGTACACACAACTTGTGTTCCTAAGTCATTGTTCTTTAGGTTTTTATGAAGAAAATATCATCATTTATGTTGTTTTTCATTGATAATCTGAGAACAACATTGATGCTACTGCTTGGTTGTGCAGTAAGTAACCGAACACAATGAAGGACACAACCTTATAGTGATTAAATAGTTACATTTTTGCCCTGTTCCTCAAAAAAGGTTTATTGTTGGGCTTCAATAGACTTGACATAAATTGCATGGGCTACTCCTACAATCCTGGTGCTTATGTACATCTTTTCTTTTGATCGTGACTGCACTGAATCATGTATTTTTTCTGAGTGGCAATCCTTCAAAACTACTCTTAAAAAAGAAGACTACTTTTTGTGTCCGATGGAAAAATAAACAACATATGGGTTGAAACGGGTTCGGCAGTGGAATAATAGGTTGGAAATGAAGTGTTTCCCTTGTTTTGACAGAAAGAAATGTGAACAAACATATGAGCGAGCCAGCTTTTTAGCGATGCTGCTTGGTGAAGGATCTGTGACATAGCTCACACCACCCATTTCTTCAATAATATATGCCGCTTAGAAGATTGTGACAGGCTTAATTCAATTATGGTCGTGAGAAGTGCTTTCACTCCGTAGGTATGAGCTAATTCCTCTGTTAACACCCCTGAGTCACTGTCACAAACAAAGACAAACACATCCATTGGCTTACAGAAGCTTGTTTGCTGTGATTGTCCCATTGCCTTTGATGTTTCTCATTGCTTTCTGTTGTTTATTTATTCATGTGCTTTTCCTAGCCTGGAATCACCATAAGGTATTCAGTTAGAATAATTTTAGTATAGTGTGAAACAATGTAGGGTTATTTTGGAAGTGTAAACTGAGTGCAACATAGTTTCAACACACCAAGTGATTAGATTGTGTGTTCCTCAGGGAGCTTGAATGCATTTTGGGGAACTTTGTGTCTTTGTCTATTGAGGTTTCAAGTTGCATAACACCATTAATCAAATACCCCAAGAGAACGTCCCGCAATATCATCTCAGCTAGTAATGGCCACATGTGCCAAGCATCCTTTGAGATCTGGACTAAGCTGATCAGATGTAACAGGATGCTTTTAATGATTATTATAATTGCTAATTGTATTTGAAAGGTGTTTGTTTTGCTGGGGTAATTTTGATTATTGCCACTTGAGATGTTGGGTCGCGCAATGTTTTGTTGACATACTTTGCTTGTTCTGTGCCTGCCTATACATCATACATGGCTAGTGTTGCTTCTTGCAAACTGCATAATTAATTTAAACTGCATTTAAAATTCCTTTACCGTGATATTTGATTATCATAAAAGGTATAATTATGTGTTTCGAAGAGAGTGAATTGGAGTCGCATCATATCCTGTAATTTTATAGCAATAGTGGCAAGTTACTTTGCAGTATGTTCTTTACTCAAATACCACACACTTTTCGGGCTTAAATGAAACTGAAAATGTCAAATATCTTGGTTTTGGAAGCATTTTCCCCATTCATTTTCTCCATAGGAATTAAAAAAAACGTATTTAAAGAGTCCATATCCTACTAAATCAAATGTATCTGTAATTATTATTTAGGGTACATTAGGGTACATTTCTTAAAGGAGTAGTTCACTAAAAAAAAAAAAAAAAAACTTTTGCTGATAATTTACTCACCCCCATGTCATCCAAGATGTCCATGTTATTCTTTCTTTAGTCGAAAAGAAATTAAGGATTTTGATGAAAATATTCTAGGATTGTTCTCCATATAATGCACTTTACTGGGAACTAAATGGTCCAAGGTCCAAAAGACAGTTTCAGTGCAAACTGCAAACTGTTCAAAGGGCTTTAAACGATTCCAGACGATGAATAAGGGTCTTGTCGCTCATTGACAAAAAAAAAAAAAAAAGTTAAAGTTTTATAAGCTCAAACGCTCGCCTGTTCTGTGATGCATGTTTATGACTCTCCTGTTCAAACTCGTTTATCAAAATGAACAAATCTTTGTCAATTCGTTAATTTCGTTTGTTGAATGTACCAAATGACACGACAAAAAAAGATTTGTTAATTTTGATAAACAAGTGATCAACATTTTGCAGTTTGCACTGAAACTGTCTTTTGGACCTTGAACCGGTTGGTTCCCAGTAAACTCCATTATATGGAGAAAAATGCTGGAATGTTTTCATCAAAACCTTAATCAGTCCCTCCAGGATTTCACAATTTTTTTTGTGATTTTTGCGATCAAAATGACTGATTTTGTGGTGGTAATTTCCAAAAATTTGTGAAAAAATTTGCGACCTATATTTAACATTTACCATAATAGTATTCAGTCCTTCCAGAAAAACACGGAGTTTTTTTTTTGTGATTGTTGCGGGCAAAAATTGATCGATTATGCGGCCAGTTTTCTT
This sequence comes from Pimephales promelas, assembly GCF_016745375.1. Next base: position 31,918,319 of record NW_024121321.1, on the reverse strand, counting down.
TAAAAATGCCATGGAATATGTGGGATATTTATGCAATTTTATGCGATGAAATTGCTGGAATTTGCAAAAATTGAGGGAACTTGCAAAAATTGCGGTTTGATGAAAAAGAGAAAAAAGTGATTCCCCCAACATCCTGTTAATATAAGAGTCATTTCTTATTACTTCCTTTGATAAACAAGCATACTACATCATAGAAAGTGCTGGGGATATTTAATTTCTCATCTTGTTTTATTTCAGACTGTAAGAGTGTAAATAAGGCGTGGCCCCTTTAAGAGCTGCGCGCTCCCTGTTGAACTCTCTGCAGTGTTATATGTGCGCCTCGAACGCCCCATGTGTGCGTGTAATTTCTGTTTGATGCTACTATACTTTTATCTTATGTTGTTTATTAAGTAACGATGTGACAGTAGAATGTTCGACAGACAGTTATACGAGTTCGATTTGTGATGTCAATCGCCTCCGCGAGTCTGTCTGGCGTCGCGTAATTGCGTCACTTCATAACGTTCCCATGGAAACAGGGGGAAATGGCTGCTCTTATGTGAAGCAAACGCAACATTTTTCAACTTTCTGCTAAGATACATGTGACTTTTTTTTGCAACGAAAATGCGAGGATTATGAAATTATGCAAACCCCGCATATTTTGCACGGAAATCGGCAATTTATGCGGCGAAAGTGCGGCGTATTTGAAAAAATGCGGCCCCCGCATAAATATGCGGACTTTGGCTGATTTTGCATTGAATTCAGCGATCGCATAATCGCGTTTTTCTGGAGGGACTGCTTAATTTCTTTTCGACCGAAGAAAGAAAGACATGGACATTTTGGATGACTTGGGGGTGAGTAAATTATCAGCAAAAGCTTCCCCCCCCCCCCCTTTTTTAAAGTGAACTACTCCTTTAAATTTATCAAAAGTGACTGTAAAGACTTTTAACATTGTTAAAAAAAATCTAATAAATACTGTTCTTGATTGATCTTTCTATTCCTCATATATAATAATAATGACGATAAATTATTATTGAGCAGCACAAGGGTTTTCAACATTGTAATAAATGTTTCTTGAGCAGCAAATCAGCTTATTAAAATGATTTCTGAATGATCATGTGACACTGAAGACTGGAGTAAAGACCAGTTACACAGAATGCGTTTTTGCTGTCAGAAAAAACTTGCAAGGACTAGAAATGCTTTTTTAGGGATTGACCTTCTTTTAACTTGAGCTCGTATTTTTAGAATGCCGCGTCATGCCTCAAAAGATGTGAGCATAACTGTTAAACATGTCCGTCTTTTTATGTCCCAAACTTTTATGTCTTATGTCCCATTGTCCCAAACAATAGAGCACATTTGCATTCGCCGCTCAATCGCGAGTTACTGTCAGTACTATTAGTTACTACAGTCTACAGTTTGCTAGCTTGCTATGCCTTTGACAAGGAAATGCATGGAGACAATGAATAGGATTTTTGCACTGGATTGCATACCCCTATGTGATTGTGCAGTTTTTAAAGAATTCCATGTGACTTTGAGTTCATGTTTGGTTAAAACATACATTTTTGGGTACCTGGAGTGTTTAAAATGAGGCATAAAAATAGTTTTCATGAAGGCGGTTGGGAAATTAAGGTAGACTTATGCCACTTGTTGACGTATTCTAAATGTTCTTTGTTCACCACTGATCCTCATTTAAATTCTCTCCCTGCGTTAGTCATTTTTTCTTCCTTTTATCTCAAAGATAATACACATTTGTGTGATTTACCACAACAGACGAAATGAAATAACGTGAAAGAAATAACGAAATGAGACTATATCCTTTCAGGCATGCAGCTCGGTCTGTCAGTGTGTTGCCGGATTGGGGTTCTCCATTCAGTTACTAACATGCTTGCAGTGACACACACTCTCTCTTCACGGCCATCCACCCCCCTTTTTCCTCTCACCTGTCTGTATATATTTGGAATTTCGTGTTTATTTTTAACCCGGAACACACAGTTGGAAAAGCGTTAACACACAATGGTTTAATTGATCATCTCGATAAACAATGAACCCAAACTCATTCAAGGTCACTTTCCAATCACAGCCTCCACGTACTCGGTCCTCCAGTTACTTTAAAGGGCCAACAAACCATGAAAGCGCATCCTGGCAGAGGTGAGAAGGTAGCAGTGCTGTAACTAATGGGTTTATTTAATTTAATTTACTGCAGCAGCCCGGGATCACAAGAGCCGTACGGGGCCGGAGAGAGATTGAGGTTGCTATGGGAAAGAAAGAAAGATTAACCCTCTTTTCAAAAGGGCAAAATTCGCTCTCATGTCGTGCGGGATTTTCCTGCAGAGATATGGCACTGTTTAACTTGGCAGAACTAAATGAATACAGGTTTGTGGAGAAATGGGGCTCTCCAGTTTATTTCTGACAAGCCTCCTAATCAACGTCACGCTGGGGCCGCGCGCGCTGGGCTGAGAATCGTTCCGAAATGAAAGCTTTGTAAACACATCTTCAGATGGATGGAAAGGAGCGTTTCCCACCACGACTGCCTCTCGATGCAAAATGGACGCACGCCTTACCAGCGTATGCTGCCGAATCCACAAAAAAAAAAAAAAAAATGGCTGTGTTTACTGACTGATAGAATATCACGGTCATGGTCAAGCATGTGTTGTAGTCATTAACGCTCTCTAATTAGGGACTCGCCTGTGATCCTCTATTGTGCTTACGTGTCAGTGCATATCTCTTTATGCATGCCGTCCCCAATTACCAGGCAGAAAAAAAAAGAAAAGAAAAGGAAAACGTCTCAGAATTCCTGATGCAATCTGTGGAATGTAAATGAAGCAATCCCAGCAGCCCTTGGGTTTGCATAGCCACAGTTCCTGCTGAATGGCTCATACGGAGATCTGTTTTGGAATAAAACAGCTGAACACATGCACGCTCCACCTTGGGTAAATCCAACAAACGCTCCGGGGCGTAGAAAATGAATGTGGCGTGATAATTAGTTAACCAGCAGAGCGTTGCCGGAAGATGGAACGCTAGTGTTTAATAACAGATAGTTTAGTTTGCGACTCTTGTAATGTCCCCATTTCTTAAAACCGTGTTGGTGCTTTCTGACAGTTCCTTCTGTTCTTTACTTCCTCGCAATCATATTTGATGTTCTCTTCTTGACGTTTTTGGTTTGAGGTGTCAGAGCGTTGTAAAACATTCTCAACGCTGATAGATGCCTCGGGCTGAGGCACATTGAGACAGTGAATTTTTGTTTGCTTAGTTCTCTTAGAATTCGCCTTTGGCTGACTGTGTCATGCTAAGATTATCATGTGGGGTGGATACACACAGGGTTTCTGGGATTTAACTATCATCACATGCTTTAGCAGTTCCTTTGTAGCCATGGATGGCGATGCTTGACGGTGTTATTTGACACCAAGTACCACTGGGCCACTGTGAAAGCTGAAGAATGAGATTCTTGTAGTCTGGTACGGCAAGTGTTATTTGAGCAGAGGCAGCAGAAAGCATAAATGGGGAATTTGATGTCAGTTGGCCATTTATTTGTAATTTGTGCTCAAGGGTTTGTTCAAACACACCTTTCCAGCAATCCAGAGTCAATACAGTCCTGTGGTCGTGGCACATGGTTCACAGAATTGTATTATGCTGAATAGTTTTTATCTCATTTGCAGTGGCGGCTCCTGCAAAATCTCTCAGGAGGGGCAAATATTTGGATGATTGATAAGGACAAGGCCCACCCATGCAATGGATAAATTAAAAGCTTAAGCATGTAAAGTCAACTTCACTTTAATATTAATGACTAATAAAGTGACTTAATAACAATAAATCTTCTTGTTTCTATACTCACTATTATTACACTTATTACATCACATTAAAGAGATTCGGCACACAAATTAAGATATTTTTGATTATATCTAAGAGCTGGATCACTCCTCCATACACAGCAAATTCTGTTTTTTGGAATAAACTCCGTTAGTTAAAATCAACTCAATCTGAGTGTACATGTGAGACCATCAAATAGACTCCAGCGCAGAGTTAAAATAACTCTGCTCTTGGAGTTGAATTTAACACTTTTTCGGAGTTAAAATTTATGGAGTTAAAATACTAAACCTACGGAGCGTAAATGTAACTCTAAAAATAATTATATGAACTCATTACCAGTGTTAAAAAGTAACACTCAAAAAAAATATTTAGAGTTAACATTTATTTAACACAATATAATGTTTTGTGTGGAAATTACTACACTGAACACCATATTCTTGATTTACTGCCTTTATTTCAGCAAATCGATTTGGTTCAGATTTGAGGAGGAGTAACCTTCAACCGGTTGTCTGCAGGACAGTCGTATATGAAGATCACAAAAACAACAGTATGAGGCATAATCTAGCACCATTCATTGAGAATGCAAAAATATATTAGCTGAAAATCACGCACATGTGATCGTGGGTCACCACTAATACGTAGCCTAACGTTATAGCTGTTACAACTCAAATCATTGCAGGCCTACACAGCACAACTATCTTATTTTCCAGGGTAACGTTAGACACGGCAATTGTGTAACCACGTATGCCTGTAATGCATTGATGCATCAACTTCACGGTAAAACACTCATTTTCAGAAACACGGTGAATGGAAAGACGGTTAGCTAATGTTAACTCGTTTACATTGACAAAAACCCACGCAAATAGCCATTTCAAAATTTGAAACAAGTAAACAAACGTTCAACAGCAAGTTTGTCATAATCGTTGACGTTAGTAAACAGTATAACTAGCCTATATAACGTAGCAGCTACGCGATGACCAAACGTGTTTGTCAGAAAATATAGAACATTTTTAAATAGTTTATATACTCTTTTACCTACCTCACGACGAGGCACATAAGTCCATTATTCCTTTATCCAGCGGCAGGGTCGTGTCGAGGCGCATTTCTCAAAAATAACTCCAGGTGTAGCTAGTGTTAAACCAAAACACACTCCTGAACACCAATGAATGAACTCCAAAATACAACACAGCCGGGGAGTATCCAATAACACAAAGTGTAGTCAGAGTTAAAAAAAATAACTCAAAAGTAACTCTTTTTTGCCTAACTCATGATTTTTCAACTCCTGAAATTTGCTGTGTAGGCTTCTAAAGGACTGTGTTCGCCATGGCGTTGTTCAAGTTCAACTGTCTGTAGCCACAACAACTCGCGAGATGTCCCAACAGTCTCTCTCGCTCTCGCTTTTTTTTTTTTAATCAATTTGATAAAGATAATTAAGTAGTGTTTCATTTTTTATTGTTGCTGTTTGAATTCAAAATTGTTTTAAAATATTATTTGTCACTTAATATTAAAGATTTTTAATAGTGGATGTTTGTTCCCACCAATCGCTGCACAAGTTAAGGATACGTATGATGATGTAAGCACGTTAGTGCGAGCCCTCCCGGAACCCATAGAGAATGCGTTGCAGTGCCTGCAGTTCGAAAAAAAACATCTTTGAATGTAAGTCTATGGGAACACTCTGGCCGATTTTCAGCCAGAGTGAAATCGCCCAAAAAGAGGCGGTACTCCACAGAACGTGACATGACACTGATTGGACTATATAGTGATGGCTAGCGTAACTCTCTGGTTGAATGAGATTGTGAGTGTGATGATTCACACTTTGGTGGTGCGTCGCCCAATCGCCCCAATGAAGAAACCGCCCCTGCTCATTTGTAGAGTAAATATCTGTCTTATAATAACATGTAAGATGTGAGAAACAGATATTGAAGTGGGAAAGTTGTTGGTTCATCAATACTCTACTTTTAATTCATGTCTGTATTTGCCTGAATAACTTTTTGTCTCAGGAGCAGAGGGAATGAAGTTACCGCAGAATAAGAAGTATAAAGGTTAAACGCTGAGTAGTTGTTGTCTTGGGCACTTAACATCCCACATGTGCTGCTATACACGAGGCTACTGTAAAATGGGCAGCCATTGTACTAATACACCTGGTATTGAGATCTTTACAAGTAGACAAGGGAGACACATTCATGTTTGCACCTGGTCCATCTCTTTTGTACACTTTCAACCATATCTGTCCTGATTTCTTCCAGGGGAGGGTCTTTCGATCGAACGGATTATATAATCTCACACAATTTACATATGAACGCAACCGGAGACGACATACGGAGAACAAAGCTGCGAGAGCACCGAGAGTGTTGGAATCAGGAACGTTGAGAGAACATAGTACTTAGTACATTTTATATTTTCAAAACCAAACTTAGGTCTTCAGGCGACAAACTTTTTAATGTTTGTGTGTAAGGTCAGTAGGTGGTCTTTTTTTGGCTGTTTGAATGCATTTAACCCAACCCGATCTCACGACCAAGTCGTACGAATTCGACGAATGATTAAAAAGTGGCTAAATCGTAACAATTCATACGACCTCACTCGTACGAATTAGTACGATTTTGCTAAATCGTACATATTTTACGAATTGGCCAACTCGAATGAATTCATACGAATGACCTACCCCTTTCCCCGCCCCTAAACTTAACCATCACGTGGGTTTAGATAAATCGTACAAATTCGTACGAGTGAGGTCGTACGAATTAGACACTTTTTAATCATTCGTCGAATTCGTACGACTTGGACGTGAGATAGTGTTGATTTAACCACATGAGCATTTAAATGCGTTTTGGACTATCTCGGGAAGTTGTTCATAGGGAGAAGATTTCATTTGAAACAGGTTCTGGACACAATTCGGAAACGTATTATTTTGGCTATTTTAAACTCTACTAAATCATTAAATTTTAGTAGGTTGGAATTTATAAATAGCTTGTTTGTTGGATGATAATAATCTGTTTTATTTATTAGTCGTATTGCACGTTTTTGCAAAAGAAGAATTGGTTTTATTGTTGTTTTGTATGTATTTTCCCAGATCTCTATGCAGAGAGTCATGTATGGCACTATTAGAGACTGATACAATAGTGGTGCCCTCTGGGATAAAAAAATCAAATCATACGCCATATTCCATACCAAATGGGGGCAGTATACCTCCAGAAAAATACCTCCGCGGCCGCGCGCACTCATGTCTTTAAACAACACGGGTGAGCTGTGTTGCTCTGTCTCCCTCGCGCATATTAATCAAATCAATTGACACGATAGTAAAAGGTTGGAAGACCGCAGTTTCACATGGATCATTTGGAGATTTTCAGAGATTAGAGACTAAATGAACAACATCTCAATACTAAATTATTAAGGCCGTCTCATAGACAAGCCGGTGCATTTCGACAATATGGGAAAATTAAAGCCCAGGCTATTAAAGTTATTTCTAGTTTATGGTATTCGTTTTGTTCATGTTACATTTTTATCATTAGTTTGAATTAATTTGACAGACAGCATTCCCTGATGTGGACCAAGCTAGCGCCTTTCAGAGCTGCCAACTCTCACAAACTCACCGTGAGACACACAACTTTTCACACACTCTCACACCACACATCCATTTTGTCATGCACAGAAAAGGACACGGAGACCGATCTCAGCTCTCAGATTCTGTTCATTTTATTACGCAATTCAAACAATAAATGCAGTTTTGGCGCTTGTACATGTTAGACGACAGATCCCTAGCGCACGTGAACCGATCATCTCTACTAGCTAATGGTAAAAGAACACGAACACTGTTACAACTTACCAAAATGTATTCCTCATGCATAATATCGACCAATCATTTTTTTAACTCATCCCTGAACTGAAATTTAGTAGTGGGCTGTATTTCCACACGACATGACATCAGGTTCAAGTACACACAAGCCGCGCGAGTTACTCGTCTATTGCAGTTTGGCTGGTGGTAATGTTGCCCGCCCGCATACCGCCTCCCATGGCCGAAACTGGTATTACGACACCTGCCGGGCCGGGGCTAGTAATTTAGCATGCTTATTTAGGTGTATATCTTTGCAGCACTATAACTTGTCAGTTTTTTAATGACATCATTGCACTTATTTCTTCTCATTCTTTTGATGTGTGTAGCTCATTTTTTGGATGTTTTTACCTCAATTATCCCATATGGCACCTTTAAGGCCTTTGAATCAAGAATGTATTTTATTTTGGACAGGATAGTCAGAGTTTTTAAGGTTGTTTTTTTTTTTTTTTCCAGAAATGTATGACTTTATATAAGTTATGTGGGATTTACAACAGTTTGTTGTCAATAATGACACCTAAGAATTTAATTTCACTTACTATTTCTAGTTCTAGTTTTAAAGGGACTCTGTGTAGATTTTTAGGTATTTTATTATCTGAAATCAATATTTTTATTCATAAATATGTCCTCAATGGTGTACAAATACCTCTGCAAATTATCTGACTTATCCTCGTAAATGAAGAATTTATTATCTTTATGTACATGGGACGGGTAGGTTCACGAAGGCTTCCATGTCCGTTCCGCCATTTCGAAAAACTATAATAGCAGAGAGGGTCAAAAAGTACCACAAGCCAAACGCATTTCCACAACGCGTTTTCGTTCAGACTCAGAGCCATCGTCACGTCACATTGAGAGGCGCATTCCCTGCGAGTTTAAACGGCTTTATTGCACTCCTATGATTGCTGATTGCTCTTTTGCTCTATTATTTGTAATGGCGGACCATATGCCAAGTCACAGGAGAATGCATCCTCCTCGCAAAAAAAGGCCAGACTTGAACGAAAAAGGAAAGACCGGAGATTGCAAAAAACAAGGCCATTAATTTTTCCGTCATAAAATTAATCGGATCGGGTTCGATTTTCTGCGTTTTTCGCATCCAGAGCCAGCATTTTGAGAGTTCTTTTGACAATAGCTTGTTTTCACGTGACGTCACGCAACTGCGTTGCCATGGCGCGAAGCGCAAATGGAGGGCAGGAAGTGATTTCTATATTTAGGAAGCACTTTAACACACTCAAAATGCCTATGTTTTGCGTCGTTTATGGTTGCTCAAATCGATCAAACCACGAGGAGTTTTTATCGTGTGACAAAAGTTGTTGTTCATAAGGGAGGAAAGTACAAGAAATTGACAGAAAAACACCGGGAAAATGCCTTATAAACCTACGTCTGCGGTCGGGAGGAGCCGAATGGTAAAATGCCTGTGTGTGTGTGTGCGCAGTGATCACTTCGTCAACTGTGAGTTAATATTTATGTGGCTTATAATTACATTATTCAGGTGTTTAAATACACTTATGTGGCTGTTTGTGTAACATAGCAGTTTCCGAACTTTGTAAAGTCAAAGTATGTCTGTAAGACGAGTTAGTTGCTGATATTTATAGCCTCGATGGCAGGCAAATCTCTCAATTCAGTTGAAAATCGGTCCTCTTCATAACGTAAGGATCACGTCCAACATATGTTTCGATTTTCTGTTTATATATTTCTCTTGTAATAGCGTCTAAAGTAGTACAGTAAAGATTTTCCTCCATCTCGTCCATTGCGCTCTTCACTCCTTGCCCTCCATCTGCGTTCCACGCGTCAATACAATCACGTGACTGCAAACCACCTATTCAGGGCCGGGGGAGCTCGTCCTCAAATCATTGAACATATGCGCCGTGCTTTCAGTTTCGGTTTTCAATTCGATCAAGTGTTTATGTTCTCTTCTCTATATTGGATTATGAAATTAATAAACCTCCCCTTTCAATCAGATTGAAATTTAGGATCGAATAAAGTGTGATTGAGCAGCCTATTCGATAACTAATGTATTATTTGGGCACAATATATACACAATACACAAGAACAGCCTAGCTGTTCTGTCTGCCCAACGCTTCCACCGTGCCGCGCGCAGGTTTGTGTGTGTGTCCATACCTGGTCCATACCAGACACACTACCACACTCTAAAAAATGCTGGGTTGTTTTAACCCAACTTTGGGTCAAATATGGACTAACCCAGCTGTTGGGTTAAATTTTTACATTACATTTTTAACCCAACATTTCGGGTTTGTCCATATTTGACCCAAAATTGGGTTAAAACAACCCAGCATTTTTTAGAGTGCAGTCTCCGTTCAGAATCGATTGGTTCACGGAAATTGGTGGTCTTGTTTTTAATATGTGGCTCCAGGATCGCTAGCAAAGCATCGAACTGTCCCACTGACATTCTGAGGTAAATTTTGAATCGCTCAGGATAAATTAGAAACTCCTTGATAAGGAACTCTCCTTCCTCTCGGCGCAATTTCAGGATTGGATGGACGTAATATTTTCTCTTTCTTCTCTTTTCAATATGAGAGAGGGCAAAAATCATCCTCACTGCTTGACGAATCCATTTGGTATTTTTGCGTTTTTTCCCCGCAAAGGTTTAATAAATACGCAACGGACTCGGTGTGCAAGGTTTCTATGCGTGACGAATTTTTAGGCTGACGTACACGAAAATACTCATACGAAAATTTCGTACTCAGTGTGCAATGGCCTTAAATATCGGGATAGCGTTTTCAACCGTGGAAAGAGCTAATGCAGCAGAAAGATTTCAGAAGAGACGCTGAAGTTGCCTGCTTTCTCCTCGACAGGTTAGTCAATGTTACAGTCTTACTTAATTTTTTTGTCATTGCTTGGTTGTGTACTTTATTATATAGACAGTATAACATTTATAGGTAAAAAAGTTAAACAAGGGCTTTGATGAATAGCAGCTATTGACTACTTTACTCGCAGCTATTGTGAAGGAAGGTGCTAAAAACAAGGTTTGTAAGTTAATTCTTTATAACCTATAAATTCAGTAAGAATATAGAGATAATGATTGTAAGAAAATATTGAAGAAAATATTGCTCTCTGTAAGATTTTCTATAGCTTTCTTTTTTTATATAAATTATCAATTAGCTAGAATTATGATTTTGCTATGTGGATAAGATTGTACAGAGAATTAAAATTAATTTATACAGCTAGACACATAAATTGTACACATAAGTTAACACATAAGTTGCTGGGTTTTTTTTAAAGTTACAAACCTGTTCACCCGGAGAAAAACTCGATGAAGTGTTACTACAAGACATCCTGTCATAGCATTTTTGGTACATAACGGCAACCGTAGATGCAATACGCACTTGAAAAAGCGAGGCGCTGGAGAGCAAAATTCGTTTGAATGCAAAATACTATTTAACCACTAGATGGGGGTAATTCCTACACAGAGTCCCTTTAAATTCTAATCTGGACATTTTTATTTATTTTTTATTACCAAATAAAATTTTTGTTTTTCTTATATTTAATGACAATTTATTGACATCGAACCATTTTTTGAAAATATTTTCATTCCAGCTTACATTGTGGCCAGAAACTGTCCCAAATTTTGACCGGAAATTTAGAATCTTTTGTATCATCTGCAAAACAAAAAAAAAGACACAATTTAGTTGCGTAAACACCTTACAGATGTCGTTGATATATAATAAAAATAGCTTTGGACCAAGGACTGATCCCTGTGGAACCCCACAAGAAACTAGGGATCGACCGATATGGATTTTTTAGTGCCGATACCGATACCGATTGTTTCCCATCAGCCTTAGCCGATGACCGATACGGGCTGCCGATTTTATTGAGCCGATATTTGGAGCCGATACATTTTGCTCCCTCAATTTACATCATAAAAATGACATGATGTTAACAAATGTTACAGGTCTCAATTTAATAAAAGTAACATTTAACTAACTCCAAAAATTAATATTTAACAAATAGTAAAAACATGTGAGGTAGAACAAGAACAAGTAGATTTTTAACAAATATTAAAAAGTAGCAACCAGCATAATAAAGTGCACAGTGCACACTGTACTTCATTTTAAAAGAAACGAACTATGTACTGCATGGTTTCAATTTTACTACATAAAATAAAATGAGCATGTCTAGTCTGTAATATCACTGCGATGGCGAGGGAGACACACACCACACGCGTCCAAACCTCAGCCAGGTGGGCGCTGAATAAATCTCCCACAAAAAGCACAGAACAACGTTGGCATTGCTTAATCCTATGACCAGTGTTCGTTACAGCACCCGTATGCATACTAGGGCTGTCAAAATTGCTCAAATGGCGTTTGCATATTCCCTCTAAAAAACATATTCGAACATCCCGTTGCGCGTTTTGTTATTGACGCGCATTACGTCAATAACAGGACACATTAATAAAAAGAGACATAACTACTAGTATTAGATAGTTTATTTGAGTTTAAACATATTTGACAACGTATTAAAAAGCAAGTAAATCAACTAATGGCCAAGACCGCAGAGCTCACTCTGTCTCACCCTGGACTCGCTCAGGCTCTCTGCGCGTCGGTTAAATGAACAACAAATAAATGTTCAGTGCTGATCAAGAGTTTTGTGCAAGCAATTTAAGGTTGCGGGTCGCGACTCTTGTCCCAAATATAGCAGGCTTCAGTTCATTCAGTGATTGAAGTTTCACAGTATAGAACCGACAGTGAGCGCTCCGAGCGAGCTGTGCAGCTGTGGTAACATTATTAGTCTGCAACCGCGTGCGTGTTTTTCCACATTCAAATATTAATTTTCACCTTCAAAATTAATAGATATTCGAATGTAGAATATTCATAGACGGCCCTAATGCACACTGAACGGATAGCCTACACCTTAGCTATTTGCAGCTCCCTAATACAATGGCAAGCAGTTAAGTTTTATAGACGAGGCATTCGCGTTTTCCATTTGGACCCACAAACTTGCTTAGTTGCAAGCACATAACAGTTATAGGGCGACGTGTTTCCATTTTCAAAGTGTTGGACAATATTTCAGCAGTCAAACATTTAAAAGATCCTTTGAAAGTTTAAGTTACCATTCTCGTGAAGAGCAGGTTGCACTCTGCTAGTGGGGGAGGGCGGGGCACGTGAACTGCAGGATCTCCAGCAGCACGGAGCTGCCCGTAGCCGCCTGACTATAAATAACGCCGGGGGAAAAAAAAACTATCGGCGAACGCGCAGCGGTGTATCGGCCGATTCCGATACACGTAAAAACCTCAAATATCGGCCCGATACATCGGCCGGCCGTTATATCGGTCGATCACTACAAGAAACCCTCTGTAGCTGTGACCTGTCATTGATGAATTGCACAAACTGAAATCTATTCCTAAGATAGTCACTAATCCATCTTTGTGCAACACCCCTGATGGCATATCTTTCAAGTTTCTTTAACAATATTTTGTGATCAATAGTACCGAATGCTTTCTTCAAGTCTATAAAAATTCGAATATTTTTTATCTTCTTTTGCATGCTGCAAGATCCTTCGATCACGTGCCTCCCAATATAATGCAATGCAATGATGATTAAGATTCAAAGACTTGTTGTGACTAGTTGCATGCACTAGTCTCGAATGTAATCAATAGTACCGAATGCTTTCTTCAAGTCTATAAAAATTCGCATATTTTTTATCTTCTTTTGCATGCTGCAAGATCCTTCGATCATGTGCCTCCCAATGCAATGCAATGCAACGATGATTGAGATTCAAAGACTTGTTGTGACTAGTTCAAAACATTTTAGATCCCATTTACGCCTGTATTTAGCGTCATTCGCTTGTGATCTGCTAACGCATCTTAACACCAGGTGTAAACAGGGCCAAGAGAAGGGAATGCGGTACATAAAGATTCACAATGATGTTATGATGCAGATAGCCTGAAAGAGAGGTCACATGAATATGGGTACAGAAAAGTAGCTTAAATGAACTCTAAAGTCTGGAATGCATTACATTTATGCTAATTGAAGTAAACACCAGAAGGTGGCATGGAAATGAAATGACATGCCACATACCTAAAGCAAAAGAAGCCCTACTGTGCTTTACATGTCTTTAGCTTTTTAGCTCTTACTTCATTCTGTCACCGACATTGTGCACTTTTCTTTTAGCGTTTTGCATTATTCTCAAATGAAAGACACAACACATGTTCTGTCAATTATGGAAACTCAGTGAAGCAGTCCTGTTGTGATAATGAAGGTAATGAAGTCTCCCGTGGCACAAGCACAATAGCAGAAATTTCCTTCAGTCCATGTGGTCTTTAGCATCGTAAGTAACACTAAAAGTGACCGCGGTGGTTACCAATACTTTTCAGACAACGCTGCTTCTCTTTTCAAATGGACTCTGCCTTTGGAAAGGCTCATTCTCAGAAACAGTCAGACGTGGTCCAGGCGAGCTTTTATGATTTCCACCCACATACTCTTAACCAGTGTCTGTCAAAATGAAAACAGACATCTGTCACACAATTTCTGTGAATGCAAGGCTTCGTTCTTAAAGTAACTTGCGTTTTTTGCTTTATAGGGTTGGCTGTATGGTTCATTGGAGATTGAAAATGTGTTTGACGCAAATAGGTTTTTCTGATCAGTGTATTGTTCTAGGTATCACAAGTTAAAAGATTAGGATCCAAATATGAAGATCTGTCCTAATTTACTCACGTTGTTCCATGCATTTACAAACCAGGCACATCATGTTGATGCCACCTGGTTGTCACTTGAAGCCAAATACAATGCATTTGCCGAGCATGAATGAGATTTGAGAGCTACATAAGAGGTGGAGGACAATCAATGCACTTTCATGGTGCTTTTTTTTTTTGTCCTTTTGCTGTATGCAAATAAGTATCTTGAATATTCTTTGATAAGTATTTTATTGCTTTCCACAGAATAAAGAAAGTCATATAAGTTTTGTTGCAAAATATTTTAGGTTTTTAGGGAAAAAAACAAAAAAAAAAAACAAAAAAAAGTATATATTAGATCTTTAAGTTTAAGATGTCATAAGTGTGCTGTTACTGTTTTTTGTTTATAGTGCAATTGTGGACCAGTATTCAAATCTCAAAATGTAATTCGATTAGACTGACCAATTGTAGTCATGTGAAAGTCTAAAGTGTTGAGAAAGAAACCAAAAAAAAAACAACGAGTTAAAATAAAATATTTAAAGATTTCCAAAGTTTTCTTGGAAGCTGCTTTTAAAATCAACTTGGCTCAAAAGTAGGTAGGTCACATCCCATGCCGGAGACGTAGGTTGGTATAAGGTCAAGTATAAGACTGGTTACATTGGCATGACACCTATTGCTGTAAAGAGTTTTAAAGAACAATGCAAATTGAAAAGGTTCTCCCATGGCATGATGTCAAATCCAGTTCGGCACTAATTGGAGCCTTTATTTTTAAGAGTGACCACTTTTGGTAACAGCATTAACATCTGTGATCTGCACTCAGGGCATTAACCTGGGGCCCAGTTTGATGGACATGCGCTCGGAAACCACTCTAAGCAGAGCTCATCCATAGGATCTACAGAGATCTTCTTCAACTGCAGCAGGTCCATGGCCTAATATGGTAGATTAAAACCCAATATTAATTCTCCTTCCTGCGCTGCTGGAAGCCTGGGCCGTTCGCTTGTTGTGTCTGGGGTGTGTTTGTTTTGGCCGAGGTGCTCCGCCTCTGCTATCCTTTTTATTAACACAGGCCCTAATGCCTTGATTTAATGCACTCTCAGAGGTCAGATATTGCTCTTGGCAGCCACAGAACACTTCCTTCCACCGTGCCCCATTAATAACAACAAACAAATCAGGGATGTGCCATAAATTTTCTCTCTGGTATATTAGAGCAACTTGGATATGAGATGTGGACATGTTTATTATGAAAGGACAGCATTACTCCTGCCCTGTGCAGCTCCAGCCAGTTTGTGTGTGAGTGTGTTCCTTTATCTCTTGCATGCCATTTATATATGTTTCCTTGTATTTGAGAATACATACAATATTCCCAGTTGGCCAGAGTCCATATACAAGTCATTGTGTGATTTCTATGCCCGGTACGTTAGCAATTTCACCATTGAAGGTGGGCATAGAACAATAGCTATAAAGATAACTAAAATAATATCTGTATTAACATCCAAATCAGTGGGTAATAACACTCTGTTTATTATAAGCCCAAACTGCAGTTATGCCATCTGGTGCTTTAAAGGCTCAAGCTCTTTAGAGCAGGATGGGTTCTGATTGGCTGACAATCTCTCCTATCCTCATAGAAGTCAAACGATTAATTACAACTTTATTAATTAAACCCGACAACAACAGATCTAATATCAACACTCTTAAGTAATGTAGACACGTCAAGCTTTTTATACGATAATGCCACCTGCTATGTGTACATGTATTTTTCATACACGAGAAGCGTGTTTAAAGGCAGATGTGCAAACAGTGGTAATGAACTATAATGCCTTGGCATGTGCTGATTTGTTTACTAACTTTTATTTGAGAAAATCTGTTTGAGTTTATACTTATTGGTACTGCACTGCCTACTGATTCAGTTGATTTTACATATACCAAATGTAGGAAAAACTTTGATTAAGTGAACACTTAATTTTAATGTACAATGATTAGAATTCAATTGCGAGCAACGCATGGATATGATCTGTTTTGTTTACCTGCTTTCTGTATGGGATTTAGCTGATTCATAAATAAAGGCTATTTCATATGGATCGCTTATACATGTGTTTTTTGACTGTCTTGTAGAGATTTGTTAAATTAGTCGACCAGTCAGTTACAAATTTCTGGTGAAATTAGTCATGGCCCACATTCCAGACATTAGTGAAGTGTCCTGTCAAAGACTGAGACTGTAGTTAAAGGGATATTTCACTTTTTTAAAAATTTTTGGTATGTCTTAGCTTACCTCAAGTGCATCCAAGATGTAGCTGTCTTTGTTTCCACCGTATTTTCAATTTTTCAATTTTGTATTGTTTTTATCTCATGAAACCACAGCCAAGTCAAAGTGATCTGAGGGTGTGGGCACTTTGGTCTGCACAAGCGCCGGAAGTGATACCTTGCGCGTGTACGTCACTTGTTTACACAGAGATTTCAGAAGTTTTGTGAAGATCTAAACATATTTAGATATACAGGAAATCACAATGGAAGACGATTTCGATATATCAACAGACAGCGTTGAATTTTATTTTTTTTTGCAACCGCCCAAGAGATCACTTCCGGCGCTTTCCAGAGCTTGCGCAGACCGATGCGCCCGCGACCTCGGATCACTTGGACGTGGCTGTGGTTACAAGAGGTAAAACAATATAATACTGTTCGTACATAATCATAAATACTGTATTTACATTTAAGAGTCATTAAATCATGTTTAATTTGAACTTCTTTGTGCATGCTCTTTGAGGTGGACCCCATATACCTCCATTATATGACTGACAGACAAGAACGGTTTGACCTAAAAATATCAAAATTGAAAATACACCTAAATCTTGGATGCCCTTGAGGTAAGCTAAAACATACCAAAAATTAATTTCAAAGTGAACTATCCCTTTAAAAAACAAAAAGTAAAAAAAAAGTACATAAAGAAGATAACTATAGCCACTTAAGAGTCCTTAACATCACAACATGGTTGGTTATAAGAGGTTTATTTGCTGAATCTATTTTAACAGTTTAAGTTCAAGACACATATCTCAGGTTATGTCAGAAAATTGCATTATATTGGCTATACATATCTCTTTTCAGGATATTGGAGAGTATATTTTGAATTTTGCTACTAAACACAACAAGTTTTATTTTATTTTTTAACGATGAAGCTGAGAACACATTTATTTGTGGCTTTTAAGAAGGCAAATCATTAAGTTCATGGTATAAAGCCGTACACAATCATTAATAATCTATTTATCTATGACTATGAAGAATATGAATGACATTTTAATTTCCATAACCATACAGTTGTGCTCAAGTTCACATATTCATATAATCGGCTTGGTTGACTGCCAACTCAATAGCAATTAGATAGTACACTGAGAAAAAAAAAGGGGGGGGGGGGGATTTACTTTGAAGCAATTTTCTCTCAGAAATGGCTAGTAAATGTCACAAGTAATTACAAAGAAATGGCATATAACACTTTGAATTAAACATGAAATGTATGAATTAGGAAGACATAAATGGTATTTTCTTGTAAAACATACTTCAAAAATCGTTGTTTTATTTACAACTTGTGTTCAGTCAATAAGCAACTTACTATTACTGACCATGTTAATGAGCTAATGAGATTTAAAACGTATTTTGAAGGAAGGGGATCTTGACTAATTGTGTCTCTGTGTGTAGGCATGCAACTTGTTATTTTGTATTTGTCTATGATTCATTGTCTTTTTATTCTATCTTTATATACACTTTTTAAATGTACTATGAATAAGTGAAAGTTGATGAAAGTTAAATCTGTTGATATCACAGGCTGACTGGAAGCCATCCATCCATCCATACTGTATATACATAACTTCCTTTCAAACCCGAAAAATACCTTTTTTTCTAATTAGACGTATTCTTTTCAAACCCCTGTTGCAGAATATTGTGTCCATCCATATAAAAGCCTAATGGTTGATTAATGCTTTCATTTTTACAGATAACTAGAGCAAATCAAATGTATGATTCAATTCCAGCAGCGGCTCATGGTCATTCAGTGTATTTGGTTCCTGTTGCATTCAGCTGTGGCATTGAAGTAATTACAGATTCACTGAGTGTGGTTGAATGTATTAATGTCCATAAAAAAAACTAAAGCTAATGAGATAGCAATGCAGTTCCAGTGCGATCCATAGAGATGGACATACAGTATTTACACAGTTCATATAAAAATAAAGCTTGAAAAAGGTAGTTCTTAATGAGATCATAATTTCTAGCATTAGAGACCATCTTCTTAGAGTGTTTCCATGACTACAATACTGCTTAACAGAATAGCCTGTAATGAATCAGAGCCATGTATTCATTTGGCTCAAGGTCTGTGTATTTCTACTAGGCAAGCAACGTTTCTGTCGTTCTATTAATGAACAAATGATCACAGTCATTTATCTGCAGGCTCTGTAATGACTTGTGTGTTTAGAAAATTCAGAATCTGTCTTGGATCGTCTCACCACGTCTGACAGGACGCGTAAAGGTGAATTATCCCCACGCATCCCCAAAAGACTCTGCACTCGGCCGTCACATCCAAAGCTTATCCCTGATCTTTCAAATATGATTCAGATTCACCGGGGTGTGACTTTCATCCTAAATAAATGCCTCAGCTGTGTATTACTTCTGAGTGGATTTTTATGGGAAGTGGAGAGATAATGCTGTGTCACAGGCATTGTCTGAATGGGACTCTATTTTGTAATAGGTATAATGCAACAGAGCAAATGTTTGAAACACTTCAGGCTCTTGAAATATCCAGTCTGCAGCATTAAGCATATTCAGCAAGGACAGATTCAATTGATCACATTTAAATCTATATTATGCAGCATAACATTTTTTACTATGTTTCTTAAAGTTGCACTATGCAATTTTTAGCCCCATTTAGTGGTGAAGTTGTGAATTGCACATAAGTTACAGTGGGCGACACGAAAATATGTCGCCTGCGACAGCAGAGAGTACCCAGTTGAGCAATGAGGTTTCTTTACAAAGATAAAATAAGAAATTTGGTTTACTTGATTATTCAACGATATGTTATTGTGAATATTATTGTCACCTGCTCATCATTGTGTCAGTGTTTTATTCGCTGACTTTAGCTTGCTTCTTTGCACAAAGAACAACATTGTGATAAAACACGTTTGTCCTACTGAATCATGTTGGTGCAATAGAGGGTATCAGCCCGTTCTCATCCTTTAGCATCATATAGGTGACGCTATATGACAAAACGGCGAAATACTACGCACATGGCACCCTTTATCGTTAATATAACACTCGAACCTAAGGTGTCCTAAATCCTTTAGCGTTAATATGAGACTACCCTACCCTACCCCACACCTAAACCTACCCATCACAGTGCGTGTTTTATTAACGATAACGGGTGCCATGTGCGTAGTATTTCGCCGTTTTTGCCGAAAAACAAATACAACACATATAAACTGGGAAAGAGCTTTGCGATTGACTGTACAACTAGATTTGACAAAAAAAAAAAAAAAAAAAAAATCGGAGGTATATTTTTACAGACTGCTGTAGAAAGAGGAGCAAATGGATCGCTGCAATTCACAGAAACAACTGGACTCAGTCAGCGAAAGGTGGATTTGCAGTTGTTATTGTGTCAATATACTGAATTTAGGTGTAAAACCATACCCATATATTTTGTATTGTTATATATATATATATATATATATATATATATATATATATATTAACAACTCATCAATTAAATATTTATAATTGCATATTCTGCATTATTGGATGTTTTTTTTAATAAACAAATAAAAAATAAAAAAAATAATAAATAAAATAAAATTGATCTTTAATAAAAAAATAAAATAAAAAAACACTAGAAAGTTTTAGGGCTGGACGATATGATGATATATATATATATATATATATATATATATATATATATATATATAACACTGATATAAGTGATCACCCGGATTTAAACCTACTTATATTGTATATAAAGCGTTCACAGGCAAATTTGCTTCATGTTTAGGTCTACGTGTATTGCTTTTATTTCCCCGGTGTCGAAATCAGGAAAACATAAATGTCAGGCAACACGATTCCTGGCTGCATGTCAATATCAATGGATCACTGGATCATTAGTAAATTGTAAGGAATACTATATTGAGTCCAATATTTAGTTTAAATTTATAAAATTGTTTGTTTTAGTCGCATTTTCGCAGTTTCATTTTCGCAGTTTCTATTAAATCCAGTCACGAAGCAGGATCTTTTGCCACTCAGGCTGAGGGGACTTATTCCGGCGGGAAAGTGACGTCAATGCATTCCCTCTATTCAATGTAAGGGGATCTGCGGTGTATAAGATAGAAATGGCTTATTCTAAGGTAATTAAAACATAATGGCATAAGGCAGCGGTTCCCAAACTTTTTTTCTTGCACACCCCCTTCTATGTCCCAACCAGGTTGGCGCACCCCAAATCCCCATTAAAAAAAAAAAAAAAAAAACTAAAATGCAATAAAGCTTTGTTTTATCGGCATATAAAGACTGTTTTATCATGCTAAAATAACCATAACACGCATGACAATAACAACATCAACAAAGTTTCAATATAATGCAACAAAGCTACTCACAAGCTTTCACTTTTAACCCTTTCACACATAAGTTTACAATATTCTAACTGACCCCCCAGCGTGAGTTTTCAAGGCGATCGTTATTTAGAACTTGTCACTTTAATGTTTCCATGATGACGCTTCACTGCTTGTCACGTGACACAGTGCAACCACAACACAGCGTTGAATGAATGATGATCTGCTTTATGTCATTTTTCCTTTTTTATCAAAAATATTCACAAATTTATTAGCTATAGCATGAAACACTGATAATCCTATTGTCAAATATGTGTAAGTGGATGTGTTTTGTTCTTTAAACCCACATAACGATCGCGTTAGTTGAGCTGTATTAGAGAATTTAGAGAATTGGATCTGTTGGATTTACAACACATTAGTTTCTCCACTTCTTACGAAATACATGAAAGTAAGAGGCTGGTGAACTGGGACAAGAATAGGGTCAAATGTGAAGCTACCTACACAATGTGTATCTGATATGAATAAAACTTGTTGTCTTATTTTAATGAAAAGGATCATTATTGCCGCTTCCATAGATATCAGCAAAATCAAAATAATTGTTTTGCTAGTACTTATGTGTATTTAAATGTCTGAAACCTAAAATAAACATTATGTGGTTGAAATCACTCTTGTGAAAAAATGTTGTGATAAAACTGCACTGGTTCAGCGCCAGCCAACGCGCGAAAGCACATTTCAATTTAGAAGTTGATCACATAACAGTGCAGAGCAGTGTGTAGAAGACAGCAACTGTTTTCTGCGTTTCTATTAAAAACTAATACATTATAGTATTTTATTTTAAATATAAGTGATTCAAAGGAAATATTTACAGTTCATGTTTTTTTTTGTTTTTTTTTTGCATGGAAAAATCCACTTAAAAAAACAGACCGCCATTGCATTTTTCCTCCCCTGGTGGCAGCTCACGTACTACACTTTGGGAATCCCTGACATAAGGTCTTTGAACACCACTGAAAACATAGTTATGTATATGATATTTAATTTCTGTCAAAAGATTGTCCTAAATATTACTCAATGCACCTTTAAGCGGCAAAGCATCATATTAGAATGATTTCCGAAGGATGACACTGAAGACTGGAGTAATGATGCTGAAAACGACGCCTCAGGAATATATTACATTTTTAAGCAGTCCTTGATTCACAATATTACAGTTTTTACTGTATTTTTGATCAAAATAAATGCAACCTTGGTGGGCATAAGTGACCAAAAACATTTTTTTTTTAAATGCATTAAATTATCAATTAAATAACTACTACATGTAGAGAAAAATATATAGAAATCCTTAAAATAGAAACTGCATTTTAGTATTGAAGTATCAGCTATTCAAACAGACAGAGTGCTGAGATTTCTGCTTAATGCAAAACTGTGTACTTATTGAAAAACTACATTACCCACAAGTCTGTTAGCACTGTTGCCATGGGAAATGGAAACGCTCGAACGGTGCTGATCTTTCACTGCACTGGATTTCTCAATCATTCAAGGATTTTTTTTATAATTAATTTTCTCCTCAAGCTATTTTCATTTTAAATAAAAACACAATGCTTTCAAGTTAGCAGCCTTGCATTTACAGACAATTTCCTACAAAACGGCATTCAAGGTGTGCCGTGCATTATATATATTTTTTGCTAGTGCCTTTGTCGGCTGTTCAAGCTACAGGAAAGCACGATATGTGTTAAATATTTTTTGAGCGCCTGCAATTTACAGCACTGTCCGTGAGATGAATCGCACATGACTTCAGACATTTTCGCCTAATCCTGCTCTCCATATTGTTTATACACCATTAGTCTGACAATGCCTCATCCCTGCACTTCACCTATGAAAGCAGAAAATGCCTCTGGCTGCTCTCATGCAGCAAACAATGCATCACACTGTCCATGGAAAAGCGAGCCAGAAAAAACATTCACTTTAGCCACAGGATGCCACCACTGATTTTGCCTTAAAACAGAAAAAGCTTGGCAGTTGTGAAGCTGAAAATGATTTAGGTGCATTCAATTAAAAAGAGATCAGATTACACTTTGAATATTCACTTGAGTTTAGAACTATGAATGTTCTTCCTCTTTTAAGACTTGAAGTGAGAACAAAGAGAGAACATTAATTACACACATCAAGTAAGAAATCTTTTTAATGGCTATCAACATCAAAGCTAATGGAAGAGTCAAAAGGGATCCTCAGAGAATAATCAATTGTGAGAGTGTGTCGGTGTGTGTAAGTGTGCACGTTCTGCCTTTCCTTTGTGTCTGTGCGCTCAAGATTTGGCAGAATATATTCAGCTCAATCTGTTATTCACGAAAGAGTCACGGTTTGCCCAGGGAAAAAAGCAACATGTTGGTCTGTCCCGCTGAATAATCAACAGCGTTAGTAATTCCATTCCCCCACCCACCCACCCACCCAAATATTAAATATGAACGGCCTGTGCGAGATGCGCAGCACTTCAGTGAGGGCTTGCCTTGATTTTCAAGGGACCAATCGAAATGCTTAGCTGGGGCTGCCATTCTCTCAGATGTTAAAATGTATAAATTATGCAGAAACCAGTTGCTTCAATATTTATCAGCATGTATAAATATGCTTTAATGGATATGAAATAGCTTTAATACAGTGTCATACATGTCTCTGAGGAACAGATGAGATATGGATTCCTTCCTTCCTTCCTTCCTTTCTTCCTTCCTTCCTCAGGGTGTGCAGTGGCACACAAAAAATTCAAATTCACCCATGATCCCTAATTCAATACTCTCTTAATTACAATTTAATACATAATAATTAAGATTTATGTGCCACCCCAGACTGTTTGCTGGCCCCTGCCTGGCCACCCCATGAAAAAATCCTGGCTCTGCCACTGAGGGTGCGGCAATAATGATGCACATGGTGAAGTAGATTAGTAACAAATAATAATAGTAATATTATTAATTTAACAAGTGCACAAACTAAAACTCAGGAGATAGCAGAAGAATAACGTACATCCACGTTAAACTGAAGACACTAACAAAGACAAAACCGAACTATAAAATATAGCTGCAAGCAGCAATTAACGGGGCCAAACACAATCAGATGATAAGACATGCCAACATGTGTCAGACCAACTGCAGCAAGGAGCAATTGAAGACATTTAAAGATGAATTTAGGCAAAATGGCTGAAAAATCACATACAATTAACTAAAAAATGTCATTAAATGGATACTTCAAAAGTTATAACCATTTCAATGTTGAAATGTTGAACTGGTGGTGGCGCTATAGAGTTGGTCGTCGAGGGTCAAAAATTGGTCCAATTACTATTCATTAGAATCACTACAAGTGTGCCAAATTTCATCATTTTCCTACTTACGGTTCATAGGGCTGCCATAGACTCCCATTTGCGTAATAATAATAATACGAAGATGTGGAAGAAGAAGAAAACCAACAAATACAATTGGTGCCTCAGCACCTTTGGTGCTTGGCCCCTAAAAACACGAGGCTAAAATACACTGAGGATGATTGACTGAAATAGATCAGCTGTTAACTATTTAAGAACTAAGGATATTAACAAGGAACTGAGGAAAACAGGAGCACATAAACTAAACAAAACAGAACATACATGTGACAACAGCTCATAATAAATCTTTTTTTACAGAACATAATTGCATAAAAGGTGACAAGAGAGACAGACTCCCTTGAAAGACAAAATCCAAATACACATGTGTGCTGCATGTATAGAGAAAAAAATGTAGTTTTTTCTTACTCTTTTTCCTCTCAAATAACCGTTTTGCCTTTGGTTGCTAATTTTAAATGTCAGTGCAATGCGACAAATTACATTTAAATACAAATATCACATACATAGTTAAGTATTAAAAGTTGCATGCATGATATGTTTTATACATGTTTCAGCATGTTATTTATTGGTGTTTGTTTGAGTATAGCATGTCACACATGTCCCACATCCAAATATAAGGAGTGTGCATCTGTTTTGTGTATATTGAGGTAGAACTGTCAGCTATAACAATGTTGAATTGCATCGTTCTACTAGAGCACCTGTTTAAAAAGTTTTGTTTGCTTTTGACGGGAGCTGAATTTTGCAGCCTCATTTTGTGCTGTTTTGTCACTTACACACCTCAGCTAAATTACGCGCCTGTAAATTGTTGATGCCTCAAACTAGGACGTTTTCCAAAATCCCGCTCTAAAAGAAGCGCAGCCTTAATTGGCAACAGCTATGTGGAGATCCGGCAAACCTGCACCGTTCTCTTCTCAACCCAAGATACGAAAAATTGTATGGGATTGGCCGAGCCAGCTTTCTTTCAACTTTCATCCCTGCGATTCTAATGCCAAATTCAGTTGAGCTGTGCAGTGTTTAACCTCTCCACCCCCAGATCCCTAAGGCTCAGGCTGGAATCTCCTCACAGAAATGAAAGCAGTAGTGGGTGTCGCTAGGGGAGTTGAATGAGCAATGCTGAATGACGGTGAGATAATTGGGGCCTGCTGAGGCGCTCTCTCTCTCTCCCCCTCTTTCTACGTTCAGATCAAGGGACAGGAATAGAAGAGGGGTGAACGCTTACTCAGCACAGCTGAGCAACTTTAAGAGCACACTGACACATGCTCATGTACACAGTGAGAAACCAGGCAGCTCTGCAAACTCATAATGCAGTTTAATTATGTTTACAACAAAAGGCTGGTAATTAAAAAAAATACACACACACACACAACTCATTATAACATCCTGACAATGCAAAAATAAATAAATAAATAAATAAATTAATTAATTAATTGATGTTACAACAAGGGAAATGCCCAGTTGACTACTTCAGATTCACAAGTAGTACTACAGACCTTTCTCCTGTTTTGACATCAAAACTTTACCAGATATGCACATTGACTTACAAATATACTAATGCACCAATTCGCATTAACAGCACATTTCTAGTTAACATTAGTTAAAGGAGAACTCCGGCGAACAATAAACCCTTGCTTTAATAAAACATCGGTATAGTCAATCGTTCTCTGAGTTTTGTTTTCATGATAATCGAATGTAAAGAGTTTTATCTCTAAAAACTGTTTAGCGTATAATGCTAGTAATGGGGGCATTGAGTAAGTAAAAAGAAATCGCTAGTTTATACCACTAACAAGGCTCAAAATAGCCCCACACTAACGCAGTAATAATGAGGCTCCATACATGCAAAACGAAGCATTGAGAACTTTGTAAGTGTACAGACCGTTTAATAAGAAGATACTTTATGAAGACAGTTCACTTCGCGTATACAGGCAGGAGCCATCTTAAAAAATAGTCTCGATAAGTCGATCCCCGAACGCCGTTTATACAGTTCAGAAGTTCGTTGAACTTCATAGAGTTCAGATCACTCAGCACGACGTTCGTGGTTTGACTTATCGAGACTTAATTATTTTTTTAAGATGGCTCCTTTATCATTTTATCAGTTTTATCATTGATTTTTGTTTTCAGTATTAGTAAATTGCCATTTTGTGACATTTCGAGTAATTTTTTTGAATAAAACGACACATTCAAACACAAAAACGATCCATCAAATGTTACCACCATTGTGTATTGTACCAAGCATTGAGGTGTTTGCATTCACATAAGGCTTAAAGTCTGACATGATGTATATATAAATTACTTAGATGATCTAAGTAAAGAACATACTATAAATGACTAATAAAATTCAAGATAATTGTTTTAGTAAAGTGTAATACAAAGGCAAAGGAAATCGGTATTTATCAACCTTTTACAAGCCGAGTTAAAATTACTTATTTTTTGTAAAGTTTACTTAATTCCACATTCCAAGTAAATTTAACTTAAAGATTTCTAATTAAAGCTACTGATAAATATGTTTAGGTTTTTACTTGGCAAATCTTTGTAAATTTACTATCATTTTCTGAGTGAGATCGTTTAGCAAGGTTTTTTCAAGTAAATCCTACTCCAAATTTTTTACAGTGTAGGACTTTTAGATGACGTTTCCTGTAATTTAGCAATTCTGGTTAAGGCTTTTTAAATAATAATGATAATAAATTCACTTAATTCTCAAATTGCAATTTTAGCCCATATAAGTTCAAATGCTGTTTCCAATGCCGTACAGTGTTACTAATAGACATATCCATGACATTTCTGTGGCCGGAAATCAGATTTTCAAATTACATTGAAATTATGTTTCCAAGACTTCTATGACTTGCTAAATGATTTGAACACATGACACGTACATCCAAAAGATACTGTTCAGGGTTATATTTTAATGACTTTTACGTTAGAAGCTTCATTGAAGCAGATGTGATTCATTTATTTATTTTTTGCAGTTCTGAAAAAAAAGAAGGGAAGGATCATTTGTCGCATGACACTTACCTGCGTTGCATGCCGCAATCGAGAATGTCGTCCTTGTTATGTATCGGTGAAAATGGCATCGCTAAGTGCTGGACCTTGAGCCGGTGGCATGTTTACCCACGAGACCTGCGGAGGGTGACACATGCTTTTACTTTGACTAATAAATCATTGACGGCCTGATGTGCATCGATAGGAATGCGGTGTCAGTTTTGATACTTGATTAGCATTTCTGTCACTTTGCTTTACACTTAACATAACTCCAGCTGCGCGGCTCAATCGGAGCCGTTCAACGGCATGACAATGACGAGCCATTCCTCAAACTGACAGCCTGTCATGAAAACATGTCCACTAGAGGGGAAGAGCATCTGAAAGCTCTGTACTTGCCAAAAGGGCCCTCGCCGTAGAGTAATGGCCGGACGTACGGCTGAGTGTATCAAACGTCAGGGTTATTGATTCTAAAAACAGCAGGCTTACTCAACGCTTTTGGCCATTTTCGAAAGCTGTATTGAGCGATTGTGTGTGGTATTAAACGAGCTGTTCAACAACTGCACCGAAAGCGTGCTGGCGACGGAGTTTATGCTTCATTGGCACCTTAGCTGTTGAGTTGCAAATGGCAGCTCTCACCTTTAACATGATAATGAGAAGGTGCTGTGAATCAGCTCTTCATATTTTCACTTCCCTACATGATCTCCTGGGCAGTCAGCCTGAGTCAGAGCTGCTAACTGTGAAACGCTCTCTTATCAGAGAAGCCAAGGACAGTCGCTAATACTTTACGGCCTGTTCCAACTACTCGCCGTGTCTTAAACACATTTGGACTGTTGTGAGGCAGAGCTATTATCGTATACCGAACTAAAACAAATTTGCGTCAGCTTTGGTTCTGTGTTTGAAATGCCGTGAGAGCCATCTTAAACCTTGCCGTTGTCATGACCATCAGCGCGTGTCTTGTCTTCTGTCGGCTGTGCACAGAAATAAACAAGCGGCAGACACACCGCCACATTGCTTACAATGTGACTCCTGTCTAAATGCAGGCAAATCTTCTTCCAAATTGTATATTCTGTTGGTTCCTCAGTAGATTCGTTCACTGTTATAACTAAAACTGAAATGTTTTATAAAAAGCAGTCACAGTCAAAAGCGTTGATGAAATTGTCAATGCATGTTGATGATGGGAAATTTGTATTATTATATCAACCACGAATATACTATTGTTATGTATATATACTATGTATAGTTTGTATATCGCGTTTAAGTATAAATGATATACACAAATTATAAAAACATAACACAAAACTGTATGGAATTCTCCTATTAATGAAAAAGTATTCTTCATTAAACAGTATTATTTTATTATGTATGCTATTATAGGATTTGTTTATACATTTTGAATTCTTTTTTGTGCTTTTTTCATATTATATGTGAAAGATTACAGAATCTCCTGATCAAAACCAATGCAAAGAAGATGCAGAAACAAGCTATATCATATTTAAGCAGATGCATTTGTAAAATTACTAAATCATAAACAGCATAAAAATCAAAACTGCCTAATGTTACTGCATGAAATATCAACCCAAGGACGAGCTATGGGACGGAAAAGCTTTGGGGGTGTTTTTTTTTTTTTTTTTTTAAAGGGATACTCACTTTTTTTTGGATATAGGCTCATTTTACAACTCCCCCAGAGTTAAACAGTTGAGTTTTACCGTTTTCCAATTCATTCAGCCGATTTTCTGATATTTAAAAGAATATCAGTAACCAGACAGTTTCTGGTCCCATTGACGTCCATAGTAGGAAAAAAAATCAATGAGTATGATAATTAAATATGATTTAATTATTGCTGGTATACATTATATGTGTGGTGTTGTGTTTCTCTCTCTCTTCCCCTCCAGTGCATTTTTTCACACTACATTAAACACAAAGCTGGTCCTATGGGTCTAGTGCAGTTCTCTGATTTGTCTCGGAGCTGGCCATACAATACGCACCAGTGCCTGACCCTTGCCCGAGGGCCGCTGACCTACATTGTGCCGAATATGGAAGATCTTCTTTATGTCTTTTCCACTGAGAGTTTGTGAAAACACATAAAGTACCTTTATGAAGCATTTGTTTTTGTGGGAAAATTTATATCCGAGAAAGCTAGTAATTTACTAAAGTGACTAATAAAATGCAACACCAATGTGCTGTTTTTCTGACAGACAGGAACTTGTGTGTACAAACAAGTTTCCGTCTGTTCAGATGTTTTTGCTGCAGAGCTACTGTTAATTGGCAACAGCATTTTCTGAGGTAGACTTTTAATTCAAAGACCATGTTTCAGCATAATTGATTGCATTCATATATCTCATTTGCCTCGCACTGTTTGCATCAGTCAGAACTGAGGCTCAGATGAGGTCAAATCACAATAAGTGCAGCTCTAGAAACATATTTGACCCGACTAT
The DNA here is from genome assembly GCF_016745375.1 of Pimephales promelas. Next base: position 31,888,741 of record NW_024121321.1, on the reverse strand, counting down.
CCTTGCACGGTGACTTTGACTAATTGGATGTCAGATAGTATGCTGAACTGCTGCATAAGTGTTTATTAATATTCCTCCATGAACAATAAAACTGACTGAAATGGACAAATTGTAGAGTCATGGACAAATGCGTTGATGTAACGGGGACAACGGAATGAGTATTTAGAGTATTTTACCCAATAGGGGTTAAATAAAGCCTTGGTTTGACTCTAGTAAAAAATAAAAAAAAGTAAAAATTTGGGCCAAATTTACCTCAATTAAGAACCGGCAATTTATATTACAAAGACTAAAAAAAAACACAATTGTGTGGTTTCCACTCAAGATACAACAACAACAAAAAAGGTTCATATTGAGTTCAAAGTTGAATGTGGAGTGCAATAATAACATAAAAAAGGTCTCAATCCTTCTGGATCTCTTGTGTGTGCGTATAATTCTCAAACGTCCATGTGTGTAAAGGCCTTTTTATGTTTTCTAGCTCTCAGTTCAGATCCGTGTTGAATCAAGATTATTCTTTTGAATCGTAGATCAGGGTCTGGCTCGCCGTTCAAAGGTGAATCACTCAAACGGAATCAGCATTAAAAAAACAAAAAAAACAAAAAAAGAAAAGAAGTTTCTTTTATGAGTTCTCACAAAAGAAAGACCATAATCAAAAGCATTGACCAAATCTTTCCCTCAGTAACAGGATGAATTTGCAACCTCGTACGTGCATGTTTGTCTGGCTTCGATATAAAACCGACTCTAAACATACTGCGGAGTTAACCGTAGTGTTAATAATAGTACTGCACCGGCGATACAAGAGTTTCTTTGTGCTATACAAATCAAAAGTAGACCGTAGTTACAAATACATTTACTTTTACGACTAAAATGAAAGAAAAAAAAAAAAAAAGAAAGAAAAATTCAAAGGGGGTTGTGATTTGACATTGTTATTGATTTAACGTATTATTAATTATTAATGAATAATTAATTATTATGATAATTCAGATTTCTTGCATCTAACTGCCTCCACGTAACGACCTTTTTGTACTGGTACAGCCCAGCCCCGTTTTGTGAAGTGTACAGATGCTGCTCTTTTGTGTTTGTTTTTTACAGTGGCACAAGTAATGGCCTTTTAGTGTCGACAGCCATACAGTTACAACCCACATCAGCGTTAGTTGAACAACTGCATTAGTTGAATGGTACGGGGAATCCACATGGCTACACAGGTCCCACTACATCTCACCCTTGGACTTTTTCGCACATCTGAGTCACACCATGCCATCTCAGCACACTTAGCCATGCTCCTCGGATCTCCAGTGGTACGCTCAACTGTGCCGGCCTCTTCTCAACTATAACACTTGTGTCAGTAACTTCATTTAAACTTTAGCACAGTCTCAGGGCATTTAGCTGCCCCCAGTTTCTGATGAAATCTCATTCGGACACTTAGAAAGTCCATATGCCCACAGCCAAGGGGTAAAAATTATATAAATACTGTTTGTTTTCTCACACAAACTGCTTGTTTCGTGTCTTAGGCCATCAATGTGATAACAGATTATACAATGTTTTCAAAAAACATTGGCACAATGTTCCATATTAACAGAGGAGGAACATTATCAAATCAACGTTCGCGATATATATATATATATATATATATATAAGCCCCAAACAGTAGTGTATCCACACCAATTAATTAATTCACTTAATTTGATTAATTACATATGCAATTAATTTAATATTTCTTTTAATAGACCGATTATGAATACTAAACTATTGATATGACATTATGTTCTGTTCTTACCTACAATTGTTTTGTGGAAATAAGCATTTGAAAAGTTCAAAAGTGAGAGAATTTCAGCTTCACATGTTCTTTGTAAGTGTTTCTCAGCAATGGTCATCTGTACTCCTTAGTATTCAATAACAAGATTGGTTTCGTTTAATGGCTTTCAACACCTGCCATCATAATGGTTGGTCAAATATTAAAAATAAGTGCTATTCAAATCCTCTGTAATTGAATATTTGAATGGCCAATTAAAATCCCAGTTGGAGGTATAGAGAAGGGGAGTTAGGTTTTCTTTTTCCACCTCCTTTGAAAAGCTTTACTCCCATTCACCATTAAGCCCCAGAATTCTGTCAATTTCCCATACACTTTTCCCTCCATTGTTGAACATGCTGGTTCAGTAATAATAGTGCAGAAGAAACTTTGCATTTTCCTATATTTTGCAGATGAAATGGCCTGGAGAGTCTGCGGTCTCTGTCAGACTGGTGCGCTGCTTGTGGGTAAGGCACAGCGTTCACATCCGCCTGTATGTGGGAACAAAAGTGGATTTAACCACACTTCCCACGTATTTCAAGACAAATTCCTGTTGCTGCCCTCTGCTCTTTAACACAAATGGTTTCTTCCCTACCGTTTTCTGTTGTTTGTCTGGAGAGTCATGGCACCCTCAGATTTGTGAGCCAAGTTGCTTTTAATGTAACCGTATCTCCGAAACAAGAGAGAAACTGTTTGTATATTTGTCTTTACCGATTCACACGGCTCAATTTTGGCAGCTTCCGCCGATACTTTGCTTTAAACTGAAAATTTCATCATCATCTACCCACTCTTGTGTCACTTGAACTAAAATGACTCATTCCATGAAACACAAAAGGAATTATTTAGCTGCTCTTTTTCATTCAGTGAAATACATGCTGATCACTGACTGTCAAGTTCAGTTATACATTGAGTCAAGATTTCAACCTGATTTTAACCTGAGAATATTGTTAATTGAAAAATACCTTTAGGCTTAGGCTATTTTTTCCCGCCTTTGTTTGTGTCTTATGCCACTGGTGATACCTCAACAACATGCTCATGACGTCACTTGTCTTTATCTCATTACAAGAGGCAATCGAGTCAATAGCAGCAGAATTTTTGCGTTGGATTATTTTCAGCATGTTGTGTGAATAATGTGTGTTGGAGGAGCGTTTCTGTGCGTCTATATCGAGTTTCAGTTCCCCTGTGATTCGCTGCTGAGAAACAGACCCAAACTTGTTAAAATGGCAATTCTCTGTGAAACCTGCGAAGCTTGTGCATCACGAGGGGTCTCTGTCAAAACAATCAGATGCTTTTTCCAACAGTCCCAATTTTCTAGCCTATGCTTCCGCTCTTGTTGAATAATGCCTATGCGATATGATAATGTTTAAGTGTGTAAAATATATTTAAATTATATTTAAAAACTGAAAATGATACAGCCAATATATATGTTTGGGAAAAGAAACCACTACCGCAGCTTCTGAATGTGAACAAAAGTGTTTTAGCATTACACAAAAAGTAATGTCACAAATCTGACAATGTCAGTTTAACATCGATGTAAACAAACAAACTTATTTAAAATATTTAAAGGGATAGTTCACCCAAAAATGAAAATTCTGTCAGTATTTACTCACCCTCATGTTGTTCCAACCCAGTAAGACCTTCGTTCATCTTCGGAACACAGATATTTTTGATGAAATCTGAGAGCTGGATCACTCCTGCGTACTAGTCCATAGGCTTCTTGAGGGATTGAAACTTGCCGGCCTCGAAAAGTTATTAAAGACATTGTTAACTCTTTCCCCGCCAAACACGGAATTTTCCGTGTTTAATGAAAAAACGCATCTGCGCCAAACACGGAATTTTCCGGGTATCCGTGTTTTAGGTGGTATACGGTAAGGAAGACCCGCGCGCATGTCCTGAATGAGTGCGCAACTCTATGATCAGAGAAACAGATTGCAATCGTCTCAAACAGTGGAGTAGTGAGAATGTATCAGACAGACAATGCAGAGGTATATGGCTGAAGTACTGGAGGTTAATGGACTCGGAGTCCGATCACTCTTTATTTGATAATTCTGAATCTGATCGGGACGAAGTAGTCAGTGAGAGAGATGCACATGTTGTCACAGAAAGTTCTAGCCATGGACGTGCCGCAGATAGATCGTATAATATTATGACACTATAATATTTATGTGTGTGTGCAGGCATTTATGTGTGGCTGTCTAAATATGAAGGTGTAATTGTCAAATTATTTCTCTCTTTGTGCACATTTACCACATTGTAATATGTATTTGTGTGTGTGTGTGTGTGTGTGTGTGTGTGTAGGCCTGTTTATTGTAATTCCAATTATTCATTATTCACAGGTAGAACACAGAGAGGCAGAGGCAGAAGTTTTATTGCAAAAGTTACATTTCCCTTACATCCTGGGAAATTTGATATATTTTACATTTATTTTATGTTTTTAATTTATTTTGGAAAGTTTTATATATGAAGGAAACAACATCTGAATGTATTCTGCTTTTAAATGCACCTTTTTCTCAGTTTTTTGTCCAAAATGTTGTGTTTTTGACAAAACCTACCTCTGTTCAAGAGGCAATAAAAAAAGAACAGATGAAGATAAAATAAAAACGTTTTTTTTGCCTAAAAGCAGAGGCTCAGATCTTTATTTTTATATATATCATCTTCATATATTCATGGAAGAAAATATTCAGCGGGGCATTCAAATTTAGCGAAAATCGTCAAAAACCCTGGCGGTGGCTGGCAACTTTTTTTTAAAACGCTGGCGGGGAAAGAGTTAAAATAGTCCAAGTGACTACAGTGGCTCAATCTTAAGTTTATCAAGCGACGAGAACAATTTTGTGTGCAAAAAACAAACAAAAATAATGACTTGATTTCAAATATTCACTTCCTTCTCTATGGACCCCCTAGTCAGTTAACATAGTGTGATAGCGTAGAGCTACGTCACAAGCAGGCTCACTATTGGCCGACGCTGGTCATGTGTGTTATGCGCGTGACGTACAATAACAGAAGCTTACGCTATTAAATTAGTAACCTGACTCGAGGCAGAGAGAGAAGTAAATGAATAGGTCAAATAAAGTCGTTATTTTGCGCACAAAAAGTGTTCCTGCCGCTTGATAAAGTTAAGATTGAGCCACTGTAGACACTTGGACTATTTTAACAATTTCTTTAATAACTTTTTGAGGCCGGCAAGTTTCAATTCCTCAAGCCTATGGACTTTGGGGGAGTGATCCAGCTCTCAGATTTCATCAAAAATATCTTAATTCGTGTTCCGAAGACGAACGAAGGTCTTACGGGGTTGGAACAACATGAGGGTGAGTAAATACTGACAGAATTTTCATTTTTGGGTGAACTAACTCTTTAAATTCCAACATATCTTTGCTCAATTTGGTAATATAGAGTATAGGTAAGCCTATATCAACCTGAAAACATACCATCAAGAACATCCAGGTAAACAAAAACACCTGAAACTTGGAGTGGACAATTATTATTTATTTATGTATTTATTTTTGTTAAAAAAAGGACAACAAGGCAAATTACAAACAATAAGACAAATACAGTAAAACAAAGATACAAATGATACAAACAGTGCTTTAAGTTTAGGTCTTCATTAGATCGATTTAACAGTAGCATTCAAGAAACAATACAGAAACAGAACATTCTAATGTAAAACTAAAACACTGCAACGTCTTCACATGAATAGATATATGCATTGATATACTGTATAATATAGCTTAGTTAGTGATTTTCTCATTCTTTTGTTCTTTGGTAGGCAGATGAAACCATACTGTATTAGGCTGCTGTAACTTTAAGACCTACTGATAATGACACACATCCAACTGTTAAGCTTCATTCAAACCGCCAGCGACACACAACATCAAAGCGCCATGATCCCATTCCTTTTCAATGGAGCACTGGCGAATTCCAGCGACAAGAGTGACAGTGACCGTTGGTGACAGAATGTAGGCATGTCAAGCGCCTTGAGATACTCAACAAAAAGTTCAGAAATTGTAACTTTATGCAAATGAGCAGCACATTGGGCCAGTGACAGCCAATAGGAGTTACGACTGTCAGTGGAGCTCACATCACCGTCTCGACTGCAGGCAAGACAGGAGTTCCAGAGCGATTTTATTGTTTTATATGATTTGACTGTTACCACATACATAGTAGACTATAATACATACATACAAGGGCATAACTTTGAGAAAGGGGGGGGGGGAGACAAAAAATGGGGGAAAATGTTTTTGATAGGAATCCCATTTCCTGTATGTACACATATTTTGGGACTGTGGTGATACAAAAACCAGGAAATAATTATATTATAATGATAGATATGATAAATTCTGGCAAAAAGAATAGTAGGCTAAATGTATAAGAATAATATGTCTTACTTTCTTTTTTGTTTATAGGAGCTGATCGTCAAGACTTTAGAGAATAATTTTATAAAGTCAAAATGTCAGCCATTAATGTTTTGTGTGTAAATAAAAATGTAAATAATGTGAGCCTCAATTTCCACTGTAAAACAACATAAAGGCAGTATATTTAAAATAATTGTTTAATTGAAGGCCAGTATCACTGATATAAATATAGCTACTGATGTCTCAATGAAAATCACCCCCCCCCCCATTCAAAAAATATATCAACTTATCATTTAATTTAACTTAAAACAAACCTTACATAAACGTCATATTTACCTGTGCCTTCCTTTATAACATGAAATATACAGAAATTGAATAAGGTTATCAGACAGTCCGCACTACATAAATATAAATTCAATATAGATTAATCCTTATTAAAGCTACAAGCACTATTTAGTCAAGAGCAGTTGGTATTTTTTTCTGTTCCCTTTGTTCTTTGCTTAACTTTACTGACAGAGAAATAAAGGCTGCTGTCACTTTAAGTCCCCCCTTTCCCCATATGAAATTACGCCTGTGCATAGGCTACATATAATTCAAAGAAACTCATACAGGTTTGCAAAAACTTGAGGGTGAGTAAATGATGACAGAATTTTCATTTTTGAGTGTAGTATAAGACATAACCGATTGTGAGTACATGCTTTCTGTGCAAGCGCTTCGGGTGCGTGTCAGACAGCTCCAGTACCTCAATGAGTTGTTTTCCACAGCTTACTGCGCTCAATAACTCTTTTTAATGTCAAGTAAGTAACAGTCGAAAGCCCAGTGTATTCTCTGTACGTTGACCTAAAACTTTGACTTTTCGTTTTTGAAGTAGCTTATTAAAATCATTCAGATATTGCAAACCTTTTCGATGTGCACACATCACAATATGTTGGCTATCTTTTTCTGTGATTTAGTTGTCCGGATTGAGGAATTTAGCTTCTGAAAAAAAAAAAAAAAAAAAAAAAAACAGTTACATTTGTAGCCATGTAATGTTGTTTAACTGTCACTATTAATATGATTATTCATATTAATATGATCTTACAAAAAACATGCACTCGTTTTATAAAATCAGTAATATTTGGTGTATTATTTTGACATTTTACACGTTTTAGATAGTAAGGAAAATGGAAACTCTTATTATTCAACAGGTCAGTGGAAGAATGACAGGTGATATCATAAAATAATGCATCAAGACAAATCATAGTGTAGGTCATTGCGTTCACCTTGTCTATTATGTGCCAGATATCCAGGTTTCACTATATTTCCCGACTCTCTTTATTTCAGTTTAGCAACACATTTATGAGGAGAGTTTAAAAGGGCGTATCAGAAATGAAGTTGAAATATTCAGGTAGCCTACTCTTATTTTCCAGCTGATTAGCTAATATCGTCATAACGTTTAGAAGCACGCTGGGTTACTTTGTTGTAATGTATGCACACAGGAACGTGTATGCACTGGGAGTCCAGCTCATAAGGGCTGATTTATTGATTTCTCTCTCTTTCTCTCTCTCTCTTGGTTGGGTTTTGGTTTTCTATTGCAAGAAAGAAAGTATTTTACTGCAAAATTGCTTCGAGAGTTTTGGCATTTGGCAAACAGGAATTGACCCTTGCATTTTATTTATCTTATTTATCTATTATTTTATTATTATGTGTATATATATATATATAATGTCCTATTAAATACGATAACCAGGTTGTGAGAATGGCTTTAGTGTTTGGTGTGTACTTAAATAAATACATTCTTATGATTTTTACTTTAATTTAATAGTATTTAAAGACTTTACAGATAAGAATTATTTAGAAGCAAATATACACACCTCTGAACTGCAAAAACTAAGGACATTTAATTTCAGTATCACAATATTGTTTATGTAAAGTGATAGAATCATTAAAAATGAAGCTTTGGAATGAAATATCAACTTTTTACCCAAACATGACATATGGGAAGAAAATATGTAGCTAGAGTATGTCATGGCCACAAATCAATAATTAGTTCCCACGACTTAATATGTCAACATGTTTTAATAATTTGTTCCCTCGGTTTAAGAAAACTGTGCAGACGATATGATAATTAGTTTCCTTGCTTTGCTAACTTTGCCATATTGAAATAATTTGTTCCTTTGTTTTAGTTAAATCAAAACAAGGGAACAAAGTAGTTCCACGTGGCCACAATTTATTAAAACGAGGGAATTCATAAATTGTGGGAAGAAATCCTTGAACTAAAATGAGTGAATGAATTGTTTATTCGTGGAAATAAATCCTTAAACGTCACTCTGGTGTCATATTGAACTTGTTTTTGAAGATTCCATGGCAATACTGTAATTTTCTTTGAAAGAAATGAATTATTTTATTCAGCAAGGGTGCATTACATTGATCAAACGTGACAGTGAATGCATTTACTGTATAATGTTACACCAGATTTATTTAATTAAGAATGCCATTCTTTTGAACTTTTTATTCATCAAAAAATCCTGAAAAAATGCATCATAGCTTCAACAAAAATATTAAGCAGGGCAACCATTTTCAACATTGATAATTTCAATAAAAGTTTCTTGAGCATCAAATCACTGAAGACTGGAGTAAGACTGTGTCACAGGAGTAAATTGCATTTTTACATATATCAAAAAGAAAGCAGTTATTTTACATGTGAAGAATATTTTAACTTATTTACAAATCAAATAAACTCTACGTGCATAATAGATTTCTTTTCAAAGCACTTCAAACGTTTTAATGACAGAAGTACTAAAACATAAAAGTTTGCACCCAACCCATAATGCACCATTCAATACACGATTATAAAGTTTTGATGGAATCCTCTAAAGTTAACTACTATTAGAATTTCAAAGGTATTGCCTAGAGAAAAAATCTGCAGGGATGTTTCTCTTATGAAACCATCAGAGTATGAATTTCTCTGGTGTCTTTTCTATAAACAGTCCTTGTTCTTGTGTGTCAATGACTCTATCGGCATTAATAGTTTGACAAGCAACCGTGCACACTTGCACACGTGTCTCTTCCAACTGCACGCCTTTCAATTACCCTCCCATCCCAGTCGGCTGAAAACTGCACTTGATTTTGTCTCATTTTAGAGCACTCACCACACAGGACCCATAATGCCTTGAGTGCTCACATGAACCACATGTCAACCGAGGCTTTTCAGATGCCTCTCTCTCCATCCATGTCATCCTGCCTCTAATGTGGAGAGAGAACAAAAATAAGAGGAAAATGGACTAGGGGGAGGAGGGATGGTGGGATGCTCTACCCGCTCGCTGTCCCGCCGCAGCTCTCATACAGTGAGCGAGTGCTAGCCTCGGGCGGGATAACATAAGAGAGCTCTCTAATCTCCAGCACTGACCTGTGTGCTTTGACTGCAGGAGAGCCCCACCCCTCCATCAATGTCACAGACATAACTAATGAGAACAGGAGGTCGCAGGGTCAATGACTAAGCTGATTTGCCTACTGATAAGCGATGACTGTGATTCGGGGCCTTGGAGATGGGTTGTACCACTGTCTAGGCTTAGATTAGATCCACTGAGCTGGTGTTCAATTTATGAGCTCACAGAGTTGAAACTTGGCTGTAACCTTGGTAACCTTGGTTAGTATTGCACCCATAAGATATAATGATATATATGTAATATATATATATAATATGTAATCTGACCCTTTAATCCCTTAACAGCCCACTGTGTTCTTGTAGCTCATTTGTTGTTGAGATACACACTCCTTAGTATAGAGCATGAAGTTATATTGTTAACGTTAGTTGTTGTTCTTGGAAGTCACTCGCATACTCATCGCATGTCGGAAAAACTGCCGTCCAGTGCCAGAGTAAGAGCTCGTCCACATCTGTCCCATTGAATCCAGGCCCAAAGGAGCTGGATGTGAGAGAGGGTACCAGAGCGGGGCAGTGAGTGTTCTCATGAGAGGCGAACACCTCCGCCTGGCCAAACTCCCTCCATATGAGCTCAACTACTTCAGGGTGGATCCGCCATTCCCCAGGCCTCAGCCCCTGCCTCGACAGGATGTCTGCTACCACATTTTCAACCCCAGGAATATAAATGGATCTAACAGAGAGAAATTTATCTGGGACCACAGAAGGATCTGATGTGCCAGTCTAGAAAGAGGACTCAATCTCAGACCTCATTGGCGTGATATAAGACACCACCGACATATTGTCCGTTCTAATAAGAACTTGATGCCCTCTGAGGTCTGCAAGGAAGTGCTTAAGGGCAAAGAATAGGGCCAACATCTCCAAGCGATTAATATGCCATGAGAGATGATGGTCCTTCCAAACACCTTGGTGTAACGACCCTCCATAACCGCACCCCAGCCCTTGAGGGATGCATCCGTGGTCAAAGTCTCCCAGAATCGGGCCTTGAGACAGGAACCATGGTTTCTTCCACATGACGAGAGAACAAAGGCATCTCAGTGTAACTCTGATCATGCGAAAGGGGTTCCCCAGCGGAGAAAACCCCTTGGTCCTGAGCCACCACTGCAAGGCCCTCATATGGAGCAGACCAAAATAAATTACGATGGAAGCTGCAGCCATGAGACTCAGAACACTTTGGAAGTGTTTGACAGTGATGGCCTGGCCTAACCTACAGTAATACTCTTCATTGTGGTTAAGTTTGTGCCCGCATCATGACTTAGTCCCACTCTACTCCCAGGAACGTAGTCCTCTGAAGGAAGGACTATATTCATACGTTAAGGAACTTTCCTTCACATTGAGTCTCAACCCCAAGCACCGATGACGCAAAACAACATCTCAATGTTGAATTGCCAGTTCTTCTGACTGAGCCATAATGAGCCAGTCATCCTTATAATTTAGGATACAGATCCCTTGAAGTCTCAATGGAGCAAGGGCAGAATCCATCCATTTAGTAAAGGTGTGAGGAAATAAGTCTAGGCGAAAGGTACAACCCTATATTTGCAAGCTTTCCCCCCCAAAAGCAAATCTCGGAAACTTCCTGTAATGGGGTTATAATGGAACAAGGAGTTAAGGAGCTTGTGGATCTATCACGACAGACCAGTCCTCGAAGTTGGTCTGACTGACAGACGGTATCTTGAATCTAAACCCCCTAAGAGGTTGATCCAGTACCTTGAGAGCACAAGTACCTCCAAAACAAGGCCTCGTCGCCAAAGAGGCCAGAAGGTGAAAGGGGGGCATCGAGAAGGAAGGCCATGTCCTTCTCCCCGAAACCCCAAGCGATTTAGCCATGAATGTCTCTTTGAGACAACTAGTGCTGCCATAAAACGCCAGTGGCACGGGCCATCTCTTTAATAATATGGAGAGATAAGTCAGCCTCTTTACGAAATTCAGTAATACCATTGAGTGAGACCTCCCAGCTATCATCCACCTTTTTGAGGAGGTCAGTCTGGTATGCCTGTAATAACCCTATTGTGTGTAGGCATGTACCGGCTCGACCCACTGCCAAATAAGCTTTCCCATATGCTTTCCCTAACAAATTCAATGTAAGAGATTTGGAGGGAAGTGTCTGAGCTATCAGGGGTGAAACAATGTCGGAATGTAGAAAGCAATGTAGAAAATATTTAGCAAAATAACCCTCTATCCAAGGCATCACCTCATAGCCATTCTCATTAGATTCCCTAATGGATGAGTAAATATATACATGGGGGGGAAATATTTGAGATGATCATGGATTTTTCAACAATCTCGGTACCTCAGTATGGAGGTATCGAGTGATCAGTGAAAAAAGGAAGGCTCTGCCACGAAGATTGTAACCGGGTCTGCAGGAAGTGCTCATTCATTTTATTTTTCTTAGTCGCTTCCTGCTTATTAAATGACCATTTAACATTCAATTTAGCCCCTGCCTTGGTTACAACCTCCAACTACTCCTCAACAACGGGAACATGGGGTGGCGAATTTCCATATCCGCGTGATTCGGTGTTGAGAATATCTAACTTCTCGAAGCCAGATAAATCAAACACCGGGTCTTTAACACGGTCGGAAGAAGCCGCAACGCAATGGAAGACATTGCATAAATCAAGATTGGAGTAGCTCCACTATAGATTTCAGAAGTAATAAGGCCAATTTATACTTCTGCGTAGGGTGCGCGCAGTAGGTACGGCGTAGCATACGCAGAGACGCGTCCCATACCGCGTACCCTTCGCCGTAGCCTGACGCGCACCTCCTCAAAAATGTAACTACACGACGACACGGACCGCAAGATCGGTGATTGGTCGGCTTGGTAGCATCGCATTTCCTCCTACACATTTCCGCACGTACCTTCTCACGCATTTCCACACGTACCATCTCCTCCGAAGTCTTCTCTCATTTTTGCCTTTCAGTTTTAGTAATTTCACTAAAATTAACTGTTTTTCCACCTCAATAAGCTCCAACTCCAACATGATCCGCTCTCTTTCAGGCTTGTAGTAACCTAGCCGCAACTTGAGGAATCTAAACAGTGGAACATTAAAACCCTCCGCCGCCAACTAGCGTTTCGGAGCAGTACTGCAGAGCAACCAAGACCTGAACGCAGAAGTATAAATGCTTACTAGGCGTCGCCTACGTGCGTAGCCAGCGCCGTACGCTACGGCGTACCCTCGACATGATGCTATCCAGTTTGTGAGGTTCAAGTTTTCCCTGGTGTCTGCGCACGCAATAAGTGGGCGGACAATATGTTAATGTTTCGTTTTGACGTCACAACGAAACAGATTATGACTTGTTTGAAAATTGATTCATTAAACTGACTCAGAGTCGACTCTTTTGAAAGACTCTTTTATCCCTATCCCACAACGAAACAGATTATGACTTGTTTGAAAATTGATTCATTAAACTGACTCAGAGTCGACTCTTTTGAAAGACAATAACTTTATTTACTATGCAGTTTCAGATTTCAAACTTTGCAGGAGGTTTTCATTCACCTAGAGCTACATGAAAGGTAATTTTCAAAAATCCACAATAGGGGTACTTTAACACATCTGAATCAATATTTTGAAAGATCCAAAACACCAAAGTGAATAGGCTTGCCCAAACTTTTGACTTGTAGTGGTCCCTTAAATATATTCGGACAAGGATCCTGTCCTAGCTACTGTATGTGATCTGGAGAAGTTGCCGCAAATAAAACAATTATTTATCCAAAAAAAAATGTAATCAATTTATAAATTGTAATTAATTGATGATTTTATTTTGCAAATGTACAAGAAAAGGAAACAAATTAATGTTATGAAATCATACAAACATTTAAAAGAAAACAAGTGAGCCTTTTTGACCTTTTTTATTTATTGCATTTCAATGAGACAGCTTGACACAGCATGTATTACATTCACAAGCAAGAAAGCAAGAAAGATGCGTTTTCTTCAGCCTCAGTAATCAGTTTACTGCAAAACAAATCATTTCTTCATTGCTTGTTAAAGAGAATGTGTTGTACATAGTGTTTTTGCTGCAATAACGATTTTCCAATTTCCCATTTCCCCCTGCTCTTTTGCGATTTCTGACAGTAGAATAAGTGACGTTCGACAGATATTGCTCCCAGATGATTTCACAATGCCATTCAAGTAGGTACCCGATTAGAGGCTCCTGGGTAATTTGCATGTGATTATGCCACTGGTTTTATACAGGGAAAGAGCATGGCTGTAATTGTCTAACTTTTATCGTGTAATTACACCGCCGTTTGCACTCTGTAATCTAAAATTCTATGGTATGAGTTGTTCGGCAGAATTAATCACAGTGGCATGTGTGCCAGCTGGAATATATTTCTTTTCATGCTGAGATTGTTCAGCATCAGCTTGCTGCACGAACGACGGCACAAAAGATTTCGTTTGCATTCGTCTTTAATGCATCAGGTGGATGTTTCCTTTGTGTGAGAGACATTAGTGAGTGACCTCTAACTCTCGTCCTGTGATGTACAGTGTCATCAGCCTCCACTACGCTGTCCCAGATGACAGGAAACGCCGCAGGGGACAAAATAGCGATGAATAATTACCCCGTACCTGAAAAACAGGTGTACGTGCCCGCTTCCACAGATAGCATCTTATCACCTGGTCAGTCTAGAGGCTTATCTCTTTCTTTTTCAGCACATTAAAGACTTTAATCTCCCGTTGAAATGAAGTGCATATTTACGTGCGCGGTAGGAGCCCGCGGCGTACGGGTTTCAGGCAACCGAGGGTTTGTTCTTCACCAGGCAGACTGCAACACTTCCATCTGTTTGGCTCTCAGGGGGTGTGGGAATGGGCAACAAGGCATCTTTCTTATTCAAGATGCACTCTTGATGCCTTTATTTTGGCTGGGCCCTCCTTGTCGGGAGGCTGATAGCAGTATTGGCAGCTCTCAGGAAGACTGGCAGCAGGTGTAATCAATACGACCATCCCGCGTCAGTGGGAGACAGCCGAGCCCAGAGGCGGGCCATCCATCAGCGCTCCAGCAGGCCTCAAGTCCACCTGGATCATGCTGCAGTGCAGAGGACGTGCATAAATAAAAACGTTGTTTTAATTAGTTGTTCCTCCTCTGAAGTTTATTCAATTCTTTTTCCTCCCTAAGTGCCATTAAGAGATACTTAAATAATGCATCGTCTGCTCAATCAAAGGCAGACTGTCGTCTATCTGAGGTTTTCAAAGCACAGCTACCATCTCTGAAATATTAAAACAGCCCTCTAGCTGCTAAAAAAACAACAACAACAACAAAAAAACACATTTTGGGATTTGTTTTTTTATATATATTTTTTTTCACAAGTGGCAATATTTTTTTTAAACAAATCAGGAAGGGCTACTGGGTCTAATGAATATTAATTACATGATGACATATAATTAAAATTCATGAGTCAGGAAAAGTCTTATCTATACACACCTTCCATTTTTCAGATCGTTTCTACACTTTAAGAGTCACTGAGAGTGAATACCCAAATCGCCAAACTTTAAACACCTGAGACCGTGGGGCAGCGTCCAGGCTATAAAACCTGATGAATGTGAGCGATGAAGCCCAGCCTGCCGCATCACAAACGTCTTGGAAAAAAAATCCAAATAATAAGGCTTTAGAAGCCGCCATACTCCTAGTGAAATGACCATCCCCGGAGCAAACTCAAGGCAGGTGGAAGAAACCGAAAGGGCCTGAAGGTCTACAGTACTGAGCTGATGGGGACGGTCATTTCACTAGGAGTATGGCGGCTTCTAAAGCCTTATTATTTGGATTTTCTCTCCAAGACGTTTGTGATGCGGCAGGCTGGGCTTCATCGCTCGCATTCGTCAGGTTTTATAGCCTGGACGCTGCCCCACGGTCTCAGGTGCTTAAAGTTTGGCGATTTGGGTATTCTTGTTCCCAAAATGTCATTGATGCATCACGAGTTCCCTCAAAAGGGAACATCTCAGGTTACGACTGTAACGATAGTTCCCAGAGATATGGAACGAGACGATGCATCGCCCTGCCATACATCCTGCATCCATAGGATCGACTTGCTTCGGCAATTTTCGAAGCTAATGCCAGTTGCACCAGATATGCTTTTATTCCTTCCTGGTCATTATGTCACTCGCACATGACGTTTATTCCATCCATTGGACTATGTGACATAGATGCTTCAGAAACATTCAAGCTGGAAGCGTTTCCAAAGCATCATTGATGCACTGTCTCATTCCCTATCTCAGGGAACTATGGTTACAATCGTAACCTGAGACATTTCACAGAATAAAAAAAATAAAAAGGGCAACTTTTTCGCAAAAAGGGAACATTTACATAAGAATTGCATGATATGAATTCGCAATTACGTGTTATAAAGTCAGAATTGTGTGATAGAAACTCACAATTTTGAGCAAAAAACAGCTCCTCAGAATTGGATTTTTGGCGATTGCGACTTTATATCCCACAATTCTGAGAAAATAATATCAGAATTGCAAAAACAAACTCGCACATGCGAGAAAAAAAGTCAGAAGTGCAAATTTATTTCTTGCAATTGTGAGTTTATATCTCGCAATTCTGACTTTATAGCATGCAATTGCAATTGTTCATCTCTCAATTATGACTTTATAACATGCAATTGCATGTTTATATCATGTAGTTCTGACTTTATATTCCGGCGCTATATATTCCAACTTTAGTTTCCGGCATTCTTCAAAATATATCTATTTTTTGTGTTCAGCCAAAGAATGAATCTCATATAGGTTTGGAACAACATGAGGGTGAGTAAATGATATTTGGGGAAAAAAAAGAAAAAAAAAAAGATTTTGCTTTTTTGGTTGAACAATCCTGAAAACATTATATTAAGTTTGCACTTAATTCTTTTAAAGTATGTAATTTCCACAATAAGTGTACTTTTTCTCAAGAGTCAAACCCATAAACTTGAGGTTGCTGGCACTATACTTTTCCAGTTGAGTTACAGGAACATCGTCACACTGTAATGTCAACTTTTCAGTCTTTTAATGGACATACTGTCCTTTAGGCTAAAGCATGGAGTTTTTCACCCTTCCTTTCCTCTTGTGTATGCTTATTAGAAGCCCACTGGCAAATATGTATTGTGTGCTGAATTTAAAAGACTGTGTCAGCACAACATTTAAATGAACTGAATATAACTTTATTAGTTAAGTGGCAAACGTTACATAATGATTAATGAAGCTCATTTTCCTATGAGTAATACAGTGCCAACGCTTATTTTTCTGAGCAGCATTATTTTTTATTTTTTATTTTTTTTGTGTGTGTGTGTGTGGGAGATGCTATTCAGAGGACAGGTTGTTCACTTACCCACTGAGTTTAAGAATGCAAGAATCGCCAAGCATCTAGGCCGGGAGCAGCTGGAGATAGCGCGTCGGGAGATAAGCGGAGCGTGAAGTAAAAGAGAGTTTGCAGAAGGTGAATTCTGAAATGTTAAAGAGGCCCAGCATTAGTCACCCTGTGCTGATTCTCCATGTAGGGCCACTGGTGCATGTAGAGATAACTGAGTCACGCTTCTCTCCAAGAACCATCGGGAGGAAGCGCATGGCACAGAACAGCATGCTGCGTCTCTCTGTCGGCGTGCTGGAGAGAGGGCAGAGAGCCAGGCCGTGCGCCGAGGTGACATTTGTAGTAAGCATTCCTAAACAGCAGCACAGCACCATTACTAGCAGCAGGTTCGCTTTCACATGAGTCAGTCATGCTCCCTCACTGACTCCCCCTGTTGCTAATGACCGGCACAACCTCACACCTACCTGACCCATACAGCGCTCATTCCTGTGACATGTGGATCCAGCATGCATCATCATCATCATCATCATCCCACTGTGAGTTAGTTGTTTTGAAACAAGCTCCTCAGCTGATACAATAAAGCCAAGAGAGCTGCTGGATAAGAGTGATTTTAGCACAACATGAACCCGAGTGGCTAAAAATGCAGACTTGGTTAAAAATCACTTGATGGCTTTGTAAAATGTTAAATAAACTTATAATAGCCTACATTCATAAGGTTTGGGTTGTTATGTGTTTGACAGTGTTGGGAGTAACGCATTACAAAAGTAATACATTACAGTAACATATTACTTTTTGCTGTAACGCAGTAGTGTAAGGCATTACTAATCAATTTTCAGTAATATTTTACTCGTTACATGTTCAGTGAGGCTTGTATTACAGTTGTATTACAGTGTATTGTCTGCTTTTACTCCTTAAAAGGCAACAGACTGTGTGAAAGTTTTAAAGCAGTCTTTTAGTGCCAGTTCAGAGCGGCCGCGTCTGTAACATTGATTTTTCCTCATAATTGCGAACACGAAAACTAAAATAAAATGAATATTTTAAGTTCTATGGAGACTGCAGAGCCAACCCTTCCTCATCCGATTTGCGCAGTGTAATTAACAGAATTACAAAAAATATATGCCTCCTATTTTTTTGTCACGCATGAATGTGTGTCTTTTCCCTAATATTAAAAATAAAACAGACTGATATTTGTCTAATGTCTGGAGTCCTTTAAGGAAGTAGCCTATATACGTTTCAATACATGAATTTTCTGAGAATTTTTATTTCAAGTTTTGACTGCAAATGTCATGTCCATAATGCTGGACTTCCCCAATTTTAAATAATTTATCCTCATCTAGTTTTGTGGTGTAGGTCTACGTATTTTATAATGTTAACTTCAAATAATACTAATAGCCTAATTTAAAGATAAGGCAGCATTGGATATGGACGGTAAGGAGAATAACGCTGGGAGTTGGAAGAGGTTTGTCGCGATTCTGTAGGTTCGTGGATCTGAGTCGTGTGGCGAATCGCGATTTCGGTTTCATATTGCATATCGTTACAGCCCAAAAGTTAAGTTCTACTTAGTTATTTTGGTGAAAGTAACTCAAAAGTAATACATGAGTAATGTAACGCATTACAATTCTGGGACAGTAATATTGTAAGGTAATGAATTACTTTTAAATAACAGTAACAAGTAATACTTGCACAACACTGGTGTTTGAAAGATGTCTATTATGCTCACCTAGGTGAGCTATAGTTATAAAATTGTATATGGTATAAATACAATGGAAATATAAAATAACTGTATTTTTTAAAATGTAATTTATTCCTGTGACGCAAAGCTGGATTTTCAGCATCATTACTTCCGTGTCACATGATTTTCTTCTGAAATTAGTCCAGTAGGCTGATTTGATGCTTAGGAAACATTGATTGTCATCAACATCATGTTGAAACATTTTTTTTTTGTTGTTGTTTTTGTGGAAACCATGATATTCACTGCTCGGCCAAAAAAGTCACTGTTGGCAACTGTTCTTCTAACCCTGATGGAGTGTGCAGTTTTTTCATTTCTTTAACAACCTTGTAGGAAGACACATCATGGTCATATTCCAGGATGACAATGCCAAGATTAATTCAACATAAGAAACACATGTGATGTTGTCAATGCAAGAGTCCAGCACTCTGTAAAGTCTCCTCCAGCACATGCCAAAGACTTTAAGGTCTGGACTCAGAGGTGACAATTCATGTGTGAAAATGATTCTTCATGCTCCTCCCAAACCATTCTTTCACAATCTCAGCCTGATGAATCATTATCATCTTGGAATATGGCCATGATCTGTCTTCCAACATGGTTGTTTAAGAAATGGCACTCTTCGCTAGATACTGTTAGAAGAACCAGGAATTGTTAGAAGAATTGTTGCCAAACATAAAACATGAAACATTAATAATAACTTCAATAGTATTTATTTATTTTTATTTTTTTGTCTGGACAGTGTATTTTTTTATTTTTTTATTTTTATTTGAAAGTTCAGAAGAACAGCATATATTTTAAATAGACTTTTTGTATGTAATAAATGTAATACATCTTTAATAATTACATTTATTAACAAAAAAAAAAACACTTTTAGTTTAGTTTAAGGTATAATGTATATTGCCAAGTGTTTATCACAGATACCCTTTAAACTTAATAGACAGTAAATATTTTCCTAACAAAGTAAATATTCTTGTCTTTACAATATCACACTGAACATTTTTCTTAAGCAGCATAAATGTGGATTTATCCTGTACAATAATCTCTAGTCTCTATAGATTGCGTCTCAATCAGCTCCCTAGGTGGTGACTCAGTATAACGCATACACAAATCTGTCTCATTACACATTGGGACATTGATGATTATATTTCCGGTGACATGGCGTCACAACATCATACTGAGATTTATGAACAACAGCAGAGCTGATATCTTTCTGACATTATTTTTTTTACAATTATTTAAAGTACGTCATGATAAATTCTATAAATTTTAGCTAGATTATATTCATTATGTTTATGCTGAAATATAAATAATGGTTTGGATTAAAAAACAACAACAACATCCGTTGTCAATATGTTTACTCACTTGATTATTAAGGGAAGATAGTGAGCTTTGATGCTCCTTGGTTTTCATGTGCATTGTGGGACTTCTTTGGGAGTGAACGTTGCAGTGCACTGGAATGATTTTACATTTGAGGCAGCCCTTAAAATAACTAACACCCTGATCAGTTCCCAGACAACTAAACTAAAGGAGCTGATTGAGACTCACCCCCGGTCTAACTGTTGTCTTTTTACAGTTTTAAAGGGTTATTTCACCCAAAAATGAAAATTCTGTCAGTATTTACTCACCCTCATGTTGTTCCAACCCCGTAAGACCTTCGTTCATCTTCGGAACACAAATTAAGATATTGAAGATATTAAGGTCGCTCCTGTATACTAGTCTATAGGCTTCTTGAGGTAATGACTCTTGCTGGCATCGAAAAGTCATTAAAGACATCGTTAAAATAGTCCAAGTGACTACAGTGGCTCAATCTTAAGTTTATCAAACGACGAGAACACTTTTTGTGCGCAAAAAAACAACAAAAATAACGACTTTATTTTAACTATTCGTTTATTTCTCCCTCTGCGCGAGTCAGGTTACTAGTTTAATAGCGTAAGCTTCTGTTATTGTACGTCACGCGCATCACACACATGACTAGCGTCGGCCAATAGTGAGCCTACGTGTGACGTAGCTCTACGCAATCACACTACGTTAACTGACTACAGGCCCATGGAGAAGGAAGTAAATATTTGAAATAAAGTCGTTATTTTTGTTTTTTTTTGCACACAAAAAGTGTTCTCGTCGTTTGATAAACTTAAGATTGAGCCCCTGTAGTCACTTGGACTATTTTAACGATGTCTTTAATGACTTTTACATGCCAGCAAGTGTCATTCCCTCAAGAAGCCTATGGACTAGTATGCAGGAGCGATCTTAACATCTTAAATATCTTAATTTGTGTTCCGAAGATGAACGAAGGTCTTACGGGGTTGGAACAACATGAGGGTGAGTAAATACTGACAGTGACAATTTTCATTTTTGGGTGAACTAACCCTTTAAGCAATCCATCTACTTGCTGCATTCATATAGAATGTGCGGCCACAGGTGTGCGTTCATTTCCATTATACAACAGCTTAGAAAACAGCCCATCATATCAAAAGTTCAAACTCGAACAATTTATTTATTTATGTATTTTTTCAAATCACAGGGACATTTTCAAACGAACTGCACCGGCACGCCAACCAAAACCCGCTAAATTCTGCCAAACCAATCACCATTAACTCTCTCTATAGAGACTTGGAATGTCATCACTAATGCGCCACTGTTGTGCGGGTGTGATAATAGTGAATTAATGCGGCGCTCGCTGCGACTGCGGTAATCAGTGTTTGTGAGTATGTAGAAAGCAGTTATTAGCTTGAGTAAACAGTGAGCAAGCTGTCCTGATCCCCACTGTGCTCGTAGTGCCACCACTGCCACGAGGAGGGCTGATGGCAGCCTATTCACAAGCTCATCTCAAACCCTTTCCACCCGATAACAGCGTGTCTGCGCCAGTCCTTTCCCCTCCATTCCGTTTCATCCACAACATTTGGTTACAGATGTGTCACCCGACACTGCCGTTTTCTCCGTCTTAATAGATGACTGGCTTGGAATATCCTGTCAGTTTTTCACCAAACCGCAAAAGGTCAGTGTTATCCAATCTCCGATTGTGCCCGTCTCCATTTACCATAATCATTCTGAATATGAGAAATATAAAAGCTGTCTGGCCAGAGACACAAGACAGTTCTTTATTCAGCACGCAAGGTGAAGATTTTCTTTCCGTGTTCGGTCAGATTAATAAAAGCACATTTTCGAGTGCCCGGGAATACTAATTAGCTGCTGTTTATTTTACCTTTCTTCAGACAATCAATAATCAGAAGAAAAAGTGTTGGAAGGCTCAAATCGCTCTGATAACCGTTCAAAATGAAATTGGATGGAGTTCATTAAAGATTCCCGAGGCGTTGTGCGTAGTATTCAATATTGGATACTTTTTATTTCATCTCTTTATGTTTTGTTCTGAGTTCCTGTGTGGAATCCAGACAAGTCACGAGTTCAAAGACAATTAATTAAGTCTCTAACAATAGGGCATTTCGTATGTTTCCTCATAGCATCACAAGAAGATTTGCTGAATTTGATTCACTCCTTTCTGTAGACATTTTCAGGCGTTTTCTCTCGTTTCCACCGCAGCTCGTGCCCAGTGTCTTTATGTGCTAATCAAGAAAAATCCTTATACTCGCCCATTTGCCAACATCCAGGCTTAAATCCCATGACTACAGTGGCACAGGCTGTAATTTTAGAGGTGGTGGATGCCAGAGACTGCTGAAAGGGAACTTGGGCTGTTTGCAATGCAGCTTTATGATTATTTTTTTCATTTTTTATTGTTTTTCATAATCACTAAGGATTGTTTTTGCTGACAGAGAATGACCTGTTAACAATTAGATTGGCTTAGTCTAATCACGGCAAAATAATTACTGTTATGATTAGAAAAGATGGTGTCTGAAACATAGTTCAGCCTTGTTTTAAAGATAAAAGCTCATGAGATACAGCATTGATGTTAATTGTGACATCAAACTGTTTGGAGCTCACATTTTCTCTTAGTTCGATGTTCAAACTCTTTCCAGTGTTAATTAAGATCAGTGACTGGTGGCAAATCACATCACATGTTTTAGGTAACACATATTAATAGGAGACTGGGGCAACCTGTTATGCTTCAGTGGATATTTCTCAGGTTTATATTCGAAAGTCAATTGTAAATGATTCATCCATGCATGTTTAATTTTCTTAGCTTCTTTCCCCCCTCAAAATGGTGGGGAAATTTTAGACTTCTCTCTGGTGAACTAGACTTGTCCGATCACTTAGGCTATGTTAGGACTGCAGGCAAGTCGAATTTTTTTCTTAAATCAGATCTTGGTCACACTTAAGTTTCATTAACTACTTTCACCTCAATAAGCTCCCAATTGATGATTATTATAATTTGGTAAGGTTTGTGTCACATTCATCATCTGCACCAGTCTGTCTTTAGGCTTGTTTGAGATGAGCAAAATCTGCGCAGAATCGATCACCGGTGATCAGCGCGAGATGCATGCCGGTTAGAAATGTGTCCGAGAACGGTCCGCCTGGCTCTGATGTCATGCCGACGTATGTCAAAAAACTCTCGCGAGCGCAAGGCGGAAGGGTCGGATTCTGCAGTCGCGGGCAGTTGCTCTCCACCGACTGCGCTGATCAAAAGCATGATGGGAAACGACTTGCTGACGACACTGCTTAATGCTCATTGGTTTAAACAACAGTGATGTAGGTAAATTCCATATTCATAAAGCTCCAAATAAAGGCCATTTTTTTTTTTTTTTTTTTCAAATTGAAACTGATATATATTGTATATATTGAGTCTCTTAAACGGGTTAAAAATAAGAAAGCTATGTCAGTAACTCAAATATACTCTAAAATTTTTAAGTGAAAATTAGGAAAATTTCTCTCATTTTATAGATGATGAAGTTTGTAAGTCTGTCTATTTAAACTAAAAAAATTTTTTTATTATTAATTTTATTCTGATGTTTATTAGTCGCTGTATAATATTTCTTTCACGAATTGTAGTGCTTGTATGTTTGTAACTTGCATTCTAATAAAAAATAAAATAAATAATAAAAAAACAACAGTGATGAATTGTTCTCTTTTAAAATGTTTGATTTTAAAACTGATATCATGTTTTATGTGTATACATATGGCTGAATAAACTCTCTGACAGTGCCATATGGGTTATTATGTGATGTCATTTTTATTAAAAAAAAAAAATGTAAAAACGTGTCTGTATTAAATATAAAATGATTGATAAACACATATTTGGAATGTAGCCTAATTAAATAACAAGTACTTTGGGTGTCTTGTTCATTATATTTATTTTCATATAAAAGCAACAGAACTTGAATTACATCCAGTTTATTAGCAACACGTGCATGAGCGTGAATCCCGTGATATCAGACTTTGATCTCACAGGTGTCTGATTCACTGCGAGAACCGAGATTTGTCCGGCTTGAATGCGCTTTTTTCACTCCTCCTCTAACTGCAGCCGCCTACTCTCTACTACAATGCAGGCGAGGCGCATCTCAAACAAGCCTTTTGTCTTTGCACTACACTTCCCAGCATCCCTCATGTATACACACCTGCCCGTCATCATCGTTGTCACCTGTGTCTTGTTTATCATCACTCATTATTGTTCATCAGTCTCTGTATTTAGTTTGCTTCAGTTCAGTTTGTCTTTGTCGGTCGTTGCTTATGTTAATGTTACGATGTATTTGTGGGTCTTCTGTCTATCTACCTGTCTGTACCAGTTTCTTTAATTTTGTATTAATAAATGTTTTAATTGGAACTTCTGCCTTTGATTCCTCTTTTCTGACATTTATGTTTGCCTGATTTCGACACTGGGGGGAAAAAAGCAATATAGACCTAAACATAAAGCAAATGTGCCTGTGAACGCTTTATATAAATACAATATAGGTAGGAGTGTTATATATAGCCTACATATCATATCATCCTGCAGCTCTAAAACTTTATAGTTTTTTGTTTTTTTTGGTCATTGTTTATTAAAAAAACATCCAATAATGCAGAATATGTGATGATAAATATTTAATTGATGAGTAATTTATATGTATATATATCAATACAAAATATATGGGTATGGTTTTACAGGTAAAGTCAGCATATTGACACAAAATGATAACTGCAAATCCACCTTTCGCTGACTGAAGTCCAGTTGTTTCTCTGAATCAGTCTGCAAAAATATATCCTCCGATTTGTTGTCAAATCTAGTTGTACAGTCAATCGCAAAGCTCTTTCCCACTTTATATGTGTTGTGTTTGTTTTTTTGCGGCACTCACGCTGAAAACAAATACAGCCGCTCAGTCTTTTTGCCACTCACTGTGAGAAACTGCAGGCACTCCGGCTGACGGAGTTTTATTAATATGCATGTTAATAAGCAACTATAATAGTGAGAATTATGAATAGTGAGACTATTAATTTAAAGTGATCATATGATTTATGTGTCCAGACATAACCAGCCTGTCTGCATGGGTTGCTTTAGCTATACGTAGCATATACACATATATCCCCAACTGAGCAAGCCAAAGGCAACAGTGGCAAGGAACCAATCAAGTGTCCTAAAACTCCATCAGGTGACCCAATGGAGAAAAAACTTGGGAGAACACAAGCTCATTTGGGGGCCAGTTACAGTGACTGTAAGGTAAAAATGAATGTCTCTAAACAGACTTTAAATCAAACCCGTGATAAACGCTGATGGCATTCACGTGCGCATTAAGAATCGATTCTATAGTTATGTGCGTTTGAATATATGTGTGCAGGTTTTTAATTCCCTCATGCCTGAACAAACTACTTGTCTTGTCTATACATTTAGATATCAATGTAAAATAATATGTAAATAAATGTAAAAAAAAAAGGCTTTCAAAATCCCATCTAGACATGATCTGGATATATAAAAAATAAATAAATTGGCTGGCAGTCTGAACATAGCCTTTAGTTTTGAGGGTAAAATTCAGATCAAATGTAAAAAAAAAAAAAAAAAAACACAACTTTGACCCTCACCTTAAACCCTGAGAGATGTCCCTGTGACAACTAGCCCTGGCTTGTCCTACACCAATAAAATGTAACAATGGGATGATATGAATTTCAAATTCTATCTCCTGCTATTCTCCTTTTCCTTGCATTTTTGTTCCATTTTACCTTGCTATCTGTTGATGCTTTTTGCATGTTGAATTGCACACCATGCAAATAACATTAATTTGGCTTGACTGGTATTTTGCATACACTGAATATGTGTAATGAATGTTAATACAGTTAAAATCCTGTCAGAAGATGTTACCAATTACAGTAATTATATGCACATGGCACTCATTAACTAATGTGAAGCATAAGGCATAACTGTAGCACAAATGAGAAGCACTCTCAATACCTTTAAATGTGGCCCATAAAAATGTCTTTTTATGTGAGATTCTGTAATTTTCATAATTACGTTGCAGCACTTTCAGCAAGCCTGCGTGTGTAAATATTGTCTCTAGCTCTCTCAGCCTCTTAATCTCTTTATCTCATGTGACACGTGGAAAGAGCAGATGTTTGTGATTGATTGAACTGTTGAATGATAGTCTAGAGTCAAATACCGGCAGCCCGAGATTTAAGCGTTTAATAAAGTGTATTCTGTCACCTCGTCAGTCATTCAGGTCTCAGATTGGCGCTGGATACACAATGAATGCGTTAGCACTGACACGGGAAGCATGCGCCATATTTATAGCTTGATTTATTCCTAAAGATATCAGTGCTTGTGACATGGACATTTCAAATTCTAAATTTGTCACACAGAACCAATCTCCCTCGAAATCAGCTCGCACGAGGTGGAGAGATTCTCACTAGCGCCTCCATTATTCACAGAGTGCCCGAAGACCATTCTTATAAGGCTCGGCACAAGTGCATCACCTGTCAAGCTACATTGATTTAGCCAGTGACTCAGCTGAAATATAAAGACATTGGTAGGTTTAAGCACAACTGGCCGCTTCGTAGTGCTCCTACTAACTCCTCCAGCGCTCTAAATGTGGCAAAGCCATTTGCTCAGCTTATAAAATGCTTGGCTGACTCTATCCTCCTCCCTTTTACTTTACGAACATATTGGAATCCACAGTGCGTGTAAACCGTTAAATGCAGGGAACTTGGAGCATGTCTGAGCATGTCAGGATCCAGAAGGGCAAACTTAATTTTATTGCGGGAAAGCTTTTTTTTTTCCCCTCCCTTACAATGTACAGTATGTGTTTCCACAACAGTCTATGTTTCTATTATAGCTGTCAAAGATTTATGGTATGTTACCTTGAGCTGACTCGACTCCTTTATTTTATCCATGACAGCTTGCAGTCAGGGCACTAAAATTGATTTGTGCTCTTACAAGAACAGGTATTGAATCGGCCAAGCCGGAAATGTTTAATATAACGCTTGATGACATCTGAGAAAATTAAGGATGTGGTCAGTAATTTGTAAGTAAACTAACGGCAGCTCCATTAATCCTTAAACAATAGTGCATTTATAGTAAAAGATTTTGGAGCATATACCATCTGTGACAACAACTTATTTGAAGAATTAATCATCTCGTTATTGCTGTCAAGCGTTTGGATTTTACATGTATTTGAATCCTGAGACTGAGTCTCATGAGTCATGAAACTGTTTTATGCCGGCTGTAACAGATGTTGTCAATAGTCATGAGAGATAATAAGAGTTTGTGATGGTTATAATAGTGCTGTCATACGGCTGACCTTTGATCAATGTTATGTGAGATGTCAAAACAGCCTGACATCACATCAATCAAACCCATAGTTATGTAGGCTCTGTAAATGTCCATGCTTGGTCCATTTATATTCAGTGAATGTGCAAAAGCAACATGTATTTGCATTAAAGTGAAATATATTGTTAGTATGATTTACTGTTTCTTACTATTTTTCCATTTGTTACTTAGACGTACCGTAGTCATTCAGGATAAGACAAAAACAGGGTTTGGAAGATGGATTCATGATGTTTTAGCTCATAAAAATGTGAGCTACTTTTTCAACAAAAATAGTTACATAGTTCACATTTAAAAGTTTGATTGATATTTGGGTACATATGCTTGAGAATGCTTGGGAAGGAAAAGGGAAAATCCACTCAAATCTGAAAATACTCCCAGTAAAACAAGTTTTCTGAATTAAATCCCACTGAAGTTTTGTCTTCAGAGGTGTAAAACATGCTATAAGGAATGATAATATTAAAAGTGTGGATGTTGAAATCTCAGTAGATAGTCAAAAAGTTAAGTCAATGTTAAAAAAGTCACATTTAATTTCACCTGGTATTTAAAAGTACAGAAGTAAACTTTTGAAATTGAATGATGAAATAAAGATCAAGGTCAATTAAAATTGTATATTTTGCTACAAAAGTGTAGCCTATTTTTTAATCACTGTTTGTTTTTTGTTAAATTAGCTAGTATGTTTTTTTTTTATTACGATCTAGTTTTAATATTACTCAAGTACAAATTCCCTGAAAGAATACTTACTGTAAGTTGCATTACCTATTAAAGGAGTAGTTCACTAAAAAACTTAATTTACTGCTGATAATTTACTCTCCCCCATGTCATCCAAGATGTCCATGTCTTTCTTTCTTCAGTCGAAAAGAAATGAAGGTTCCTGATGAAAACATTCTTGCATTTTTCTCCATATAATTTACTTCAGTGGGAACAAAACAGTTCAAGGTCCAAGACCCCGTTTACACCTGGTATTAAAATGCGATCTGTATCCAGATAAGTTATCCGGATAATAAAAAACGCATGTTAATGCAAGGTGTAAACGCGTTGTGATCGGATCGTGATCGGATCTGCCTGACCACATCTGAAGGTAGTCTGGCTCGCATTGTGTCCGGATCTTTACTAGGTGTAAACGCAATCTGGTTGTTGAAACCACATATGTATATTTTACTCCTCCCAAAAATGCTAAAAAATAAACGAGTGAGAGCGTGTTATATAGGCTATATGTCATGTTATAGCCTAGTCAGATGCGACACGCGACACGCATCACCGCAGATGAGCAGCTGAGCGTCTATTCAACGTGCAAACATCGCAAATAAAAGTGAAAGTAAGTCACAGACGCAGTTAACACATCTTCAAGTAAAGAAACGAAATTATCTTACCAGGCCTGTTGCCACTCTCTCTTATTGATGTCTCTGATTTGGAAATTAGCTGATGATCAATAAAATGCCGCTCAGATCTGTTGCTTTTGGTGGCGTGCAATCCAATAAATCTGCATATAACGCAGGAGGCGAAGATCGGATTTATATCCGTTTTGCAAAAACACATTTATGTGGCCAGGTGTAGATGGAATCAGTACTTCTTATCCGGATAACTTATCTGGATACAGATCGCATTTTAATACCAGGTGTAAACGGGGTCCAAAAGACAGTTTCAGTGCAAACTGCAAACTGTTCAAAGGGCTTTAAACAATTCCAGACGATTAATAAGGGTCTTATCAACCAAAACAATCACTCATTTAAAAAAAAAATAAAAATAAATAAAAATAAAAAAGTTTAGGTTTTTAAGCTCAAATGGTCACCCTGCTCTGTTCTGTGATTCACGTTCATGACTCTCCTGTTCGAACTCGTTCATCAAAATGAACAAATCTTTTTCCGAGTCATTTGGTTCATTCAACGAACGAAACGACGTCATATACATCACCATGCCAAAAACCCAGAGAGTTGTCATAACAGAATTGTTAGTCATCTTTATAGTTATTGTTCTTAGTGGGAACTGGCCTTTACCATTTTAGTTGATGATAATGCACAGCATGAAAAAAACAAACAAAAACAAAGTATTAAACAATTTTAAAAAAGTATTTATTCCAACGTCAACGTATTTGACACAATAATCAAAAATACAATGGGAAAATTGTCCTTTTCTTGAAATAATAGCATGCGAGTATGCTATTTTCTGTCAATGAGAAAAAAACAAAAAAAACCTTTGTTCGATTAATATTTTTGTTGGTGGTGGTGTATCTACGACTGCTCTCGCTGCTGCTCCTGTCAATGTCAGATTATTTACAGTGTGCCGGGGGAAGCCCTGCCTCACTCTGGTAAAGTATGTCTTTCAAGTCTTTCCTCTGCACCACTGTGCTCTAAATCAAATGAGCTCTGTTTTCTTTCGTCTGCACATCTCCTGAGAGACATTTCGTTTCAAGGTTCAGAGAAATCCACAGTTTAGTCAGGGTTTGAGGGCATTGTTTACTGCCTTCACAGCAGTCCTCAGAAATACTTCTGATAACTTATGGAACAATAGGCTTGTTTGTTGTTGTTGTTTAGTTTGTTGCTTTTTCTTGCTGCGGCTGTGCTTTACTTAGCCACATCTTGTCTTTTTTTCAAGTATGGCTCCTTGTCACTTTTTTTTTTGTTCTCGGTCAGGTTGTCTGCTTAAGGTGTTGTCTTTGATACTGATCTTTGAGGGCCAGCGATAACCTTTCAACATGCTTCTCCATGTCCGCTTGTGTGCTTGATGAAAAGCGGAGAGCGGCCGTGGAGTGGAGAGGGATGAAAGTGTTCCTCATGCCCTTCCAGTGACATTATCTCAAGTGAGACACAATGAGAGTGGACGAGTGTGGGGTGTGCAATGCACATCTCTGAAAAACTGCAGATAACATTGATCAAGGAGACAACATGGACCCTGCAAGTGAGTTATTCATCATTAGCACTCAACTATAGTGAGGCCTTTTGGTAGTACAGACAGAATCCAGCTTTAATAGCTGCAGACACCATTTGTGGCATGTCAAAATGTTTTTTTTTTTAATATAAATATGAAATATTTAAATATAAAAACAAATAAAAAAAACATATGAATAGTAAATATTAATAAATATAAACGTTTAAAATGTAAAAAAAAAAAAAAAAAAGATATATACGTATGAAAAGTTTTACTTGAAAGGTGCTTTGGCTACCATTCTTCAAATAAATGCCTGTTCAGGAAGTCTCAGTGACAGAAACAGTGACAAGTTTAAGTTTCAAGGGAGTAAAGCCTTTTTTATGCCTTTTTTAAAAAAAAAAATTTTTAAGAAATATTCATTTAAAGGGGTCGTATAATGCCATTTTCATACAAGTTCATTTGATTCTTTAGGGTCTAAATGAATTAAAAATCCTCATTAGTATTATAAGAAAACTAATTTAAAACAGCTCTGTTTTCAGCACGCCGTTTCATATGCCTTTAAATAATAATGAGCTTCGCTCACTCCGCCCCTCTGTTCTGCAGACGTTCTGCGGCAGCTTCTTAGCAAAACCAGCTTTATACTGATCCTCGTTTACAAAGCAGTCTGATAAGAAAAGATTCGCGAATCGCGCAAAAATGAAAGCATTGACATTGCCCAAGAACCACAATGCTTAGACGCCATTCTGCTCCAGTGCATCAACAATGATGACAGCTTGCTCATGGTGGGGATGTGTTTGGGTTGCTTACTCTAAAGCAGTCAGACTCTACCAGGCGTTAACAGCTCGGGGTGAAAACGGCTAACGTGGTTTATCAAGTTAGTGGTATTGCCTCCTGCATATTCTATTTGTAAGTGACATGAGCGCACATAGCGCGTGTTTTCTCCAAGTCCTGCTTACCTGGTTGTTCCTAAAAACGAAATGTGCCCAGATGTATGCTTTTAAAGTAGTTGGAGCATTTTTAATTACTCACACTCGGCTCCCTCTGCCATTGAATGCTACCGCGACAAAACGCACATGCGACAAATTACGTCAGAAAAGTGTCAGTACATTATAATCATTTCTGGTCTATTACTGAACCGATACCAAATCATCCACTTCTGCATCGCGATGCATCGTAGAAACGATTAATTTTTATACCCCTAATGGACGCCCTGACATAGTGTTGCGCATCATAAATAAATGCGCATTGACAGCTGCTTTGTCTTCAGAAGCTATATGTTTGTTGAGCATGTGTCTACTTCAATCCAGTGGGTAAAAAAACTCAGGAGTTATATGTGTAAACATGTCAGTGTTGATATATAGAAAATGTGTGACGACATGATGCAGCATCGAAATTCCACTTCTAAGGGAAACGTCTTGGGTTACTTGACTTTTACCGTGTTCCCTGAAAAAGCGGGAACGAGATACTGCCTTGCTCAGCACTGTGGGATCAACTTTGTGTGTGACTGGCTGTGAAGCATGTGTGCAAACACAGCAATGAATTCGGCCTTGAACCCCTGACTGTGACGTCATTCGTCAGAGGCTACAAATAGATATGCAACAGGAGCACCTTCAGCGCAGCTTCTTGTTCCCGCTTTTTCAGGGAACAGGGTTACAGTCAAGTAACCCGAGACTTTCCCTTTCTAAAGCTTCTCTCTTTGCTGTGCTGTTCTAACATAGTCTCATCCCAAGACGTCATATAACTGACGTCTTGGGACGTCTTTTGACCATACGTCAACATCCACCGTTTTAGGGTACCCTTTAACGTCAGTTACATGACGATCCTGGGCCATCATACAACTGTCGCTTTACCTTTAATGTCAGTTAGGTGACGGGGTAGGTTTAGGGGTAGGTTTAGGTCTGGGGTAGGGTTAGGATCCGATAACGTCATCTAACTGACGTAAAAGGGTACCCTAAAACGTCGGATTTTGACGTATGGTCAAAAGACGTCCCAAAACGTCAGTTATATGACATCTTGGGATGAGACTGCACTGGCTGTTCGGCGCTATGGGAATGATAAATACCTATGCCACCGCACTGGAGATGTCTGGACCCCTCACAGTTATGTTGTGTGTGTGCTCAGAAGCATGTGAAAGGTCTTGGACCTGAACTTGCGATGTTGACTTATGCCTGGTTCAGTTTACACGATTTTAGCCAGATTTTGGCACGATCCATTTGACGTAGCGTGTCGTGGGGATTCTTGAACGACAATGGGCGTCAGAACGCAAGACCTACGTTGCGTCTGCGATGTTTCACGGCATCACAACAAAAATATTAGCATGTTTGATTTTTTTTTAACGGTCGTCCACGACGGTTCAGTCACATGTATGAGGTTGACCAATAAGAGCACATGCTTTTCCGGACACAACTTTCAAAAATTGCAAAACGAAAGAGAGACGATGATGCTAACGTTAAAACTAAAAGTAAAAATATATAAGAAAATAATATTTTACCTCAAGTTCTCAAGCAATCCAGGAACGTGTCCATTGTTGTGTTTTCTCTCTTTTTTTTACTTTTTTTCTGAACACTGGACACCCAATACAACACTCACCGCTTCATCCATTGTTTGTTTACGTTCGTTTCCAGAAGCCACTCGCTGCTAGTTTCGCCTTCTCGATGACATCGCAAGCCGTTAAAGACGGCATGCGATGACTGGTCAGGAAGCAACATGTAGTCTGACATGTGTCTTGTCCACGGTACGACAAGATTTTAGGAGTCAAAATCGTGTAATCTGACAGTGAATATTGTAACAGTCAAACAAAATCGTGTAATCTGAACCAGGCATTAAGGAGGTGTAAGCGTGAAGTTGCATGAGCATCCAATCTATAGAATCTCATGAATGTATGCGGAGAGGACCAGCCTGCCGCATCACATACTTGCTGCAAGGGGGGATACCTTCCCAAAGCTTGTGAGGAAGTGATCCCCCTTGGTGAATGAGACCTAACCCCTAAAGGCGAAGCATGGCCGCACTCCCCAGTGTTTCCCTGTTCCTAGAGGCACATCAACACTACACATTTTCCAACTCTTCTTAATATATGGGTCAGACAAGGTAGACATCCAAAATGTGCACTGTTGGTGTGCCTCCAGGAGCAGGGTTGGGAAACACAGAGAAATCGCATCTCCCACCCAGTGTGACATTGTTTGCTCGGTGGAGGCCGCCCTTCTGTTTTGACCCCCATAACAAATGAAGAGTCGCTCTGATTTACGCCATGGTCGACTAGTGCGGTGGACATGGGTCTGAAGAGCATGGACTGGACACAGTCTGTGAAGTTTTTCCTAAGACCCCATCTTTTTTTGGGAACCAGAGTGGGTTGATGTGTTTTTACGTGACCAAGCGGCAACATTCTAATCTGAAAAATGAAGCCTACCCGGAAGTGCGAAAAACTGCAATACATCTAAAATCCGCTAGAGGGAGGTTCCAAATGTCCATAGACCCCATGTTAAAATGTCCGTTTTCACAGCATAAATTCCTGCTTTTACAGGTTGGTCCCATGGACTTTTATTGTATTTTTCGATAGGTTCTGAGTGCCTGACAACTGTGAGGGGGGTGAATTTTTTTCTAACCCGTTAGTTTAGATCGTATTTAGATATAAAATGAATGACAAATAAGGGTGGTTAACTTTGATTGACAGCTGATAACGGGCTGCGCAGAGGGGAATTTGACGTCTCGGCCATGATCTGACACAACACATCATACCACCTCTGTATCCTTGCTAACATTTGTATTTTCCAAGAAGGCGCCGCCCATAAACAGCCTCAAAACATACAGTCTATATGTATGTGACCCGTCCCGAGGGGTCCGCCCCCACAAATAAACAGCAAAATGAAAGAAAAAAAAACAATGAAATGATTGTGCTTAAATAATTTGTAATAACTTAAATAAGAAAATATAAATGAAGCTGTTTCACGGTTGGCTCTCAGATTTTGAACCATGCTATATAAATGACAGTGTGTGTGCGCGCGTGTGTGACAAATATGGTTTCCTTTGACAAACCCTTAAAACATTCACCTTGGTTTCCCATGTTTCCGTTCCATTACATCTTTTCCTGGGAAGACATTAGCTTTGTGTAGGAGCTCCCATCTTAGTTCCTTTTCACCCGGGGTGTATTGCTTATATTATGGAATACAATGTATTCATAAAGGCACAGCTGAATTCATTCACGGATGTGTTCAGTTATGTCAGCATGCCCCATGTGTAGATGGTCCATGTCCTTTAACAGCTGGAACAGCTTAATGAATAAGTAAAAAGCTCCATGCATGGTTTACCTTTTCTCGGCACAGAAATTTTAAGTGAAAGTGCTGGGAGAGGTCTAGTGTAAATTCAGTCTTGTCTCTGAGAGATATGTTTGCTTTGAGACACTCCTAAAGTCATTCCAGTAATGGCTTGTTAAGATCCTAGCACACTTTGTCCAGCAGATTTGCTTTTCCCTACCGGGATTAGTTATGAATTCATATGGCAGTTTAGAAAAGGGCTAGCTCTCTGAAACTATCATTGACTGTGATGGAAAGTTCTTGCGTTGTCAATTGATTAAGAATTTGAATCAAATGTATCACGTGATGTGGCTATTAATTACACACTAAATTAAAATTGTTCAAGTATGTCTAGAGGCTTCACAGTTTAGGTGGTGTGGAAATAACTAATTAAAGAATTAATGCACAGGTCTGGGGGCATTGTAAATTACTATTTTTATCACATTTCTGTTGTCATTATTATTTTACACATTCAAATGGAAGCAAAGAAAAGAAAGCAAAGAAAAAAACATCATGAAGCCACGAGAATACTGTGTGGCTTGCAGTTTCCGCAAATAATTATGGTGCGATGTAGAGGAAACCCTTGACATCTGTAAGATTTCATTATCAGCTTTTCTGAGATGAAAACGGAATTACTCTTCACCTCTAAAACTGTTCACCTGAGTCTGTAATTTGATGAGTTTCGCTATAGTTGCTTTTCCAGGCAGCGGCTCTGTTAATGTGAAGGGGAGTTTGTGCTCCGTCAAAACTTCATCAGTACAAGGTGAGCAATAGAATATGGTAAGACAGATTGTGCAGACACCTCTCACCAGGCCTCGTCACATCTCGTTTACGGCACAGCGGTGGTGCTTCAGTCGGGAGGACAAAGTGTTGCCGTGGGTGTTCAGGTTACATTCAGTGCTGAGGTTCAGAAATGGGCGTGTGAAACGACAGCTTCAAAATTAACTAGTACTGTAAAATGATGTCCACACACATGAGATGGATACTGCCGTCAAATCAGTGGCCCCGTACGTAAAACATGTTTATGCCTCTATGGCTTCAGATTAATCTAATGTCAGATTAATGTTACACAATTTTTAACTTGACACGGCGCCTTAAACACGGCACTTATGGCGGGATGCTTAAAACCACCAGAGGCATCTGTATGAATGTGTGTGCCTGTAGCGGCAGTCCTTTAAGCAGGATTTGTTTAAAGGGGTCATGAACTGGCTTTTTAAATTGTATTATATTGTTGTCTGAGGTCAACTTATGACGTTCGCTTGGTTTTTGCATTCAAAAACATCAAAATGAATAAGTAATAGGGTGTTTTGTACCCTAGTTTTGAGCCTAACTGAAAAACACTCGGTTTTTATGGGCGTCTCGCATTGAAGACTTGGAAGTAAACGCCCACTGCTGTGAGTGGAGAACAGTTTTGCATATTATAATGAGTTTCAACTCACTTTTCGATGCACTTGGGGGAAATTGTTTTGAAAACTTCCAATGTTGTAAAATGGCAACCGGAATGATTCGCCCATACATGTTCGACCCAGAGTCCGTGTGTTGCACATTCCTGTCAGATCCAATATAGACGGCACAGCACCGTTCTTTACTCTTAATCGGTCTGCAAATCCAGTCTTTTTTTTTTTTGTAGCCGTTTTTTTTTTTTTTTTTGTAGCCGGCCGTTTTGATGTAGGCGTTGATCTTCTTCTGTGGGGGTGGTGTTTTATCCTCTTTGACGTCTTAGTTCCCCACTTTGAAAAATGAGTCGTTTGCTGAGCCTGGTGTCAATAAAAGCTTTTATTGGACTAACAAGGACATTTTCAGTTCTTACAGGATATTCTTATAATATGATGACCTCTAAGATGTCAAAACCTCAAGGAAAATTTGATTTCTCAGTTCATCACCCCTTTAAAAACACACCTTTTTACGAGAGTATTTTACCACACAACTGTCTAATAGCTAAATTACAGCAAGCTGCATAGTAACAGACAGACAGACAGACAGACAGACAGACAGACAGATAGACATATAGACAGATAGATAGATAGATAGATAGATAGATAGATAGATAGATAGATAGATAGATAGATAGATAGATAGATAGATAGATAGATAGATATATAGATAGCAGTGTTGTAGTACTCGAGACTCGGACTCGTCTCGGACTCAGTCTCGAGACCATATCTTAATGGTCTTGGTCTTGTCATGGACTCGTGTGCATTTGGACTCGGAATTGACTCGTACTCGAAAATTTTTTTATTTTTTATTCCCGAGTCCACTCGAGTTCAATTCAAAATATTTTTCATGATTATTAATGTATGTTAATAAAATATTTCTTTAAATTGATTGACACGCCCAGTGATTGGTGATTTTATAGATTTTCAACTGCGCATGACAAATTGTAATAAAATTACTTTTAACACCACCTACTATGTGGCCTTTTTACCCTAAACTGATCATATTTTTTAAACTCTAAGTAAATTCAGTAAAATAAAAAAAGGATTTCTCTAAGTAAATAAAAGTAAATTAGGTAATCAACCCTCACTGGTCTTGGTCTCGACTCGGACTCGACCATCTCTGGTCTTGGACTCAACTTGGACGCGACTCTCTCTGGTCTCGGTCTCGACTCGGACTCGAGTGAGGTGGTCTCGACTACAACACTGATAGATAGATAGATAGATAGATAGATAGATAGATAGCACATCGCTAGAAAGGCCACAGTGTTTTATCATGCAAATTTGTCATTACATAGAGTCACATATCTCTGGTTGGGTTGTCATAAGGCTGATTGTCTTGGTGTGTGTGCTCAGATAATGATGCCATGAGTAATGAGACCAGGTTTGATGAGACTCCGTCGCTCCTATAGCAACGTCTCGGCAGGCTATACACACAAATCTGACTTATACCCGCTCTAAACACAAAAATAGATATAAGCATTTTTTTTTATGTTTCTGCAAATGTTTTTTTTTTTTTTTTTAGGAAATGTGCTTTTTGGAGAGATTTTAGTTTTAAAATGTTCCACGACACCTGTGTGGTATATTACTGTGTGTTGCACTACCCAGCTAAACAGTTGCCATGCTCTGTTCATTCTCCGGTGGCGTTCAGCTGGATTGCAGAGCACTTTGTGATTTGCACAAGTGTCTGCAGTAATGGGTGTCCCTCCCAGCCAGCTTCCAGCAGATGGTTGTGATTGGCATGACAAACACAACAGGAATCTGGCTCTCAATTACAGCTCAAACCCAGTCTCTCTGTGAGGCAGACACATCGATGAACTTTGTTGTCACATTAAAATATATAAGGAGTGATATGAGGTTCAATCAAAGCTAATTATTTAATTTAAACAAACGTATACATTATATATATATATATATATATATATATATATATAGCAATACAAATATGACAAAATTCCTGGCTGTGTAGCACCTACCATTCTGCATATTCTTCCTAATACTTTCAGAGCATTAAAGTAGCAAGTCTCTAAAGTTTCTTTTTGACAAGATCCCCGATAGCTTTAGTCTGACCTGAACGGTTTGTGTGGTTCATTTTTGTGCAGATGGTTTTGTGAATATGTCAGAGTGCAATTCGGACATGTTATTACAGGATGAAGCACTTAAATGCTTGTTGGACTCAACAGAAACCCTTCAGTGTGTTAGTAAGTTCAGAAAAGCACTTCCACGTCTCACTTCACATGCAAAGAGAGTGTTTACATCAGCGTTTTAAAGGCACAGCAGCAAAAAACAAACAAAAAACTCTGTTTAATATGTAAGGGTTATTGAGAGGGTGGGAGAGTATGGAAAAACTTAAGTGGACCTTTGGGGGAAATACATTTTAAAAAAAGAAATGTCTGAGACCTTTAAATATAACCAGATTCGCTCTGCACTAAAGCTCCAGGGGCCTGATGTATAAACGCATTTTTCCACGTGCATATCGCGATTTATAAAAAATAAACTTGGCGTAAATAAGTGCGCACCGTAAGGATGCTCTTGACCGTGCGTACGCACTCGTTTTGACGACACCGATGGTGAGCTGGAGTCAAATGTCTTTTTGCTCACTATTAGACAGAGAATCTAAAGAAAATTATACATCTACAGAAATATAATTCAAAAATAATTTTACAAACCTATATCATCACTTGAAGCAAAGATCCATCCCTTCTTAAATGACCGCGCCAGCGCGCGCGTTGGGTCATTTAGTGAAACTGACGCACATATAGGCTAATAAATCTAACGGCAGATGGAGTAAAACCGTAAATCTTCATCATGAGTCCAAATCATAAATAGAGTGCATGTTCTCAATAACAGTTTAAATAGTTAAAAGAATAATTTAAACTATGTACTTCTGATATAAACGTTTAGATTATGCCATTCTCATTAATGGAGTTA
Source organism: Pimephales promelas (assembly GCF_016745375.1). The sequence continues at coordinate 31,849,983 of NW_024121321.1, read as the reverse complement.
AACACTTAAACTATACGTAATGAAAATGAAATCATTACTGAAAAGTTACAAAAAAAATTATATTCAATAAATAGAAATAGACATATTTGTTGTGGATGCAATGCTTTTGAACACTTTTATTCTGGCATGCTGTGTTTTAATGTTTTAACTAGAGATAATTGCTAATCATGATAATAGCAGATTGTCTGAGAAAATTGTTTGGTGCAAATAATGCACAACCATGCCTATCTGTTTCCATTAAAACATAAATCAATTAAAAATACAATTTGGCCAGTGGAAAAGATTGAGAAAAACTTTCACTGAAATGTATTTAACAATATTTGATTTATTCATTCAAAAACAAGGCAATGCTATAGGCTACTAAAAAAAATATGTTTGTAATGGGACGGCACATCCACATTTCATATTTTCCTAACGTCTTGTACCGTTAAACTTGGTATCACGTGGATGAATAATCATATGCAAATGATATGCAGATGAGGATATGCATATTTAAACTAGGCGTTGTAATCTCCATATATGGTTATTTCAGGGAGGAGACGCACGTGCGCATAATCTCCCGCTGACTGGGATTTATAAAGTGAATTCTGCGCAGGTTCTGGCGTACGAACGGTTTTATAAATCGGAAAACTTTTGTGCGCACGCAAATTCTGCCTTATGTGCGTACGCACACTTTAAGGATGAAATCTACGCAAAGTTTTATACATGAGGCCCCAGGTGACTAATGCAACACATGTAAGTGTTCGTATGCCATGCAAATCTGTTTCATCCACAATAATTTTGTGTATTGTTTTGAGGGTCTCTGAGGACAGATCTCTTGGCTTAATTGACATTCAGAAAACTCTGTATTTCCATTAATTTTTAAAGCCATCGTTATACTCTGCTTTTAACGGCAGAGGGGACATTGCATGCTGATTTTGTTAGATTTTCCAGCACAAAGTGTGGCGAAACGTGTGACCTACTTTAAAGCTCGGGAAGTGGGTGGCGGAGGAGGGATGGACTCTGTTTGGACACCTTCTTTGAATCCCACTTTCTCGCCGTCTCTGTCAAAAAATCCCCATTCACATGTATCCCTCCCTCCACTACTCCCTCTCTGCCGGGCGGGTTTTAAACGTTGATGGAGCCTGTCCTGAAGCCCATGTGGGGGCAGCGTAAGCGACCCCAGGTGATCATCTTTGGGATAGACGTGTTATTGACGTGTGCTCCGCTTGTACAAACAACAAAATGGCTGTCTTTTCCCCTCTTTTCTTTATCATACAATGTTGATTTCTATATCCCTTTGCCAGTTCCAGATGTGCCTTTGATCACCGTGTCTATTTTTGTTATCTTTTGTTGCCATGAAAGAGAGAGCACAGCGGAGGCGGTTTTGCTACATCTGAGCTTCGGGGCGCATGGGATGCGTCCTTTACTTCTCGAGAAATTCAGATGGCGAAGAGCTTTGAACGACTTACAAATGGGTTCTCATTTGCCCGTTAGTCTTGATTGATCCCGTGTGATTTGGCATTGACTTGTTGAAATCAAACATCAGCCTTTATTTGCAATGATGAAGAGGATGAGCTTGTGAAACACTCACCTCATTTAAGAGATCCATTTTAGTCACAGCATGTCAAAGCATCATAGATTTTCTTTTGGCACCCTCTTTTTTACTGATTAGTGTGTTTATGTAACTGGCACGCTGCACAACGTCATGCTTTTTATCTTCTACGAGCTTCGGCAAATGCCGCTTTTGTATATCCAAGGAGACGTTTAGTCATACCTCATTTAGACTGAGAAAACTCATCACGCTCAATTAGGTACTCTGTGTTTTTCTTGTCATTCCTTTTAATAATAATTATAGAGTTTTATGCTCAAATTAAATAATTACTGCAGAATTTGTGTTTACTGTAAATACATCTGCTTTTATTTTGTTGAAAGCAAGGCCTCTGATTGTTGGTAGTCTTTACAGGTATACAGACATGAATACAGACGCTTAATTGCAGTCTTTATGCATTCAAGGTTTTCTTGGCCAGCATATAAGTGGCTTGTATCTAATTTCTCAGAAACTGCAATGTGGAAGGATTTGAATTTTACATTTCCCAGCTGTTTTGATTAGCTGACATGATTCTTTTTCCTAACATGTTGAAAATAAAAATTAATTTCATAAAATTTCTGTAAAAACAACACTGTATTGGTAATTGTTAAGAATAGCATCATAAAAAAGGCAACATGATGCATTAAGATTTTTGAGTACACAAAATATTGTAAAAAAAAAAAATGTAACAGTTTGCATCAATCTTTATGAGTTATGGCAACTTTAAATGAATTATGAATAAACAATAAACTACACTGAGTTAGGGCAACTCAATAATATGTAACATAAACACTAATTTTGTTGCTCCAACTACTTGAGTTGGAACCAATTAATATAATATAATACACTTCAGTTAAAATCCACAGCTAGTATAGCACTTGTCACATGCTAAATGTAACTTTTTTTTAGCTTGTGCATTTAATGAACGAGTAAGATAGTACTTGTCACTGGCACTAATGCAGTTAATGTAATGTTTACCTTCATGTCATCTACTCTGCTGCACAAACTTCAACATAACACACACTCTCTGTAAGTGGTTTATGAGAAACACTATGATATTTGACATTAAATCAGCTCCATTTATTCTTTATTGCATTTGATAGACATTAGTAGCACCCAATAATACGGTTCTGGGCATTCGTGAACCACGCCTCAAATACGAGAAATTGAACGTTGTTTCCAGACCATGTTTCATTCTCAATGATACGTGATGTGGTGTTAGCCATTATTCTTGAATAAAGGGAGAATGTGAATGTTAATGTATTATCCCAACATTTTTTATTTTTTTATTTTTGCTTCTTCACCTGATATTTTTCATGCCTGTGGTTTCCGATGCAACACAGAGCATGTAAAGTACTGATGCAAGCACCATCCGTTCACTCCAGAACAAAAAGAGGCTTATTAAAAGCAAAGACCTGCTTGCTAGACAGAGAGTCCCTAAGAACTGATTATATTTCTGAAGGACAATAATCGTTTTCTTTTTACAAAAGAATACATGGAACACTATTACATTTACAACTGCATTCGCAAGAAATATTGGTATGGGATTATTAATAGTCTCTTAAATTTAATAGGAACATGCCATCCAAAACCTTTTCTCTGGAACACGCATGCAAAGACGCTTTCAATCCTTTGTTGGCCAAAACTCCCTGTTATATCTGTACAAATATGCTCTAAAATATCAAAGTGCTCATGAAACTCCATTATTCTCCCAAATACCCTGAATTTGGGGGAATTTGAGGGGATTAATGGGACATGTAGAACTCTGCAGAGGCCTGCCAACTCCAGATGTTGCTGCAGCTGTGATTGATGTTTACTGCCTCATCGTCGGTGGGTGGTTTTTATTTTTTTATTTTGATCTATTTATGAAGAAGATCTATCACGGAAAACTGAATGCTATTGACGGATATCGTTTTCCTTGTATATCATTGAAGTAACCTGTGATTCTTTTGTTGTTTTATTTTGCAATTAGAGCAAAGCGTTCGATACATAGTGCAATGCAGGCAGATCTACAGTTCCACAATAGTTTGTGAGCTGAATTCATTTTCTTCACTGAAATGGGAGCAGTCAGTGTAGACAAGATAGCAACCCAATGTGAGGAGGGTTTTCAAATCCAGCTGAGAAATTCCGGACTGGATCACGATTTTCATGACAGGAGAGTGTTCTATTATTTAATATGGCTGCCAAACGATCATAGATCCACGGTTTAAACCTCACAAACATGGTTTCCAAAGAGGATTACAGCCGTTCCATTTGGATTCTGAAGCAAAAATACAAGCAATAACCAGCTCTACTGAATGTTGAACTTGCTATAATCCTCCACCACACTGCTGATAAAAGATTACCGTAAGTAATCCTTGCATTCAGTTTGCCATAACCAAGGGAAGAAATTCACACACTATTAAGACACAAGATGAAAAGAAGAAATGGCCTTGTGACACTTACACACCAAATTACTTTTCTACTTGCTCAGCATTCCTCAATTCTCTTTGACAATCATTGTGGAGAGTGGTAAATCACATCTTTTTAAGAAGACCCGTGCAGGCATTTCATGAATCGCAGAGCACTTTAAAAACAAAATGATGCTTAGCTCAAGTTAATAATTTACTTGATTATTTCAGTTCTTTGAAGACACTGCAGTAAAGCATATCAGTACAGCTTTTATTATTAGATATATACTCACCTAAAGGATTATTAGGAACACCGGTTCAATTTCTCATCAATGCAATTATCTAATCAACCAATTACATGGTAGTTGCTTCAATGCATTTAGGGGTGTGGTCCTGGTCAAGACAATCTCCTGAGCTCCAAACTGAATGTCAGAATGGGAAAGAAAGGTGATTAAAGCAATTTTGAGTGTGGCATGGTTGTGTGTGCCAGAGTATTTCACAATCTGCTCAGTTACTGGGATTTTCACGCACAACCATTTCTAGGGTTTACAAAGAATGGTGTGAAAAGGGAAGAACATCCAGTATGTGGCAGTCCTGTGGGCGAAAATACCTTGTTGATGCTAGAGGTCGACTGATTCTAGAGCAACTTTGACTGAAATAACCACTCGTTACAACCGAGGTATGCAGCAAAGCATTTTGAGGTAAGTCACAACACGCACAACCTTGAGGCGGATGGGCTACAACAGCAGAAGAGCCCACCGGGTACCACCCAACTCCACTACAAATAGGAAAAAGTGGCTACAATTTGCAAGAGCTCACCAAAATTGGACAGTTGAAGACTGATTGAAAAATGTTGTCTGGTCTAATGAGTCTCGATTTCTGTTGAGACATTCAGATGGTAGAGTCAGAATTTGGCGTAAACAGAATGAGAATATGGATCCATCATGCCTTGTTACCACTGTGCAGGCTGGTGGTGGTGGTGTAATGGTGTGGGGGATGTTTTCTTGGCACACTTTAGACCCCTTAGTGCCATTTGGGCATCGGCCTACGTGAGCATTGTTTCTGAACATGTCCATCCCTTTATGGCCACCATGTACCCATCCTCTGATGGCGACTTCTAGCCCGATAATGAACCATCTCATAAAATTCGAAGCATTTCAAATTGGTTTCTTGTACAGGACAATGAGTTCACTGTACTAAAATGGCCCCCACAGTTACCAGATCTCAACCCAATAGAGCATCTTTGCGAGATGTGTTGGAACGAGAGCTTCGTGCCCTGGATGTGCATCCCACAAATCTGCATCAACTGCAAAATGCTATCCTAGCAATATGGACCAACATTTCTAAAGTATGCTTTCAGCACCTTGTTGAATCAATGCCACGTAGAATTCAGGCAGTTCTGAACTGCGAAAGGGGGTCAAACACAGTAATAATCACTCAGGTACTGTATGGTGAAATGGGGAAGGAGCCTCCCTTAAGAACAATGTGCATTTAATTGTAACATACTGTTCTTGGATACATGTTCAGCATTTACAGTACAGGATGATAGAGCATCAGTAAATAAAACATCTAATAATTTAGCACATAATGTAACATTTCAGAGTGTGCAAATTACATATCACTCTTGGTTATATGAATCTAAAATCTCTCATTACACACAAAAACTTTGATATTCAACATTGTGTGTCATTCTAGAGACAATCAATTAACCTCAAAAATGTTTAGACTGCCTACATAACACAAATGTCGGTAATCAGATGAAGTGTCACAGTAAAGAAGAAATAAAATGCCTAAATTTTGATTCAGATTTATTTTTGGCCTACACTGAAACAAAATGTTTTGTGGTTCAGATCCTCTGACTTCTTAATACTTTCATTGTTGATATTTATGTTAACCTTACCATGTTGTACTGTATGTACCTAAGTGTTGCGGTATGTGGAAATTTAACTTCAAAAGTGCTCTTGTGTGGTGATGTCTATAGTTGCAGTCTCTTTAGTTGCAGTCAGATTTCAAAAAAAACAAAAACAAACAAAAAGGTCCATTGTTGTCAATAGCGTAGTGATGTATGAAGAACAGCTCACACAGAAGTACTTTAAAACCAAGCAGTTTTTTTTGTTGGTCGATGTGGAGAATGCATGTGACCAAATTGAACCCGTTGTGAAATCTTTGTAGGGAAAACTTTTGCCCTTACACCAAATTGGATGGTGTGGATTTCTATTGGAATGAATGGATTCTGTCAGCAAACATCCAATGGACAATCATTTTATTTATTTATATTTATAATAGTATATATACTATTTATATTAACCATAAAGTGACCTCTCCTTAAAAGATGGACACCCAGCCTTACCAGTTGAAAGTTTTTTTTTTTCTTTGTCAGGAGGGATGCTATTTTCCCTGTTTAAAGTGATGCAACTTATCTGACACTTTAGACATTCTACTAACCATAGGTAACTTGTCAACTAACTTTTAGTAGTAGTATTAGACTGTTAGAAAATTTGGTTAGGGTTAGGTTTCAGGACAATAGAATCAATTGACTTTTACAGTAGGTGCCAGCCCGTTCTCATCCCAAGGCATCATCTAACTGACGCTTTTGACCATGCGTCAACATCCGACGCACATGACACCCTTTAGCGTCAATATGAGATGTGCCTCCTAGTGGTCTAACCCTAACCCTACCCCAGACCTAAACCTACCCGCGTCATCTAACTGACGCTAAAGGTTACCATGTGCGTCGGATTTAGACACTGGTCAAAAGTGTCAGTTAGATGACGCCCTACGATGAGAATGCGTTGTAGGTGCAAAGTTAATGTCTGTTGTGAAGTATCAAAATAAGCAGATATTAAGCAGTCTACTAATACTCTAATGAGAGTTAGTTAACATGTAGGTGCAAAGTTACTTGTAGTTACTAGAATCTCTGAAGTGGACAATCAAATTGGACAATCGAAGTGTAACCAAGACTTCCTGGAGTAAAGTGAAATGAACTCAAAAGGAATCATGCATTTCTCATTCTACGGACACCTTGGTTGTTTTTGACAGCGAGTCTTCACAAGAGATAACGCAAATGATCCAGAAGCTCTTCCAGTTGTTTTTTTTTGTGAATGTGCAGTACAATGAGTTAAAAGGGAACCACAAATAATCAGTTATCTCTCAGCCAGCATCAGCTTGGCAAAATAAGCAAAACAAACCCATATTACATGCTGGGCTAATTAGGCCCCAACTTGCGTTATTTATTTACAATGCACAGACAGACGTTACACTCCCCTGCTGCCAACCCTTTGTGGCCAATCGGAGCAGAGCCGAGGGGGACGGCGTCTTCAACACGGCCTCTGCTCCCAGCCTGTTATCAGCCATGTGTGAAAACAGAGGAGCGCTTGTCAAAAAAAGTGCTCCTCAATTCCTGTAAGCGTTTCGCCTTTTGACACATTAGTCATTTGGTTTGTGCAGCCCAGATAAAGCATCCAAACGAGGCAGAGGAGATAAGTAATCTCATTTACATTTGTTGCTCTCCTTAAAGCATAAACAGCCAGATGCTCTATTTATGAGACGGCAACAATTAGCAAGTAAAAACTCACATATAAAATCCCATTAATATTCAAGGCTGCATGAGAGGACGCTAGTTGGACGCAGTTTGCGCTGCAGTTTGTCGTAATAACATTACGGCGAAATTAATATACCATCACTCTTTTTATATTGGTGAGGGGATGTGAAATCCACAACCGTTTTGTTAATGCATGTGCGTGTCAATGTTTGCAATATCTGTCTTGTTGTTGTTTTTGTTTTATACCAGAGCTCAAATCTATTTTGTTCCCAGGCAATTCGATTTGCCAGGGTTGGGTTTTGGTGATTTTTATGATTTGGTTAGAAGCTCAGAGACTTCGCTTTCTCCTGTCCCCGTCTGCATCAAAGGTCTCTAATGAGAAGCTTTTGTCAGCATGCATTGCTAGAGCCTCTAAACTGTCACGTTGAAATTGGAGAACGATGCCACTGTAATCATTTGCACTGGGGACACGCATGTAGAAATTAAGTCACCTGATTGACACTTGGTGTGCTCTCCATTTTGACATTGTAACTGTTGATCATCTGAAGACTTCAATGTGTTTTCTCATGTATTTGCTGGTCATGTGACTCCCCTTTATTAGTTTACTCCAATAAGCCACCAGCCGCGATTTGTGCCAGTACCGAGGATTCTCTGATATATGCCCCCCTCATCGTTACCGTGGAAACCGCTGTGAGCCGATGAAAGTTTGCTGCAAACGTGTCTCCCACAAATGTCTGTTGCTTCGGCTCAAAATGAGACATGAAATTTAAAAAAAATAAAAATAAATAAATAACACACCTATATTGTGCTTTGCAGGTATTTGTTGATGCCGGCCTGTACTTGTCAGAGGAAGTGTCATTGTGCCGTTTCGCTTTTCATCACGCGCCGTGCCACTATCATTATAAAGCACATTTTTCATTTTGCCATGCTGTTTCATTCCTCTTCCTGCAGATTAAGTGATAAGAGTTTAAAAGTGGTTTTGACATGAAGATGATGCCTGCGAGAAGTAAATAAGCGACACGGCTCGGTATACTTCAGACTGTGTCTGAAAGCATGCAGGATTGTGGTTTGATGGAGGCTCTTTCTGGAGATGAAAAGAATGAGAATGGATTACACCTGGGAATTATTTTATGTTGTCATATTAAAATTTATAACATGTTAGTTGGGAAATCAGTAGGTGCAAATGATAGAAATATGTTTAGAGGGTACCCTACGGGTAAACCCGCTAATATGTGATTTAACAGGTGGAATACTATTTACGTGCTCATTTGCGGTGCGGGTATGGATAATTTTATTTCCAAATATTCACAAACTTGTTGGCTATGTCATCAACTACCTGAGATTCTGTTTTTCAAATACAGTACGTGTAACGGCTTTGTCATTTTGTATGTCCTTTATAATGATCGTGTTATATGATCCATGACGCACGATGGGCGCCACCATGTTAGTGTCACAATTCAGAGAATCAGATCGGTCTTATTTATAACACAACACGTGTTTTCTCTCCTAATCCATGCTCATAATGAATATTTTATTAATAATACGCTGATTTCACGCAGCTGCCATTTTGAAATCGAAAGCGAGGCTTTGATCGGATGTACAGAAAGACAACAATGTCTTGGACTACCAATCTGAAGCTGCTGCCACGATTTAAACTATTAGATGTTGATATCTAATATAGGATATGTATATAGTTCGCTCCTAATTCTTTTTTTCATGTTCTGAATATATATTTAAAAAAAATGTATTTATACATTTATAAATTTCACTGTATATATTCTAAACTATGAAAGAATTTTTAGAATAACAAAATTCTTAATTAAACACAACAATACGCCATCGTATTCGCGACTCTCCTATGATTTAAAGTGACACTTCTGGTTTTCTTCCCACCGGAGCCATTTCAAAATGACGGCTGGTCCAACAGATGGGAAAGTAAGACATCGCGCTCGCAGGACAGTATTGTCGACATTTGGAAAGTTAAGGCCAATTTATGCTTCTGCGTATGGTGTAGGGCGCAGTAGGTACGGCGTAGCATACGCATAGACACGTACCATACCGCGTACCCTTCGCCGTGGCCTGACGTGCACCTCCTCAAAAATGTAGCTACACGTCGCGACGACGCGGACCGCAAGATCTGTGATTGGTCCGCTTCGTAGCATCGCATTTCCTCCTACGCATTTCCACATGTATCATCTCACGCACTTCCGCACGACGTCTTCTCTCGTTTCTGCCTTTTAGTTTTAGTAATTTCACTAAAATTAACTGTTTTTTCACCTCAAGAAGCTCCAACTCCAACATGATCCACTCTCTTTCAGTCGCCATTGCTTGTAGTAACCTAGCCCCGAGGAATCTAAACACAGTGGAACATTAAAACCCTCCGCCGCCAACTAGCATTTCGCCTACGTGCGTAGCCTACGCCGTACACTACACCTCGACGGAGAAGTATAAATTGGCCTTAACTGAGGTGTCTCCAAATAGTCGCTAGATTTGTTGCTAGGCCCTTTTTTTGTAGGAATAAAAGTCGCTAAGTTGACAACACTGTTTGAATTTAGCAGTTGATCACGTGATGCACTGAATGTTCTAATAACAGATAACGGGTCGGGTGTTCTGTTAAGTACTGGTTTATATAGTACTGATATTACATCCCAAAATGTAAAAGTTTGATTTAGATTGCTTTGATCCATTAATGGTGTAAAACTCCATATTTCTCAATCCTGCTCCCAGGAGCCTCCCAGCACTTGTACTATTGGGACGCGTCCCTCATCTATACACGTGATTCAACTCATCAGCTCATTAGAAGCTCCTAGACCTGATTTGGGTGTCAGATTAGCGAGACACCTAAAATGTGCAGAAGCAGGATTGAGAAGTACTGATCTAAGTCAATTTATTTTCCGTAGCGTTGTATAATTGGTGCTGGTCCAGGCCAAGTTTAAACTGAAGTCTCTATAAACACTTCATTTCGGTGACTAAAATTGAAGAGTTGGGATAGCCCAGGCTGGTAGTTTGAGAAGTGTCACGGCCGTTTGGGCATTATGCAGAGTGAATCAGACTTTATGCAACTGTAATTGATTAATCGTTCATGCATTTACTTGCTCAAAGCAGGAAAATTGAATTCTGACCTCCATAATGTGGCTTTTCAAATAACCTAAGCTAATATAAGAGATTTTTAATGTATTGGCTATTTGGTGTGTTCGGGTGAGGTGGCTTTGGGGTATGTGGTGTGCTCAGAATGCCATGTTTACCGTTTGGATTTTGCCATTTTATACATTTTTGCTGCTAGATGTTTATTATAAAATTAATAGCATAAAATTATTTAGTAGCACTATACATTATATTTGGATTATCATGCATGTATCCAGAATGGCTATTGAAGGAAACGCATGCCATCAGAACTTAAGTTGTGATTCTATAAAGTTTGGTCAGTAAGTTTAGTCTAATTTTAGTTTGGGGTTGGATTGATTGATTGATTGATTGATTGATTGAAAAGAAAGTAATATATTTTTCAGCAAAAAATGTACAATTTCAAATGAATCCTGTTCTTTTGAACTTTCTATTCATCAAAGAAAAAAAAAACGTTTTTACCACGTTTATCACGCACGTTTTTTATTATTTATAATGCAGCCGTGTTTACTGCATATTTAATTTTATTATAAAAAAAGTTTGAAGCTGTAGTATGCTAAACCTTTGCAGGTTATAGCTGACTCTTTATTGCGTTGTTTTTCACTGCATATTCTAAGAGTCTCACCGGATTACAATAAAAAAGGAACCATTTACATGGTCAAATGCATCGTTTTGGGAGAGGAAGAAAATCATCTATATTTGATGATATCGTTTGTTTGTCTCATCCTTTGTTCTCCCGAGTCCCATTCCCACTCAACCAGCATTCAACTGGCACCACTTCCAATGTTAAGTGCATTTTTCATGGGGCAATCTGTGAGATTCTCTTCACGTGAGCGAATTCTGCTTTCTACCGCTGCTCCCCCTGGACGCACCATTTTCCACCCAGAATATTTGCTTTGCTACAAAACAATCACGCTGGAATTTTGTGGACGTGAGAGAAAGGAAAACTGATCAATCTGGTGTGTATGGGTCAATTTCTCCAGCGTGTTCTGCAAGGGTTCATAAAGGTTATGTCTGCGAAATCAGAAAGGCCATGTATCAGAGGTTGAGAGCACGGCGGGTCGTGATGGTCATCTGGCCCAGAAGGTCAGCGGTTCATCCCCCTGTCCATGACTCGTGTTCACTGTAATTCTATCAAGTACTCCGGCAAAAAAAACCCAGCGATCTTTCAGGCTGCAAAGGTCACACGCATTGATTCCAGCAGAATGATGTCATGTTCCTCGTCTCTGGTCTTCTCTCGCTCCTCTGTGTTCCTCATCGGCCCGGTTGCTAATTGCTCCAAAATGAAAGTGCCCCGATAGCCTGATGCTTCCTCTATCAATCTTTGTCGTATTTAACTTTAATTGGTCTTGCAAAGGTTTTTAGAGCTCTGATCTGTCCCATTTTTCCAGATGACATTTGCTTGCCTTGACTGGCATTTTATTCACTTTCTCCGCACACAAATTCCGCCAGTTTTTGTCATATCAATGTGCCCATCAGAACTCGTCTGCCTTTGCGGGTAATAGCCTTCTTTCCGACGTCCCCCATTTCTGTGCAACCTTTTGAAATGCCTGCACTTTTGATTGAATGACGGTCATTTTCAACAGACATTAGGCAAAGATAGCATGGTCCTGAAATGATAAAAGCAAACCAATATGTTTCTTTTCAAGCCGGGGAGTCATCTGTAGGGATTCAAGCGATTTCGCGACAAAGCAGAATTTGTCACAAAGGAAAGAACACGTACTGTATTTTTTTTCCCTTCCACCATCAAGATTGTTTAATGCCCTTCCATAATTACCACTGACAGACACAGATCGGTCGTGCTCGCCCGTAATTACCCTCTGTACATTTGACCTTTACGTCATGTCTGTCGAAATAACTGTTCGTAATGACATCCGCCATGTTTCGAGGACCTCAGAGGCCTGTTATTGTCCCCACACCAGAGAATCATCAAACCGAAAAACAGCAAAACATGTTTTGAGCTGGATAATGAAAACAGCAAGTGCTTCTGAAAAGTATCCGAATTTTTCGTCAGCACGCCTGTTAATTACCCCGTTTCCCCAGGGTTCTTGCTCATGGTTTGATATGAAAAGCCTCATTAACGTCGAGCTCTACTCATTGGGCTGATTTTGTCAGGCAAATCGCAGCACCTTCCTCTTCCTGCCAATTGGTAGTGCTCACCGGCATTCATATTATCTTCAGCCTCTGCAGTCCTTCAATCATGCCTTCAGACACCAGGCCACACACACAGTAGTCTCTGTGTGTCGGTGCACTGGTGAGATGCAAGTGCCATTAGTCAAGATCATAGCTCATATCAGTCTGATACTGAGCTTCAGGCATTTTTTTTCAGCTAACTAGGACTGGATTGACACATAAAGGCATTGCTCACCCAAATATTACATTTCTGTCATGATTTTCTCACCCTCATGTCATTCCAAATCTGTGTGCTGGATATAAAAGAGTTTTTTTTTTTTTTTTTTTTGGTGAGAATATCCTGGACATTTTTGTTTATCTATACAATAAAAATAAGAGTGTGCGTTTATGGAGTTTGAAATGCCCCTCCAATGTATGCACTATTCTAAAGCCATATGATAGTTTTGTGTGAGAAATGGGCTGAATTTTAAACTTCACTAAAAGATATGATTTGAAAGCCACAGGTTTTCTGTAAATAATGACTTCAAATTCCAGTCAGTTCACATGGAGCTGCTCTGCCGTGCAAATGTTTGAGGATGTATATGATTTTTAATGCTTTTGAAAGAAATCTCTTGATTGAAATGATTTGATCTAAAATAGATTAAATATAATAGTATTGTGAAACATCATTTGAATTTAAAATAATCATTTTCTGTTTGAAAATATTTCAAAATGATGATTTGCTGCTCAAAAAACATTTCTGTTACCTAACAGTTGTGATGATTAATATTTTGGTGGAAACGTGATAAAATCAAAGATAAAATATATATCAAAGAAACAACATTGATTTTTTTTTATTTATTTTTTTTATTGTGACCTTTAAACAACCAGCTTGGAATTATAAGGTTTGATCTGACATTTTTTTTGTCAAAATTGAGTTATTCACGATAACTTATTCTGTGATAACGTATTTACATTATATGTGTTGTATAATTTTTGAGACTTTTTATTTAGAAAACAAAAAGGTTTAATCAGAGCTGATCCTCCCTTTATGCACACGATTACTCAAGGCCCCGTATCCCCTTCTTGTCAAAGCACGTCAATCAAAGTTTACAGCGTCGATGAGATAATTAAGTGGAACTATCCTTCTGGTGACGAAAATAGAGACTGAGAGAAAAAAACATGAAAAGTGAATTGCGGGAACAGTGATCAGGACTTGTGTTCTTTCCTCTCCAAGTTTGATGTCAGCTTAGAACAGTTAAGTTAAGCTGATGTGCTCTCTCTATCTGTATGTCTAACAAGCCCGATCTCATCAAAGCGCATATCTATACCACAAATTTGATTTCTCGTGCCATTTATATGCCAAAAATGATATTATGGGCCTATGCAGTTTTCGCATGCATATAATACGCACTTTTTAATGTGTAATATGCCAACGCGTTCTCATCCTAGGGCGTCATATAGTGACACTTTTGGAAATTTCATCTAAATCCAACGCACATGGCACCCTTTAGCATCAATCTAACATGTACAGAGCTTTGTTTATGATAGGTTTAGTTCTGGGGTAGGTTTAGTGTTAGATCTGCGTCTCATATTGACGCTAAAAGGGTGCCATGTGCTTTGGATGTAGACGAAATGTCAAAATCCTCAATATATGACACCTTGGGATGAGAACAGGCTGAATATGCACGCATTCCACACCCCTCATCCTACCCAATAGATTGACAGTGTGTAGCATATCCATACAAAAAAAAACAACAAAAAAAAAACAAAACATTTTTGGCGTATTTATAGCTTGAGAAATTAAATCTGTGGTATAAATATGCACTTTCAGATTACATTTGATAATACAAAGGGCAATAGTGTTTGTTTTTGAACTGCAACTCAGAAAAGATATGTGAAGTAAACGTAAATGAAACGCGCACTTTCCAGGAAAACATCTATGGGGAGCAGATACCATTACAATATGGGCGTGATGGCACTTCTCATTAGGCGCTCATACTTTTAAAACAAGATAATGATTATCTAGTCTCCAAGTCAGTTTAGTTACAACTCTGCAATAAAGCAAGATGGAAATCAATCTATTGACATTGACTGTATTGCATTATAATGTTAATTTGCTGGACATACTGGTCAATATGGATGCACATGTCAGTATTACATTTTGTGTGTTTTTTTTTTCTTTTCATTTATTATTTTTATTTTTCTTTTTCACATTATAATTGTATTGTGTGACTTATTTTTAGATAAAATGTACCGCAAATGATTAAGTTTTTTGCTTTTTTTGTTTCTCAAAAAGGATAAATTATGATATTTTGTAAAGAGAAAACTTTAAGATTAAGTTAGCTTCTTCCTTCTCCTTTTTTTTCTATATTCCTTTTCTTCTCTTTTGAACATGCTGAGATTTTGTTTTTATTATTTTTTGTTTAAATATGCTCTGTTATCAATGACCATGTTCTGAAGAGGAAAAGGAAATGAAAAGAAATCAAATTATTCATTCATTCATTTATTCATGTCTCAGTAAATTAATAACCATCAAGTATCAATTATTGATTTTATCATTTAAAACAGTGACGCACAATGGCAAGCCATTTTAGGCTTTATTAATTCACATGATGCATTTTTTAATTACATTTGTACTACTTAAAATGTTCATTTTTGCTATTAATATAAAACATGTCTATTTCTGATATCAGGAATTACATTTTCAGTAGTACTAACTAAACGAGGGAGGATTGTAGTGTGACTGTGTGGCAATGGCCAATGGTTTGCATGGCTCATGGGTTAGGTAGGAGGGCCCCTTACCAGAGTTTTTCTTAGGGCCCCAGGGAGCTCAGGATCGGCTCTGGGTTGAATGCGAAAACTTTGAAGCTCAATATCTCAAAACCGCTCAGAATGATAGAACAGTTAAATTTCCAAGGTGGCGATCTTAATGCATAATTGATGGTAAATACATATTTATAAAAATCTTTTTTTTTTTTTTTTTTTGAAGCTTAATAGATCCATTTTGGCTTCATTAAAAAGTAAAAGCATCCTGAATTAAAACACAAAATAACTTGTGTTCTTAAAAATGCATTGGTGAATTATTTATTTATTCCTTATAGCTGCAAAAATGCTGATCTCTTATTTCACAACACCGTCTAGTTCATATCACTGCTCTTTATTTACAGCTACCTAATGTGTTTGTAATTTGTGTTTAAAGTGTCTCCTTTTAACCTCTGCACTAAATTGTCAGGCTGCTCTCCAGGATCCTGTCTGGCAGTTTTGCGGTGGCGTTATCCATTTGAGTCAGCCATGGGGAAATCTCAGGGCTTTCAGACTGAGCTCATCCCATCTGAGAGTAGGTGTCTCACTGCTGAAATGGATGCCTGATGCTGCTCCCCCTTCTTAAAGCCACAGTTCACTCAAAAATATCAATTCTGTCATAATTGACTCACCCTGTGAGTTTTAAACCTGTGTGACTCTTTCTTTCCTGGAACATAAGGTTTCTCTGCAATTATAATAAAAAGAATGAGAGGCTTTTAAGCTTCAAAAAAAAAAAGACACAAAGGTATTATAAACTTATCCCTCTGATGTCACTATTGAATTACTTACATTTCAGTCCTTACACAAAGCTATTAAATGGCTTCAAAAGAATTGAAATATAGCAATATATGATTGTATGGGCCACTTTTCTGATACTTTTACAGTGCGTGTGTGTCCTGTGTGATGTTTGAAATGCTTATACAGCTACGGCATGAGGTTGAGGTAAAGATGACTGAATTTTCATTTTTGGGTGAAGTGTCCCTTTAAAAACACATGGAAAAAGCAGATTGTGTGCGGAGCGATAGAGGGACCTGCAGCCGTGTCACTCCGTCATCATCAGTGGCTCTGACAGACTGACAGAAGCTGATTTTGTCTGACTCAGCTGACAGAGAGAGGCCATCACAACGACACATTGAATCCCCCCCTTCAAATGTGTTATTTCACACAGGGGATTCGACTCTGATTTGTTGAGACATTAATTGAAGTGCATGGGGTGAACCTCGCATGTTTCTTTGGACCAATTATACTGTATAGGGGTGCCATCCACCTATTTGTCTTTTTATATGTATTTATTTTAGGGTGCATTAGTGTCCTGCACACTTGGTGCTCAATATGAAGAGTTCAGATGCAAAAGCCTCTAAATGCCATTTTAAATTTTCTTCTAAAATGACCATTTTTATCAAACTTGTATATTTAAGTTCAGTAATTTCACTTAAATGACAATTAATAGGTAATATTCATTGCCATTAACGTGAAATTACTGAACTTAAATATACAGGCTTGATAAAACTGGTCATTTTAGAAGAAAATTTCAAATGGCATTTAGAGGCTTTTGCATCTGAACTCTTCATATACACTTTTGAAAGATATGGTGTCTAGTAATTCCAAAACAGAATATTTGTAACATTTAAACCGAACATTTTTTTTTTTTTTTTTCATAAACAAAGTAAAATGGAGGCTTGATAGCCATTAATCACCATGTAGTTTTCCTTGGAAATATACAGATTTGACATTTCCATTTAGGGAAAAAGTGAGTTTGGGTGAGATGATGATGACAGAATTTCATTGCATTTCATTGTAATCATTGCATTTATTTATTTTAGGGAGTTCATTTTAGTTTGAATGTGTCTTATGCTGTACTGAAATCACTACCTTGTTTGTAGTTGTTATTAAAAATCTCATTTTGAATGTTTCCCCCCCTAGAATTACAGCACTTAGAATGTCTTCTTTTTTCACAAGAAAGGGGAATATGCACTGAAAAGAACATGCACTGAAAGAGGAACATGCTCTAGAAAGATGATATTTTATGTATTTATTCATTAATTTATTTATTTACTCTCTCATAATTTTAGAAATGCTCAGTTTGAATGGGTCTGCAAAATGCACCGCAATCTCCCTCCTTTGGGACATTTGAATATTTACAATACCACTTCCACAAGATTTGTTGCAGAAAAAGCATCCCTGACTTTTGAGTGACAGAACGTTGTGACAGAGGAATTGTTTCCCAAACTGTCCCTGTGACTACGTTTGTGTGATGAAGAATTAAAGCAGGAATATTGAGCCCGACCGCTGCCAGTCTCTCTTGAGTGGCGTGTTTGAGAAAACAGGATTTTGAAATTACCAGAGATGAGATGTTCTAAATTAGTGTTTCAGTCCATGGTTCACATCTCAGGTAGTAATTTCAAATCAATCAAGCCCTGGTGCTGAAAGGAGAAGAAAGGCACTTTCAATACAGCATAGCTTGGATTATACCCTTTCGCACATTCACTCTTTTGCTTGCTCTCCCTCTTTCTCTCGCTCTGAAACTAGACTCACCTAACAAATGAGTCTTAGGCAGCATGAATAATTACAGGTTATAGTGGGATGGTGTGACAACAGCCTGGCTCGAGTGTGCGTGGGTGCTCCCGCTCTCGGCTTGTCACCGGCTGCACATTAAGGCAGTGTGGGACTTGAGGGCTGTCAGGCAGGGACTGTAGTCACATCTTTATTAATAATGAAAGACATATTCAGAACCCCCCCCCCACAGAGGTTGAATCTCACTGGCCTCGTAATATCTGCTAGAGCAACAGTCAGAGAAGCTGTGGCGTATGTATCTCTGAAGCCTCATAAGGACACGGGATGTGAGTGGGGGATGTGTTAGTTGACCAGTTCAAACGTCACTCCGAGAAGTGTTGCTATTATTAACTGAAATGAACACTGTTGAAAATGATTTCGGTAATTGGAATAAAGCTGAAATAAAATGAAATGTAATTTTTTAATAGAAATCTAGGTTAGATTACTTTCCAGTTCAATTACATGAAAAAATTAATTACTAAAATTAAAAGTGAAGTACTGAAATTACTATATTAACGGGAAATAAAGCAATATATTTTTGTTCTAATCTCATACAATATGTGGTATATACACTGTCAGAAAAAAAGGTACAAAAGCTGTCACTGGGGCGGTACCTTTTCAAAAAGGTACACTTTTGTACCTAAAGGGTGCATGTTGGTACCTTTGTATAATTATGGTACCAATATGCACCCTTTAGGTACAAAAGTGTACCTTTTGACAAGGTACTGCCCCAGTGACAGCTTTCGTACGTTTTTTTTTTTGTTTTTTTTTCTGAGAGTGTATCATATCTAATCTTTCTCCTACAATAACATCACTTACAATAAATTGACATTTTCCTGAATATATATATATATATATATATATATATTTTTCCAGGATAAAAAAAAAAATTTAAATAATTGAAAAGAAATTACTAAATCTCACACAACAATTACTTAAAGCTATAAAAATCGAATAAAACGAGAAAACCATATAACAAAATTAGTCAATCTTAAACTGAAATAGCTAAATCTTAAACTGAATAGCCATTTCAAAATATTACAAAATCCTGTAATAGTTTATAATAAACCCATATAAGAAAACCAAGAAATTCGCCAACAGGATTAAATGATAAATAAATAAATAATTCAGCATAAATGATCTGGTCCCGGTTCCCAAAAACATTCTTATCGCCAAGTAGTTCTTAATCCATTCCTTAACCTCTCTCTTAACCTTATGGCACGATTCCTGACACGTTCGTTCCGCTAAGTTTATCTTCTGTTAGTCACACTTTCGTAAGGTTGGTCTAGACCATTCGTAAGCTCTCTCTTAGCGTTGTTTGAGCTAGTCGCCGCCACTGTGCAGCAGTCTTTAGGCGTTTCTCAATGTCAAGGAAGGATCCTCGGAAGCCGGAATTTCGAGGATGCTACGTCATCGACGTCCGTCGAAGGACTGTTCCAATGTCGAGGATCCTCAGAATTTCAACCAAGGACTGAGTCCTTCGTTCGGAAAATATCCCATACACAGGAAAGGATGCATATGTGTAGCCTTCGCGCTCTTAAATCACCCACAATCCTATGCGCAGCTTTGCTATCTTGTTCAAAAAATAAAAAAATGTCGACTGTTAGCGGAGTCGGAGTGATAACGGCAATATGCTTTCAAATGTAAGCAAGTATAATTTCAGTTTAGCCATTTATTTAATGTTTGCTAAACTATTTGCATATCGGCTCAAATTTGCAAGGGGATTTAAAGCTGTTCCCTTTTACTGGTGATTAACTTTTTAATTTTTACTTCATAGCCTTTTTTGTTGGTCACATATTTTACAATTGCATGTGTTTTAACAGCTAACGTTAGATCATGTTGCTATGGAGGTAGTTCTGTTAACTCCGGTAATATAATCGTTTTTGAATGAATAAACTCCTTTTTAAATCAATATTTTGTGTCAAATTATTGATTTATTTGGTAGGTAGCCATGTTATAAGTGGGAAAATGTATAGCGAGGCGGTTGTTACAGCGAATACAACCGGCTGATCAAGACCCCTCTGCTTTAGAGTTTGCGGGGTTGTAACAACCGCCTGGTTATACATTATCCCTTTATTTATTTATTTCTATGAGGACTGACAAGACAAAATAAGGACTGTCAAGTGTATTTAAACAGTGCAGTACACCAGCACAATGATTTTTGCAGCGCCGAAGCGGACCTTTCACTGATGTAATGACGCAATGACGTGCACTTGCTAGCCTGTTCCATTTACATGTTCTCCGAACGCTAAAGAGGACCCTTGCCTAGCCTCTGAAGGAAATGACTTGGAAGGACCCGTCCTGCCAAGGAAGTATCCTTGACATTGAGAAACACCTTTTAGGTATCAGTGCAGCGCAGGAAGTCCTACTATGGTATTTTGACAATGTTGTGGCTCAACAATGATTTTATGTTATGGACATTTTAAGACTATTAATAAAATATGTTCGCAATTGATACAGGCCTATTTATGAAGTTGACTTTATTTGGTATCAGAACGTATATGGTGATAATTAGCCTATAGGCTATTTCGTTATGTCATTAAATTGGCAATCACTTTTCATAATTAAAATCTGGCAAACAAATTGGCTCTAAATGGCCTTAAAATGATCTATCAATGGGTAAGCATGGTGGTGTCCAGTAAGCAACCAACTCTGGCAGCGATCCAGCGTGTCCTTGTATTGCATCAAAGATGGCGTTGGGTCAATTTTTTTTATTCGGCAAAACTTAAGCCCTTTTGACATTTTGCCTGACGTGGCTATATAAAAAAAAAAACGACCTTCTCAGACCTGCGCTTACCACCATATTCTATATCTAACCAGCCCGTTCTCATCCCAAGGCATCATCTACAGTAACTGACGCTTTTGACCATGCATCAACATCCGACGCACATGGCACCCTTTAGCGTCAATATGAGACACGCCTCCTAGTGGTCTAACCCTAACCCTACCCCAGACCTAAACCTACCCACGTCATCTAACTGAAAAGTTTGCCATGTGCGTCAGATTTAGACGCATGGTCAAAAGTGTCAGTTAGATGACGCCCTAGGATGAGAATGTATTAATCTAACTCTCTCTCTCTCTCTGTTCATTGTAGATGGGTTTTATTGAAAACATTAACCAATGGCAATCAGTACCGCATTAAACAAAAGTATCTGTAGCTTCTTGCCAATCAATTCTGATTGTAAAGTACCTTACCATTAATATAAAATGTATTACATGACTTTTAGAAGTCGTCAAACCCATGTCAAGAAGCGCCACAAGTGGCACAACGGGATAAGGAGGGTGGATGATTAGCGTCACAACATTGTGTGAACATTTTACTGACAATTTCATCATTTAATTAATAGTCTACATTTTGCTGATAGCTTAAACTATGTTAAAATAAATGTTACTGGAATAATTTGAGGAATGTTTCATATGCATAAAACGTGTTGTCTTTCTTAACGCTAACGTTAAGTGGAAAATCGATTCATGAGCAATCGATGCCAGCTAATTCAGCACATTCACTACAGCCCATTTGTAACGTCGAACGTAAGTGGCAGCGTGTTAAGAAGCTTCTTAATGCCTGGTTTAGATTACACGATTTTAGCCCGATTTTGGCACGATCCATTTGACGTTGGGTTTTGTGGGGATTCGTAAACGACAACGGGCGTCGGGACGCAAGATTTGATCGCATCATCTCGTATAGTGTGTCATAGTGGGACAACCTACATCGCGTCTGCGATGCTTCACGACATCACGACAAAAAGACTAGCATGTTTCAATTTTTTACGGTCATCCACGATGGTTCCATCACATGTATGCGTTTGACCAATAGGAGCACAAGCTTTTCCGTACACAACTTTCAAAAATGGTGAAACGAAAGACGGACGATGGTGCTAACGTTAAAACTAAAACGTTATCAGAAAACAATATTTTACCTCAAGCTCTTTGGAGGATTGACAGCCCATACTGTTCTCTTCGAGCAGGATTCTCAAGTCTCACGCAATGGCCGTGAGACACACGCAATTCAACCAGTTCACACACTCACACGCCACACTGTGTTTTTCTCACGCTGAAAAGGCAATGCCGAGCAATCCAGGAACGTGTCCATTGTCGAGTTTTCTTTCTTTCTTTCATTACTTTTTTTTCTGAACACAGGACAGCCAATACAACACTCACTGCTTCATTCATTGTTTGTTTAGATTCGTTTCCGGAAGTCAGTCGCTACTAGTTTCGCCTTCTCGATGACATCACGCGTGCCGTTAAAGACGGCATACGATGACTGGTCAGGAAGCAACGTGTAGTCTGGCATGTGTCTTGTCCACAACACAAGATTTTAGGATTTTTTCAAAATCGCGTAATCTGATACAGTGACTATCGTAACAGAAAAAAAAAATCGTGTAATCTGAACCAGGCATAAGGGACACTTCGGGGAACACACTTAGGAACATAGATATATCTTTTTGAGTCTTCTTAGCGCGCTAAGAGTGAGCATTATCGGGGAACCGGGCCCTGATCATTTCCATCAAGTAGCTCCAAGTTCTTCATACCAAAAGGCCTCATCTGGCTCAATATGTATCCAATGACATTTTTAAAAGAAATTTATGTTGAAACTTAAATAAAATATAATAAGGTCACCACTGGGTCTTCTGCGCTATGAAAGGACATCCTCTGACCAATAAAAGTTTATGGCCAGAGCTGCTGAGTTTTGAGGTTGAAGTGAATTGTATAATGAGCACGGTGAGCTTCTCTTGTTTATCTTGCTGTAAAGAAAGGAAGGACCCAGTGGACTCTCAGAAGGAGGTTTGTGTGAGGTGCTTGCATCAATTGCTTCCAGAAATGATGAACCTTTTAGGGAGCAGTGATCACTGCAGATTAGCTCCAAGCCAGAAAATCCATTAATAATGTGTCCGTCATCATGCTAGGCCTTTCTTCATTCGTAGTCGAGAGCTTTCCTCTCGCTGCGTTCAGCACGCGCTCAGCAAGCGTCCAAGGCTCTGCATGGCTCATATGCTTCACCTTACTCTATGTGTAAACAAACCTCAGGTAAACAAACAAACAAAGATGACATTTTCACCATGCCTTTAGGTTTGTGGG
Organism: Pimephales promelas; assembly: GCF_016745375.1. The sequence continues at coordinate 31,826,810 of NW_024121321.1, read as the reverse complement.
AATCATGAAAGGCAGATTTTCTGAATAGATCTGTTTGTATCTTCCAGGGATGATCATTTAGAATAATTAAAAGACGTTATCAACATTTACGAATGCTGCCCACCAGCAAATATGTGTAATGCCCTGGAAATGTGTTCAATCATTGCATTTAAATAGCTATTAATCAGCATGACTGTCTAAAATAGCACAAGATGAATCCAGTTCTGACTGTCATCTCAAACACCTTCAGCTTGTGGGATTTTTTTTGCTTCTTTTTAACACATGTTAATGGACTGAGAAATAAATCACATTAAAAAGGACAAAGTTCTGTAAATAATTCGATTATGTGTCAAACATATGAAACATTGCCTTTAGGCTTACGACTAATTTATTCATTCAGGTGAAATTGTGATAAACACTAACCATTTGTATTGAATATACAACATATTTTAATTAAGATAAATATTTGAATGCTCATACAGATCACGGTCTGAATAATCTACGTTTTTCAGACCTGTAGATCATTTTCTTCTTGGTTTGGTTCGCTTAAGGCAACATTTTAAAGCATGCCAAAAATGTGTTTTTAGGAGTCACATGTGAGTAAAGCTGTCCTCTTATTGGTCAGAGTTTCTTCTGAGTCGTCCATCAAGATGGACTGACAAGTTTTGTAACTGTTTCTGTAACTGTAATGATGCACACAAACACTTTTACACCCTAAAACATGCTGGGTTGTTTCACCCTAACTTTGGGTCAAATATGGACAAACCCTGCCATTGGGTTACATTTTTTTAATTACGTTTTTAACCCAACGTTTGTGTTTGCCCATTTTTGACCCACATCTGGGTTGAAACAACCCTGTATGTTTTAGAGTGTACGAATGTAGGCGTCATTCTCGCTCTGACTGATAAATTATATATATTTAATTATCAAGGCTGCGTCGGGACAATATTATTATTGAAATGGACGGATCAAAGCAACGCAACATTTTAAGATGAAGAGGGTGGTTTTGAACTGTGACAACTAATATGCTCACTCATATAATCAGACACTGCTGCTTTTTACATAACAGATTTCTCTTTGTTAATTATGATACCACTTATTGCGTTGGTCCATTTGGTCGGATTGTTTTCTAATCTCAACCGATCTAGAGTTCGATGTCAGTTGGACCGAGACCAACTCGTTCAGACGATCTTGGTGCGATTGTTTTGGTGTGGAGCCCGATTGCCGTTCTCATACATGCCTAAACGAACCAAACTAAGAGAGAGAGTGCACCAGGTTCCCAAACAAACACTCCAAATGAGCCTGGTGTGAAAACACCATTAGTCTAAGAGGGTTAAAAAAGCTCTTATTTCGAAACTCAATAAGATTTATTTCTCTTTCATGCAATCAGATCAGTGTACTGGTGTAGATGTGGCATTGTAAATTATCAGTTGAGAATATTCCTTCTAAGGCTTGTCTACTCTGTCTGTTCCAAGCAATTTGGGGTTCAAGTACCGGTCAGCATGTCTCCTCCACACCGCACTACCTTCTTTGTGAACACTAAAACTGCAGCGTTTCACAAGGCAGCGTATACAAGCTGTTGTTTGGTGCATTTTAAGCCATGTATGAGTCATTGTAAATCTAATCAATGTAAAATCAACCAGTCAAGAATGGATTTCCCCCTCCTTCTTGATACATGGAAACACTGCCAAAATTAGAGACAATTTTGTATGTCTAATGATGCGTGATGTTTGTATTTGTGTGAGTTTTGCCGTTTGCAAGCTCACAGTCAGTGGTATGCTTTAAACGTGTCTATAATCTGGGTTAAATCCCATTCCTCATTTTTCCTCGGCATTAAAAAGCTTGGCTTTGAAATGACATCTGTTTATTGTTTCTCGCGGTAGGGGAAGCACAGAAGAAGCTGCCGTTTTCTGTGTCAAATCATCAGATCGCAGGGTTTAATTGAATGTTGGTAAAATAGCAGACAGCAAAAGATCAACCCAAGAACATAGTACTAACACTACCATTCAAAAGGTTGGGTTTGTTAAGATTTTTTTTTTATATATATTTTATAACTCTTTCCCCGCCATTGAATTTGTGAGAAAACAATTGCGTGTTATAACGTCAGAAATGCATGATATAAAGTCAGAATTGTGAGATTTAAACTATTCTGAGGGGGGATAAAGTTAGTCTTTTTTTCCCCTTAGAATTGGCCTGATAACTCGCAATGGTGAGGTTTATATCTCACAATTCTGAGAAAAGATGTCAGAATTTCGAGATATAAACTCGCAATTATGTGTTATAAAGTCAGAATTGCGAGTTTACGATTGTGAGAAAAAAAGTCCGAATTTTGAGATAAAAAGTCGCACTTCTGTCTTTTTTTCTCAGAATTGCGACTTTATATCACACAATTCTGACTTTATATCTCGCACTTCTGACTTTATATCACACAATTCTGACTTTATATCTTGCAATTCTGACTTTATATCACGCAATTCTGATTTTATATCTTGCAATTCTGACTTTATATCACGCAATTCGGACTTTATATCTCGCAATTATGACTTTATATCACGCAATTATGACTTTATATCTCGCAATTCTGACTTTATATCACGCAATTCTGACTTTATATCACGCAATTCTGACTTTATGTCACGCAATTCTGACTTTATATCTCGCAATTGCGACTTTATATCTCACAATTGTGACTTTATTTCTCACAATTATGACTTCATATCTCGCAATTGTGAGATAAAAAGTCGCAATTATTTATTTATTTTTTTTTTTTTATTCAGTGGCGAAAACAAGCTTTCATAAAAGGGTGCCATGTGCGTTGGATGTAGACGAAATGTCAAAAGTATCAAGATATGACACCTTGGGATGAGAACGGGCTGTTTTTTCTTTTAATATATTAGGTGTTCTGATATTCATAAAAACAAATATTCTGGGGGCCATGAAACTTTTGTGAAAATGATCAAAAATGCTGGCAGTGGCAGGCAACAACAACAAAAACAACAAAAACACTGGCAGGGAAAGAGTTAAGAATTTGTTTTCACAATGTATCAATTATTAAAAAAAAACCACAACAATCTGTACTGGACCCGCATGGAAATTCATGCAGGTGTAAGCGGGCCTTTTAACCAGAATAAGAAAATATCTGACAAACACCTAGCTATTTTGAAACTCATTGATTGCTGTGCTCAAAGACTTGAGGAAATGAGGTTAGCTAATCTGATTTAGTCCCTTTTAAACTGAAGGTCTTTTAAAAAAGTAATAAAGGTCTTCATCATTCATGAACACATTATGAGGCCAGATTTCTAGACCCGGAGTTCATCTTACAGCTCTGCAGGCATTAGAGTTAGATTGTAGCGTCTCTTTCAGAGTATTTTTTATCAGACTGGCCATGAGCGTGTAACATATAACACACTTTTTATATAGCCTATGTAATGTCTGGTGATGAGCAGACTAATAAAAGCTGCTCTTAAATAAGGCAGTTTAAGGGTCTGTTTGAGGCTCATTCAGAAACAGCAGTGGGGGTTTATCCACTGGTGTCCTGTAACTCACTTTACAGCAATGATTATAACAGCCTGCAGAGACACTCGTGTGGGCTGACGCCACAGTCTATTTGCACTTCTCACGTAGAGTATAAGAAGTAGTGTTGACCGAACCGTAATCTCATAATTTTAAAGCGCTTGGAAAAAATTGTTTATCTTAAACCAGCAGCTACAGAATAGTATCTGCTTGCTAGAATATACGTATCCCTGCAAAAGCTGAAATGAAAGGGAAAGTAGTAAAAATAAAGCTATGATCTGATACTAAAAACTCGAAATGTTTTTTGTTTCTAATTAAGGCAAAAATTATTGCCACAATAATAGCATCGTATAAATCACCAATGCTAACATTCAGGTTAATTTCATTGTGCTATTAAAAAGCCATAAACAAAGAAAGTGGCTGAAGTTACCCGAAGTGGGTCATGATGAAGTTATTTAAGGGTCGAATCAAAAACGAGGCTGACTGAACTCCAGCGCCACTATTCCATGACACTGAATATACCGCATGCACTGACAGAGCAGAATCACTCCCGAATAAAACATAGCTGAAGGCATATTTTGATTACCAAGTGAGATTACTGCTCGCTTCTAGCAATAATTTGTTCTCATATTTCCCTTATTATTTCAAGTATTTGACAGCAAATGCACACATGGGAAAGCTTTCATGAATGAAACTGAGGAAAACAAATGTTGTAGAATTGCGACACTTCTAACATTTACAAGAGTAAATGCCACGACAACCTTTGTTTGTGTACTTAGCCCTGTGACTCTTGAGATGTTGTGTCTGATTTGGTTTTATAACCAAATATACAGTACAATTACAGTATATATAGAGTACATAATTACAGTAGCCTATATTTGACAGCCCTAATATATATATCCAAAATAAAAGTTTGTGTTTATGTGGGTGCATCCCCATGTATAAATACACACAAATTCATGTATATTTAAGAAAAAAATATTATATATTATAGAAAAAGTATATATTTAAGAAATATTTTCATGTATATACTGTATATAGATTTATATATAATTTAAATTATATATAAATGTAAATATTTTATATATATATTTTTTTTCCTTAAATATACATTCATCTGTGTGTGTATTTATATATATATATATATATATATATATATATATATATAAACAATTAATTATACACAGTGCACATAAACTTTTATTTTGGGATCGATTAATCGCGATTAATCGTTTGACAGCCCTGATAGATAGATAGATAGATAGATAGATAGATAGATAGATAGATAGATAGATAGATAGATAGATAGATAGATAGATAGATAGATAGATAGATAGATAGCAGTGTTGTAGTCCTCGAGACTCGGACTCGTCTCGGACTCGGTCTCGAGACCATATTTTATTGGTCTTGGTCTTGTCATGGACTCGTGTCCATTTGGACTCGGAATTGACTCGTACTCGAACATTTGTTTTTTTTAGGACTCGGAATTATTCCCGAGTCCACTCGAGTTCAATTCAAAATATTTTACATGATTATTAATGTATTTTAATAAAATATTTCTGATTGACACGCCCAGTGATTGGTGATTTTCTAGTGCGCAACTGCACATGACAAATTGTAATAAAATTACTTTTAACACCACCTACTATGTGGCCTTTTTACCCTAAACTGATCATGTTTTTTAAACTCTAAGTAAATTCAGTAAAAAAAAAAAAAGGATTTCTCTAAGTAAATAAAAGTAAATTAGGTAATCAACCCTCACTGGTCTCGGTCTCGACTCGGACTCGATCGTCTCTGGTCTCGGACTCGACTCGGACTCGACTCTCTATGGACTCGGTCTTGACTCGGACTCGACTCTCTCTGGTCTCGGTGTCGACTCGGACTCGAGTGAAGTGGTCTTGACTACAACACTGATAGATAGATAGAGTGTTGCACAAAATGTGTGCATTCACAATTGAGACGTTTGGAGACAGTTTGATAATATAGGCCTAATAAAGTTATGAGGTTTAGCCACGAGCTCTTTTTTAAAACTTTCATTGGTTAAACATTTGCAAAACAGATAGATGTAAAGGGTGACCAATAGTATTTTTTTAAGACAAAATATGGAGATACTAGGTTTCCGCCAGACAGCAACCACTTATACATACTGTACACATATATTATCTTTCGATAAAAACACAAAGCCGTTCATGAAAATAATAGAAAAAAGTACACAAATTAAAAATGGACACGTTTAGAAACATTCTATATCAAAAAAACAAAACAAAACATATTTACTAAAAAAAGGCTTAGCAATGTTAGTGGTTTTCTCTCTCTGTCTCTCTCTGGCCCCTGTTTACATGTGCGATGTGATAATGGCAAAGTTGCTTGAAAGCGTAATTTTTCATCCTCCTCTCTCTGCTGCCTAAATTAAGCTTTTTCAAGGTTGGATGTGCAGCTGGGGATCGAAGGACAGGATCTTCCATCAGCGTCTGGAGATCTGCGCCTGCAGGATCTTGTTTCTGGTTAGAGAATATTCAGTACCGAAGCCCTTCCTCATTCGACACCCCCCAAACCTTAGCCCACCGACTGTCCCACAATCCACAAGGGCGGCTCACATTCACTAATCAATGATTCACATTGACTTCAAAGGGCCGCTAAATGCTGAAATTTATGATTTGGCTGGTGTTGTTGACTGATGTATTTAATATTAATTGTGAGATGCTATGCGTACATGGTTTGGAGCTTTGAGGATATTTTTCTGCTGTTTGTTCCCTTTTTCTTCTTTTATAGAAATAGGTTAGTTTAGCTGCATTTAGATTTATCAAATTTATACATATACTGAACATCATTGATTGATTCGTTGATTGATTTTAAATTTTTTTTTTTTTTGTCCGAATGTGATTGGACAATTTAAAATGTTGTGTAAATGTCTTCAAACAGCTACCGGAAGAAGAGAGCAATCTTAGAGATTATCCAGACGACAGAAACCCTGGAGACAAGGATTTAATACTCAGGTTTTAAGTAATCCATAAACGATGACACATCCCGTTTAAGATCTTCCTTTCAGCCATGCAGATTACACAAGTTAATCTGTATATCTGTGAAACATTATGGTGCGTTCGCTATGTGCAGTTCTCCACCTCTGATGAAGAGATTACAGATATGTACAGTGGTTTATTGGAAGTGCTTAAACGTGCTTTCCGTTGCCCCAAGGTTTTCCGAGAGCTGTGCCGAGATCCATTCTAGGATTACCCATATATCGAGACCCATCTCTCGAAGCGCAAGCCTGCGAGGTGCTCAATGACTTGGGACAGTCATTTCACAGTTGGCATGCTCTATGTCGCTCCCTCTGAAGATAAAGAATGATTTTTCTCGTTTATTGAGCCGACACAGCATGCTGCTAGGAGATATTTTGCAGGAATTTGACAGGAGAGTACATGGCTTGAAACCATCGAGCAACAGCGGTGCAACATTGCACATAACAGGGTTGCATGTGACGTAGTGAAATTGAATTGTACGTCTCGTGCTTTGATCCGCAGCGTCATCAAATATGCATGAAAACCAAAACTAAAAAGAGGGCTGAAGCAGTATTAGCCTATCTTAGAGTTTAGTTCCAGTGTGGAAGGAGGGTTAAAAATGGAGAAGCTGTCCGGTCATTAATGATTGCTGGAAAACATTGTGATCGAATCCGTTGGCATGTGTTTTATGTTAACACAGTCTCATCCCAAAAAGTCATATAACTGACGTCTTGGGACGTTTTTTGGCCATACGTCAATATCCGCCTTTTTAGGGCCCCCTTAAACGTCGGTAGATGGCGATCCCGGGCCGTCATACAACTGACGCTTTACCTTTAACGTCAGTTAGGTGACGGGTTAGGTTTAGGGTTAAGTTTAGGTCTGGGGTAGAGTTAGGATCCCATAACCTCATCTACCGACGTTTAAGGGGGCCCTAAAAAGGCGAATATTGACGTATGGTCAAAAGACGTCCCAAAACGTCAGTTATATGACGTCTTGGGATGAGACCGGGTTGTTTATGTCAATAAGAACTTTTGGCAGGATCTTTGTTTATTGTTTACAGTCATTTCAAATGGAAATGCAAAGCTCTATGCCAGTGTGCTCTAAATATTGCCTATGTAGGTAGAGAAAAATGATGGACATTTGGCGGCAGCGAGTAAACAGACGTTCCTCTCCATATGCTGTGGCAGAGCACATGACACGTGTGTTGCTTGAATATCCATTGCGTTCCTTTAACACTTACGTAGGAGCCTGCTAGACAACTGATGCAGCTTTGATTACCCAGAATACCCAGAAGAGATTTCATCTCAAACATATCCTCAGGTAACAGAAAACCTGCTTTTGGAGTCTTTTTTTAAGTCGTTTTTTTACCTCACTGCGTTATTTGTGGCAGTAAAAGCACAATTTGAATTACCAAATGTTCCAGTAATAGTTCAGCTTAGCCTTTAATGGAGCAGCTTAGTCCTTTCAGTACGTGATTATAACGTTCTTAGCAGGCTCTTTCCATGAAGCCAGATGTTCCCGAATAAACGCCACCGTGCGATCATGTCTCCATTACAGCTAATGCGGTTCTAGTTTGGCTTTTGGTGACCCGCATAATGTTGGTCTTAAAATAAAGACGCTTACAATGGCAAGGAGCTCTTTAATTAGGTAAGGTTCATCTTAACCTGCTCTGCTGTGGAAATGCTACTTTTTGGAGAAAATGTCAAAACTCACTCCTCACTTATGCAAAGAAAAAAGGAGTGCTTAATTATCGAGTGTACTTCCAATCTTAATTACAAAAAAGTGAAGCCTACTTGCAGAAAATATTAAATACAAACGGCCTATTGAGTGTGTTAAACGAGCATAAAGAACACCGTACAGTAAAGTTTTGTTGAGCTTTTAAAGAAGTACACATTTTAGTGTGTTGGTTAAATGTCAAATTTAATTAATTTTGACATATAATGTCAAAAATCAAATAACACACTACTGTTAAAATTGCAAGGTGCTTCAATATGTTAAAGGTAATGTACTAAATTGCAACTCCGTCATTACAAATGTGTCATTATTACAAGTCTCGATAGAAATTATGTTAAAGGTCCCCTGACATGGTTTTTTTTTTTATTTTATAATGTTTCCTGGTTTACCCTTAAAGTGTTAGGATGTTTTTTTTTTTTTTTTTTTAGAATTTAGTATTAAAAGCCATTTTTCCTAGCCTGTTTTTAGCCTCTGATTTGAAAGCTCTGTTTGAAGGGGCGTGTCTGCTGTGGGATTCAGTGTAACCGCCCACTGCTGTGATTGGCTGACATGCTTGCATATGAAATAGCTATGTATTACATGTGAAACTCTCTTGAATACTTCTACTACAGCTATTATAGGTTTTTACAATTACAGCGATCGAGATAAACGAATCATGAGAAGTTTTTAAAGTATTTAGATCTATTCCCATCACATAAAATGTTGCCGTGATGAGTATTGAGCAAGCAGAGGACAGTCTGTCGATCGCGAGAATGAAGATCTTATCATTGCAATGCAGTTTCTGCACTCTCTCTAATGCTTTCACCAATGCAAACACGATGATGCACATACAGTAAGAGCTTGTGCAGTGTAACGTTTGTCATTGATTTCATAACAAGTTGTCCAGATAAACTTGCGCTGTGTGGAAAGATTGTTCTTTGATCGCTTTTTGTATATTTTGATCACAATTTAAATAAGATTAGTTCAATCCTACTAAAGGAAATGATGTGAAGTTGATATTTAGTCACTGGCTTGACTTATGGATGAACAGTGTGGGGTCTATGCACGGGTACGGCAGTATTTCAGGTGATTCATTGAAAAGTATTTCAATGCAATACCGAGAATATATATTGAATTTTATACTCCATGGTAAAGAAACGTTAGTCACAAAAACAGATAAAACAGACACCCCTCATTGTGTTTATACTTATTTTTAAAATTATATTGAAAATAAACATAACTATATATAGAATTACATCTAAACATTATGAAAGTTTTGTTTCAAAGACGGGAGGACAGTAAATTTTGAAGACTTTTCCTCGGTTTTCCTCCACTTTAATCTCCCCAACTGGAGTATCCTTGCGTCAAATGCGGAACTTATGCGTGCATATGGTCCATTGAATGATTTTGAGAGAAAGATTACTTGTCTGAACTTGAACAATTAGGCAACACATCAGAAATTGTTCCTTGGTCGCCCGATCGATTTATTTTCAGACGTTCATCGAGTTGAGGAAACAGTCGTCGGTGAAATGTTTGGACCATACAAAACTTTTGGAAGTTGTGTTGGCTCATTTCCAGAGAACATAAAATTAACCCATTATTTCTTCAGAGGCTCGGACGAAGGAACAAAAAAAATATATGTTTGTGTTCATTTGTACATCCGAACACTCATTTGCAAGACATGATATCTTTCGAGGAAAAACTCAAATCGCTCTTGCGTGTTCGTACTTCCTATTCCTGTAGCTCGTTTTCTCATGGGCAGGCCAAATTTTCCATGTGGGCAAACCAGACAAAGGGGAGGTAACCTTTCCTCGTTATGACGTAATAAAGAGGAGATTCAAGATCAGTGCGTCTGAGCTGCAGAGAAGAGAAAAATAGCCAAAGCTTGGTTTAAACCGATTGAAAATTCTAGACACAAGAGGACCAAATACAGGCTAGGGGAACTAATATTAATGTTAAAAAACCCTCAGACAGTGAAAATCTTGAAGCTGCAGTACACATAAGATAAAAAGAAATGGTGACATTTAAAAGTTGAATGACAACCCTGCATGCACATTAGCTGTAAGCATTGGTGCTTTTGCTCCATTTTCAACGCTTTAATATTTTTCTGCCTTAAAACATATCAAAGGTCAACGCATTGAGTATCAGAGCCTGGGAAAAGTATGCAGAGCTTTGATGGATTAGTAAAGTCCAAGAATATTTTTCTGACTTGGCTCTGTTCTCTCTTGTGTCACTCTTGTTGGAGTAAGGATTATAGTAACACTTCACTCTACTCTTTTGATTTAGAATATAGATGACTGTCTTCGAGTTATTTGTAGCTTTATTTAGCAGCTAACTTTATGTAAAAGTGTGCTTTACCCATTTTGGGTTGGCCATCAATCTGAAGGAAAATATTTACCTTTGCCTTTACCTTTGTCAGTGATACAAAAAAAAAACAACTTTCAAACCATAGACTGTAAAAAAGATGGACGACGCCCCTTTACTCTTTTCCATCGGAGAGAACTGAAGCCGCCAATGGCCCGATATTGCGCTGTCATCTTGGGACCTGAGTCTGCGCACTTCCGTTTTCGTGACCAGACATGCGCAGTCGTGATCACTGATGGGCAGTTAGAAGTAACGCGTTACTGTAATCCAATTACTTTTTTCTAGTAACGAGTAAAGTAAGGGATTACAATTGAAAAAAACAGTAATTAGATTACCGTTACTTCCCCGTAAACAGCCTGCGTTACTGCGTTAGTAAACCGTGATTTTGTTTAGTCAGACCGTCTCGTGACATGAGTCGTGCGTGAATAAAAATGATGTATGAGCGCCGCGACATCAGTGAGAGACGACTAGAGCGCGGGAGAGAGCAGCCGAGCTGCCAACTCTCACACACGCTCACACGACACACCCCTGATTTCCCGCGCTGAAGTGTCAATCCTGTCGGCCAAATGCCTGAAAGATGAGTATATCTATAAATCTAACCGTTGAGCCACATTTGTGATTGACTAGTTATACCGCAATTTAGTTAAAATCTCTGATGGTACATAACCACTGTTTAACTCCGAAAGAAAAAACAAAAAGAAAAAAAAAATACGGCATGCAACAGCATTTTCTGTTTTGATCAACTAATTTTTGCTCCTCTCTGCACTTTACTGTTAAAAGTACTGTTTCATAATTTGTAATATAGTCAGGAGCGACTTTCATGATTTTGTTGCTGTATTTTTACATCTATTCAAATGAATGATTTTACAAAATATATTTATTTTATATGCTGGAATATGTAGAAATTTATATTAACAGAAGAAGGGCTGTCTTTATTTCATTCAAATATGGTGGAATGTGCAGAAAATAGGTTTAAATATTCAACAATTTTCTTCTAGTCTGAGACTGTTGCATTTAATTTAATTTTTGCTCGATGCAATGTGCATAAAGTTAAAATATTGAAAGAAATAAAACAAGTTTTAAAAAAGAAAATGTTTAATTTGATTACATTTTAGATGATGGAATATGCAGAAAGAATAGAATTAGGCTGAAAGGTCTATGCTTTAGCGTATTCAGGTCGTGCATCATGTTTTTGAAAAGTAACTTAGTAAAGTAACTAGTAAAGTAACTAATTACTTTTGAAAATAAGTAATCAGTAACTAGTAAAGTAACTAATTACTTTTGAAAATAAGTAATCAGTAAAGTAATTGGATTACTTTCTTGGAGAAGTAATCAGTAACTAATTACTATTTCCAAGTAACTTGACCAACACTGGTCGTGATCAGGAAGTAAAGCCGCAAAATCAAGGCCCCGCCCTCATTCTTGCAGAATCAAACGCAAGCACACGCCCCGCAATTTGATTAATTGGCCTCTGTCTGCTCCGATCTTCTCCAATGATGTCTGCTGATTGCAATACCTCGTTAAAATAAGCTAAATACAACTACTAACCACACAGTCAACATTATGAAAAAAAGTCTGTTGGTGCTTCAGTGTCTACTTCGCACAGAGAACGTGTCAATCACAGCTGTCAATCATGATGTCACAGCACCGTTTTTATAGCAACACATAACTAAAAAAAAAAAAAACAGTTGAAATTAATTCAAAGTGATAGAAACTGCAATAAATGGCAGAAACTATCTTTGAATAAAGGATATGTGAAGTGTAATTCAATTGTTTGGGTTTATGACCTATACTAGGACCGGTCCCCGGGGGGGAGATCGAGACGTTTTGGCTTCACTTTTGAGGACTTGTGCGGCACGCTTGTTTCAAACTTTGTGCAAATTGAGTGGCATTTATCCATAAACAGTGATTATGGAAACAAGCCAAGAGAAAACAAGAGTTGACACTATTTATTCTAGACTATTTCTCAATGTGGGTTTATCTTTGAAAGTTATTTTCGGTTATAGACACATATTAATGTCTTGGCTGCAAAAAAGCTAATGGATGTTTTCTACTGTTATTGCACAGGAGAAAATATACAGTTCATTGAATGCACATTGTCATTTCTGTTGTCACACTATATGGGGTAAGTTGTCACAATAGAAATCGATTTGAATTGAAACTATTTTAGGCTTTTCAGCTAAATTAAAACAGTAAACCAATTCATGGAACTGCACAAAAATGTGAAAACTACTGTAATATGCAAATAATAATAATAATAATAATAATATATATATCCCAGATAGCAAATTGGCCTTGGGCCGGATCTGGCTTAATTTCGGCTGAGATTTTGGCCCACATACCGCATGGAATTACGGGCCAAGGTTGGCCCAAGTGCTGTTTGCCGTAAGTCAACCAGATCAAAGCCGTGAGCAAACCAAAACTCGCCCAGAGCTTTGCAGTGTACCCAGATATTACCCAGAACTGGGCCAAAACAACGCCGTACTCCCCATATGTCAGCCAGACAAAAGCCAAACTGCCACCACCTTTAGGCCAGAACTCAGCCACATCTTATCCAGAAGCTGCAGAAAACAGCCATAACTGGGCCAATATTATACCAGAGTCCCCAAAACTGAACCAGAAATTATTCCTGTGTAAAACAAGGTATAATAAAAAAATGACACTACAGAAATGCAAAGAACAATATTTTATTGAGAAGGGAAGAAAATCTCAGCCAGATAAAAGGATAAACAACAAAATACAAGCCAATACTAGAGTAAGACAAAACAAAATATAACTATAATTCACATTACAAGAATAATAAAAAGACAGCAATAAATTAAAATGTTACAAAAATGTGTATGTGGCATTCTTAAATAATGAGATACAAAAATTAACAAAAATATGTTGGCCGAGAGATCTCAAAGTCCTGCAACAGAAGAAAACATGCAAACAAGAAAAACACCAGCAAGTCAAGACATCAGTTTCACAACACACATGCTGCAAATACAATGCAAACAATAAATAATAATAAAAATAAAACAATGAACACCATTGTCGAGTAGATATTTGTTGGTCGGACATTTGGAGAGCATTTATGTATTTGGTTGTGTTTTAGCACATGTGATAAAGATGTTCTTATTTTACAGGGTTTTTTTTCTGTTTGCATCCATTTTCTTCTGTTGCAGAATGTTGAGACCTCTCAGCCACCGTACTAAAAAGCAACAGAAACCAAGCAATACATTAAATTCATACAAACAGTAAAGCAAAAGTGTAAATGTGTCATGCATGCCACACCACCACTGCTACAGTATGACACATGCTATAGTATCCTTACACTAACAGTGAATATATGATGAAAAATACTAAATTAAATCTTACATCTTATTAAAAATACTAAATGAAATCTTACATCTTATTAATCGGTCATCACTTGAGAGGCTTTTTCTCTGTGGTCTGGGTGTTTCATGATGCCATGGTGACTGTATTGCCTGTCCGTGAGACTGTAAAGTTAAATCCTGTTGCCTGCGATGTTCTGTGAGGTCTTGTGAACTTCTCTACTTGCCATGGCTGCAGTAGCCTCCTCATCGGGGTCATTTTCATCCATTAGTCGCCTGTTTCATCTTTAGGAAAGGTAAATTTTTTTAATGATTACTAAATTTGATTAAGAAAGTGTGGTATGGTCATGTAAAGACTATTCAGTGACAAATTCCCTTTTTGCAATTCAAAAAGAAATGTGCATTATAATGTGTTAAACTGCACAAATATATAAGGACCTGTAAGAAAGGTCTATGTTAATGAATTAACGTTAAAAAATAATCAATCTTACTTTATTTTCCGTTTTGGTGGCCTCAGAAAGATCAGCTGTTGTTCAGCAAGAAGCAGCTTCCGATGTTCTTCACTATAATGTTAATTTTCAATGAAAAACAGAATTCAAACATCAATTCTATTTCCTCTCCAACATAAAAACAAATAAAATCCAACCACACAAACCCCCCAAAAATCGTATCTAGTAATGCGCTATAGATTAAAATCCACGTGTTAAGATAGTGAAAAACTATAAACTTACCTTGATCATGTATTAAAACATCAAAAGATAAAACCAACACAGCGTGATTGTCGAAGTTAGAACAACTAACTTAGTTATTTGAATTTCACCGCGACTGCGTTGAGTTGCTGAATAGCTGCTACGCAACTTCCGGATCCTCTGGTAGGCGGGATGGTGTCACTGGGTGCATTCTGGGAAAAGTAGTCTTTTTGCAAAGCGGATTTAACACTGTACATGTAAATCAACTACAATTTCCATGATGCATTGCAAACCAGATTGTATCAGCAGCCACAGACGTCGCATCGACTGCCGCGTGGTTTGCTCACACTGCTCTAAAAACACGCAAGTTTCCCGGAGATTTTTAAAAACAGAACCACGTTTTTTAACCGATTTCAATGGTTTACGTGGAGAACATAAATGTTTCTTCTCCAAATACTTACAATAGGCTATGTATAGGCTATTTTATGGAGATTATATAATTTTTTTATTGAGGAATTGTGAAAACTCAAAGCATGGGTGGTTTTTGCTTCAAAAAATCATAGTTTAACCATGGGTTTTTGTAGTACATCTGTAGGCTACCTAATAAATTCCCCAAAAAGTGAATTTTTGTGTGTGTGTGTGTGTGTGTGTGTGGCATATTGATTACCATTTGGATAACCACAAAGTATTTCAGTTCCATTCAATCTTTTGTCTATGCTGCAGACTGAACCATTTGTCTTCAGTCATTTTGCAAACATCTTTTTTTTCCATTCTGCAATCTGCACATTATCACCTCCTTAACCCCCCCATTAAAATAATCTTGCCAATAGAATAATCAAGGCTTCTTTCCTTAAAACCTGCCTACTTATGTGTAAAAGAGAACTATTTGCATACATATCTATATGTATTTTTAACTAGGTCTATAACAAACTTATTTCATTTTATTATTTTTAACAAAATTAACCCTATTTATGAGGTTGCATTATAATTATGTCTAAAATATGAACCAATTTAACACCACATCTTACACGGCTATTTTACAGTACAGCACTTTCATGAGGTCTGTTATTTGCTCAGCCAACCAAAACCCAACCAGATCTCAGCCAAAAATTTCCTTATTCTGGCAGACCGAACTCAAGCCAAAGCTTAGCCAAACAGATACAATTTGATTTGTTTCTTTTGGTTAGCCAGACTCCAGCCAGAGCTTAGCCTAGTACTGTTTGACACAAGAGTGTGAAAAAAACAGTGCCAGAATTAAGCCAGAAGTGCCGAATATAAGCCAGACTCGGCCCAGACTTTGTTGCTATCTGGGATATATATATATACACTCACCGGCCACTTTATTAGGTACCCCATGCTAGTAACGGGTTGGACCCCCTTTTGCCTTCAGAACTGCCTCAATTCTTCGTGGCATAGATTCAACAAGGTGCTGGAAGCATTCCTCAGGGAGTTTGGTCCATATTGACATGATGGCATCACACAGTTGCCGCAGATTTGTCGGCTGCACATCCATGATGCGACTCTCCCGTTCCACCACATCCCAAAGATGCTCTATTGGATTGAGATCTGGTGACTGTGGAGGCCATTTGAGTACAGCGAACTCATTGTCATGTTCAAGAAACCAGTCTGAGATGATTCCAGCTTTATGACATGGTGCATTATCCTGCTGAAAGTAGCCATCAGAAGTTGGGTACATTGTGGTCATAAAGGGATGGACATGGTCAGCAACAATACTCAGGTAGGCTGTGGCGTTGCAACGATGCTCAATTGGTACCAAGGGGCCCAAAGAGTGCCAAGAAAATATTCCCCACACCATGACACCACCACCACCAGCCTGAACCGTTGATACAAGGCAGGATGGATCCATGCTTTCATGTTGTAGACGCCAAATTCTGACCCTACCATCCGAATGTCGCAGCAGAAATCGAGACTCATCAGACCAGGCAACGTTTTTCCAATCTTCTATTGTCCAATTTCGATGAGCTTGTGCAAATTGTAGCCTCAGTTTCCTGTTCTTAGCTGAAAGGAGTGGCACCCGGTGTGGTCTTCTGCTGCTGTAGCCCATCTGCCTCAAAGTTCGACGTACTGTGCGTTCAGAGATGCTCTTCTGCCCACCTTGGTTGTAACGGGTGGTTATTTGAGTCACTGTTGCCCTTCTATCAGCTCAAACCAGTCTGGCCATTCTCCTCTGACCTCTGGCATCAACAAGGCATTTCCGCCCACAGAACTGCCGCTCACTGGATGTTTTTTTCTTTTTCGGACCATTCTCTGTAAACCGTAGAGATGGTTGTGCGTGAAAATCCCAGTAGATTAGCAGTTTCTGAAATACTCAGACCAGCCCTTCTGGCACCAACAATGATGCCACGTTCAAAGTCACTCAAATCACCTTTCTTCCCCATACTGATGCTCGGTTTGAACTGCAGGAGATTGTCTTGACCATGTCTACATGCCTAAATGCACTGAGTTGCCGCCATGTGATTGGCTGCTTAGAAATTAAGTGTTAACGAGCAGTTGGACAGGTGTACCTAATAAAGTGGCCGGTGAGTGTATATATATATATATATATATATAATTTCATTGTTTTAGCCATCAAATGTTGTATTTATGTGACAACTGAATGTGAAATGAGAACATTTTAGCTCAAATTTGCCTTCATTATTTGGTTGAATCTCACCTGAATGCATGCAAGTTTGTTTTATTGTGTTCATAACTGCCATGATTGTCTTGAAACTTTATTTTGTTGGAAGGAATTTATGAAAAAAAAAATTAAAGTAAATGTTTGAAATAAAAATTTGGACTCCAAACCTTATAGCTACTGAGAAAAAACATTTTGTAACAACTAGGCCAAAATGAAGCCCTAGTCTGCAAGTTACATTTAACTCAAAAGTCATTGCCAATGTTGCAGAAGATAATGGCTTTATAACAGGGTTAAGAGTTTCTACATCAGTGTTGTTCACCATCATTTCCCTCTGATCAGGGATAGGGATGGTGTCTATGTTTGGTAACACTTTACATTACGACTGTAATGGCAAGTTTTAGAGGTTAATGAAAACAGCATCAAAGGTATAAGAAACTTTCCGAACAGGCAAACTGTAATAAAGAGAAAAGGTTTATTCTTGTGAGGAGGCCTCTTTTCAGAGCCGCAGCTACCCAGCTCGGAAAACCAGAAGACCTGTTTGATTTACCACAAACATGACATTTTATACAGTAAACCTCCTCCTTCCTAGTTTCTGTAACTTTCCACATCTGTTGTCTCAAAAGGTGACCATGCCCCTCCTTGCCACCCCAGGGCTGTATAATTAACATAAGAAACAGGGCCATTTGTTCTACCACTCTGTGTATGTGTGGGTGTGTGTGGGTGTGTGTGTGTGTGAGAGAGAGAAAAACATATGATGGCTATTATTCATATTAGTTAATATTAAATTTTTCCACAACACGACCCTCAAACAAATTAGTAAACCGAAATTATGGTGTACGTTTATGCAATTATAGAGTACTTCCATGTAGGTATAAGGGAACAATATGTTAAGTTTTGGGTAATAAAGGGGTAACTTAATTTATACTATTACTATAACTATAATTTAATTATTTAAAAACTAACAGGTACCATTGTGTTAATATATTCCTTTTTGTGTATATAAAAGTTATCATCACATTTCTGGCAAAATATGTTCTTGTGCAATGTAGTTACAGGGTAACTTTGACATCTGCGGGTTGTAGATTAACCATATCTGGTTGTACCCCTTTATCACCCAAAACTTAACATATTATTCCAAAACGTAACATATTATACTTACAAAGAAGTAGGCTACACCATAATTACAGAAACGTACACTGTAATTTCGGTTTACTTACAAAGTTCTTTGCAGATCGTATATCTGCTTGGTACCCCTTTATATTACCCGAAACTTAACATAATTTGTTCCGCCATACCTACACAGAAGTACGCTATAATTACAGAAGCGTACACCGTAATTTCAGCTTACTTACGCAGTTGTTTGTGGGTCATAATATAAAATGTTACCCTATGTTTTCATATAGGATTGTTGTTCCAGGATCAACAAAATATGTTGACGGAAGAACAAGTCTTACTTGGCAAAATCACAGTGACAGGGTGCCATATACAATGAGAAAAAATAAACTTTCAGAAACTGGTTAGACGTGATATACATTGTGGGTAATTATTTCTGACTATAAGTAATCAATACACAGTTTTGTTGTTGTATTTGTACAGTTTTTTTTAACCACATGCCAGTTGAAGTCTTCTAAAAAAAAATAATAATAATAAAAAGAGTATCTTTCCCAGTGTTAAAAATACAGAACGATCTGGATAAAAATCAATTGCTTTGATGTACGAAACAAAATATGTTCTTGAATACAAATAAATGATTTAAATTAATAAAAACCCCTCCAGGTTCTCCATATATCAAAGAGCTCAACCAGCCTCTCGTTCAGGAGGCTGCTGCAAGCCTGAGCCTTTCACACAGAAAGAGAAATAAATTGAATCTCAGATATACCTATTTAAGGGATTTAGCTAAACTGGCTCGAGAGAGGAAGAGAGAGCGGGAGGGAGAGAGAGCATGAGGGGAGGTTATTATTAATTATTACTTAAAACAATATCAGATAACTTTGATATTATTTCAACATTGACTTCTACAATGAAATCTGAATGGCTCGCCCACTGTGCATTGTTAGTGACTATATGAATCCACTGCGCCTCGATTTTCTCAAAGGCTAGTAATCCCCAGTCTACTGAGTCCGAGCAGGGAAATTGAGAAAATACATCACGTTTGACTGTATCAAGAGAGAAATGTTCCATAGTATGTGATGTTAGAGCAGTGAAGTGTCATTCGTGGAATGAGCGCAGCCGTAGCTGCTCCCAGATGTTGCTTTGCACAAAGCTATTATAAGTAAGTGCACTGGACAAATGGGGTCCTGTGATGCTGACTCAAGCAAATATCTGACTCGATGGAGTGCCTGCAGACTAACAGCACTCTAAAAGTACTGTTGTGCTTCAGAGGACTTCAGCACATCAGGCAAACAACGACATAAGACAGTCTACTTAGGTCTTATTTTGCTTGTAGAGGCTGGCTGCGTCCTCCTTTTTTATTTATGAGCGTTTTGCCTTTTACAAAAAAAAAAAAATAAAAATACAATATAGACAGAGAGAAGGAAATTATTGGGAAGAGAGAAAACAGGTCAAGCTTGAACCTGTGCCTCACTGAGAGCTCCAGTGTGTCACAAGCATGTGGATTACTGCTACGCCACAGACTCTCTTTCTTTACCGTTGTTGTCGTTTTAAAGCATTTAATGTGAAGAAGTGCTTTAAAAATGAACACAATCAAAATTATGGGAAAAAATACAATTGGGTAACACTTTACTTGAAGGTGTACTGTATACTGACCTGACACCTTCATAATCATGACATAACACATGGAGGAGGTTTATGCATGTTTGTGACATCTGTCATGTGTCATTCGCTCACTCATGACATGTTTAATGCAAATATGACATGTTATGAAACCATAACATCATAACATGTCAGTGTCTTTGTCATAACTTGATATTCCCAAGACAACAAAACCTGTCATAAGTATGTCATAAACATGACACAGCAGATTAATTATCAAAATTAAAGATCAAACTTAAGAAACTACTTAGCTTCAGTAGTTAAGAAAATTAAACTTATATGACAGTTTAAAGATAAATAAAAATTGTACCACTGTTTGAGGTCAAGAAAAGTAACCTTGACACAGTTATAATGGCTTCATGACAGCCAATGTCAAAACCAACCGCATTACAGTTTAATGTAATGTTAACCCTGTTTAATGTTAAGTGGTTTCTTAAGTTTAATAATTAATCCGCTATGTCATGTTTGTGACAGGTTATGATGTATCGGTTTATGTCAACGTGTCATAACAAAGACATCTCAAACAATGTCATAGCCTATTTGCATTAAAAATGTCACGTGGGTGAATGACACTTAATGACAGTTGTCATAAACATGCATAAAACTTCCTTCATATTCATGACGTATCATGATTATGAAGGTGTCATGTCAGTCTTATGCAAAGTGTTAAAGTATTAAGTAAAGTGTTACCAAAAATTGTCAAATTAAAATACAATACTGAAAACAAAACTATTGTGAAATATTGTTAACATGTAAAATAACATGTATTTTATTATATTTTATATTTTTCAGCATCATTACTCCAGTCTTCTTCTTCTTTCAGAAATTCATTATAATAAGCTGGTTTTCCACTCAAGAAATATTTCATGTTTTCATCAATGTTGAAAACACTTGCCTGATATGCCTGTGGAATATATATATATATATATATATATATATATATATATATATATATATATTTCCCCCAGGGTTCTTTGATGAATAGAAAGTTCAAAAGAATAGCATTTATTTGACATATTTTGTAAAATTATAAAAGTTGTTACTGTAACTTTTGATCAATATAATACATCCTTGCTGATTTTGCTGAAACAACAGATGCCAAAATGTAGGTAATGCAATAAAAAAATACAATAAAATGTAATTAATCAGCTTCTGACTTGTGTGTAAACTGCAAGAGAAAACAACCTTTCGGCAGATATATACATCAATTGGAAAACTTGAACGTTGCAAAACGAACTGAATTTGGGAACTTTTTCCTCAGCAAATGCTGATATATGAGATGCATTGTCGTCATTTGGATGATTTAATTGGCATGTCATGCTCTTAATTTGATCCAAATCTTTAATCAATTGGCAGCTGTAATTGTTAAATATGTCTCCTACACATTGGATCATAGTGTATTACTTGTGTGGACAGGTGGAAGAAATGTCATGGTTGATTCATGGTGCATTTCTGCACCATCTCTGATATCAGTCTGTTATCAAGGATGGGAGCCATATGGAAAAGCCTGATTTTAATGTGTGGGTCTACACGGTTATCATATCACTAATGGACGCATGCAACTCCTGTCACTCATGCAGCTGGCGTTATCATTCACGAGCAGCGGTGCAATCTCTCTCAGTACCTGGATGAGTGCTCATCGCTGGTTCTTTTTGCCAATACAATCTATCACATCCAATCCGTCATATTAATCAGTTCTGCTTAACTGAACCAAATCAGCTAGATTTTCTGTGTAGAAATTATGCCACTATTGCACCCAGGTGCGACTTCCACCTTGCTTTTATTTTATTCTTTTTTTTTTTTCAGATGGCAATAATTTTTCAATTGCATCTTGGTAAAATATTAAATGAGTGATCAGTGCACTTGTGTATTCTCCAGTGCTCTATAGCAGGGAGCCAAATATTGCATCTACTTGTTTTTGTAATTGCCTCACCAATCATACGATATTTGTGGCTATTGTGAGGAAATTGTATGCGCGTAGCCCGAAGCGCTCTTCTCACCCCATCGAAAGGAACGTAAACAAACGCAAGTTCTGAAAGAGCCTGTGTACATATATTCCAGTGAATGGCAGGTTTCTAGAGCCGTCCATGCCTTGTGAGTGATGAAAAGGGAAAACAAAATTTGCGGCTCCTCTCCCCTCAGGAACGAATTCATAAATAGAGCCCGACGCTCGCTCGGAGGTGTGGCTCCTTCCTCTGCAATTTCTTGTTAAAATGATGTTGCGAGGGAAAAACAAGCTCATTTGCAGGGTGATATACAGGCTGGTTTCATGGAGCAATTATCAGCTTTATGGTGATATTCCAAAGATCCATAAAGCCCGTCCTCTGGTTCATTTCATCACGCTCAGCATGTCCGAGAGGCTCATAAACGTAGCTTTATTTCTAAGTGCAGCAGGCTGGCAGGAAGGGTAGTGATGCATGCCTCTCTGTTGGACGTAGAATGGCCTTCTGGGGATCGCAGGAGGAGAGAACAGAAAAGGTTTTTTGATCAAGTCCGGCTGTCAGTTCTCTCCTAAACGGTTTCATTGAAGTGAACAGTTCTCAGGGAAGCGGAAGGGGTTTTACTTGCAGCGGGGAGAACGTGTTGTTGTCTTAATTACTCGCACCTCTCTCCATGTAGCTTTTAAACTGACTGTTCTACAGCTCTCTTAGCACAACATCAGTCAGGCGGGTGAGAGCGCAAAGGAAACAGAGGCACAACTGTCTGGGGAACTGTCGGAGGTGCTTCATCCTGTCAAGTCTCTTTGCATTGTTCTCAGAAAGGCTTTCTATTCACCCCATTAGAGAAGAAAAACAGTTCCCTGTGTGTTTTGGCCCTCTTCATATCAAAGTCTAGATGTGTTTGAGCGCTTAAAGTTCGGCTGCATTGGCTCGTGATTTCAGCGCACTTTATGTTCAGCCTGGTTTCATTGTTTATGCATATTTATTTGTATGTACTGTTTTTTTTTATGAAAGAGGTTTTTTTTTAGATCCATTAGGTACTAAAAATATTTACAATTCCTTTAAATCATGAATGTGTATGTATAGTTGAATATGTGTACCATTAATTTTAGATCCCTTGACTCTACCTCAAAACCTAAACAACAAACCTTCTCAACTAACGCAGTCTCATCCTAAGACGTCATACAACTGACGCTTTTGACCATACGTCAACATCAGCCGTTTTAGGGTACTCTTAAACGTCGGTTAGATGACGATCCTGGGAAGTCATCCAACTGACGCTTTACCTTTAACGTCAGTTAGGTGACGGGGTAGGTTAGGATTAGATAACGTCATCTAACCGATGTTAAAGGGTACCCTAAAACTTTATCTTTATTGTATTTTAATAGTGTATTTATTGTTTTAATTTTTAACCTGCTAGGGACTGCAGATGAAAATTAGCCTGTATGGCTAAATCTGGTCAAAAGCGTCAGTTTTATGACGTCTTGGGATGAGACTGCGCTGTCTCAACAATATAAAAGTATAATTATACCGTTGTCACTTTTAAAAAAAAACATGTTCATGATTTGTTATCACAACATTTTTTCTTTTGTTAAATCAACTTAAATAATTGTGGTTCAGATAACATAATATTTTGGGTTTCTGATGATTAAATCAATCTCCAATCCATTAACTCAATTTTTCAATGAACTTAAAATTTTAAGGCAACCAGGTTACTTCATTTTTTTTTAAGTTAAACCAACAACATTTTTTTACAGTGATATTTGTGAGTCTAGTCTATTTCTTTAAAATATAGAATGTAAAAAACTGCATAATCCCAAACGCAAGTGCAAAAACAACAATGTATTGCAAAAATGTCACACACACACAAATAAAAGCAATATTAAATACTATTTGTAAACATTTGCACTGTAAAAAAAGTAAGTAACCTGGCTGCCTTAAAATTTTAAGTTCATTGAAATGGAAAAAAATAAGTGAATACAATGAAGAGATTGATTTAATCATTAGAAACTCAAAATATTATGTTATCTGAACCACATAAATAATTTAAGTTGATTTCACAAAAGAAAAAAATGTTGTGATTACAAATCATGAAAATATTTTTTACAGTGTGTACGTCTGTAAAATTGTTCATACATATGTGTTAGATTTTAGATGCTGGCAAGACGTGTGTGTGTGTGTGGTAGAACCATGTTTTAGATGCATATGAACGTACAGTATATGTAATGATTTTGTCATAATTTACTTACCCTGATGTTGTTCCAAACCTGTATGAATTTCTTTTCTTCTGCAGAACACAAAATAAGATGTTTTGTTGTTGTCGTTGTTGTTTAGACTATGAATGTCAGCTGGGTTCAAAACAACATTAACAGCAAAACACATTTTTCAATATATATATATTTTTTGTTTTCCACAGAAGAAAAACGAGGGTGAGTAAATGAGGACATCATTTTCAGTTTTGGGTGAACTAACCCAAACTTCAGAGTTGATGTGTATAATATTTCAGTGCTAAAATACTTCATGCAATCTGAGACTAATATGAAGAGATGACTATAAATAAACCATCCGTTGGTTGATTCCACCAAAGGTGTAAACCCTGTGTCTCTTTGATGCTATCAAAAAATTGCTCTGTTTGTTTGGGCATCCTGACATGGCAACACCGGTTCAACCAATGGCATGAGTTTGAAGCGGAGCTATCTGTTTGCATTACAAGTAGTTGATCAGATAAATTTGTCAATTGAAACAGAAATGACACATTTTACTTTCAGCGTTTGATTGACTCGCATATATATCATGAAGAAATGCTTCTGATATTGCTTGAAGCCTTAATTACAACAAAGTGTTATGTGTCGGAGTATTTCATCATTGCACTCATTGAGTTATTTTTGGAAAAGTCTTGCTCTTGTTATTGACTTCTTCTTCAATCTCCGCCACGAGCCCCTCCCTCCTCTTGAAACAAACAGGCAATTCTGCCATTACATTCTCTTGATAAACAACTGAGGCAGAGCTGTGGTGGGAAACATTGTGTATCAAACTATTCAGAGTTATAAAAGGACGTTAACAATGTAAGGTTATCTCACAACCAGTGCTGTTGGGAATGTCATTTTTGTAAGAAATACTTAATATAATATCATAGACACAGTAAATGGGGTATTTAGCAATGGATAGTAGTAATTGGTGTTTGAAATTATAATTTATATATTTATATTTCATTGAAAAAAAAAACTTTTTTAATGAAAAACTATTGTTCGAGGAATGCAAAAAACTTCAAATTAAAGGAGTAGTTCACTTTTGAAAAAACTTTTGCTGATAATTTACTCACCCTCATGTCATCCAAGATGTCCATGTTATTCTTTCTTCAGTCGAAAAGAAGGTTTTTGATGAAAACATTCCAGCATTTTTTTTCCATATAATGGACTTCAATGGGAACCAAACGGTTCAAGGTCCAAAAGAAACTTTCATGTATCTTTTTCCAAATCATTTGGTTCATTCAACCAACAAAACGAACAAATGAACTCGGAAAAAGATTCGTTCATTTTGATGAACAAGTTCAAACAGGAGAGTCACGAACGTCAATCGCAGTACAGAGCAAGGCGACCATTTGAGCGTATAAAACTTAAACTTTGTTATTTATTTTTTAAATGAGCAATCGTTTCGCTTGTTAAGACCCTTATTCATTGTCTGGTGTCGTTTAAAGCCCGTTGAAGCTGCACTGAAACTCTCATTTGGACCTTGAACCATTTGGTTCCCATTGAAGTCCATTATATGGAGAAAATGCTGGAATGTTTTCATCAAAAACCTTAATTTCTTTTCGACTGAAGAAAGAAAAACATGGACATCTTGAGTAAACGATCAGAAAAACTTTTTTGAAAAGTGAACTACTTCTTTAATTATGATGTTGATTGATTTTGATGTTCATTTTTGTTAAGTGGGACACCACAAAAGTTTTATTGTTATTGCAATCCAAACTTTAATTTAGCATCTATTTACATACCAACAGCTATTCAGAATGCAGCGAATAACATTTGCAGTAAATGTCCTTTACGTTTTACAAAAATAAATAAATGTATAATAAAAGTGAACAACATGACCCTTAGAAATTCTATCCCCAATAGTGAGTTGTCTTTTTTTCTTCTTCCATATCTGCCTTGAAGACAGAGAAGTGGCTTAGAAGATGCATTTGGAGATAAACTTGAGAAATAATTCCTAAGCAGTAGATCACAGCAAGTGCCAATTAGAATGCTTTTAACTTCAAAGCACAAAAGAGGCAATATAGTTTTGCGCTCTAAAAGCATCATTCTCGTAAAAATGACGTTCATTAGACTGCTAGTCCTTATTCTTAAGTGTGCTCACCTGCCATTTGCAGAATGCCTGTAAAATATAAACAAAGAAATAGAAAAAAGAGAAGAAAAACATGGCCAACTTGAATTTCACAATCATCTGAGCATCATGCATTTTTTTCATTCACAGCAGAAAAAAAAAAAAATCCCTCCACATCAAATGATCCACAAAGCTAAGGAAAGGAATTTGTCTTGTTTAAGTCTAGTCGTCCTAAGCATGTTTATCCAAGCGTTATGCAAGCACGACAAGGCCTATAGACAAATAGCTCCTGTATATTATGCGATTTGCACGAGTAGGTAAACAGCAGATGGCTAGGGAAGCCTTTTCGGCCCCGCGCGCTGTATTTACCTGCCCACCCGAATGACCCGTGTCATGCTGCACTCCTCATGCAGGCAGAAGCAATTGTTAACCATTTGTATCAGTTTTTCACGGTTCCAGCTGAGCGCGAGGCCAGCCGAGTCATAGGGAAATTAGCTTGTTTATCAGCATTGTGTTTTCTTTTGCACCTCTCCCTCCCTCTGACATTTTAAATGTAGACCGTCCATGACTGATTCACTCACAATCAAAATGAGTTCGACCTCAATCACAAATGAAGGTATCGCGCCTCCATAATCTCCATATTTTTGCAATTACACATATAATGAGTTGCATCGAGCTTGATGAGGACAATGGCCGGTTATGTGCTCGTCTTAAATGAAGAGGGTTACCTTGAGCGTCAGTCATCTGTCCTGTTGACGGAACACTTCTTCCGGAGAAGCGTGGCGTGTTGTTATTAAACGCAGAGGTCTGCTGTTCGTTGCGCGTGCACTTTAGATGCGATATAGTACATAGGGGAATCCAAGGTGATTCATTATGGGCTTTTTCCCCCGTTTTGGTTGCTCTCAGCAAGTTTTATTACTTGATTCAACTTGCGAGCAAACAAACCCCCGTCCTGGGCATCTCGTGTGCTTTATCGTGGACTTTAAATAGCCAGCTCCTGAAGACCTTGAGAGGGCAAAAAAAATCTTTAGTCATTCATTACCACACTGAGGAAGTGTAGAACATTGATGGAATGTAATGAAAACTAATACTCTTTCTAGCCACTGTGCTATCTACAGATGTGTTTTATATCCCATTACTGCTCTAGAAGGGGCCACAGCTCTATAGCTTGTTGAGAAAAGCATAATCCATTGGGAAATTACCCATCAGAAGTGCAATACTGTTACAGAAATGAAATTACAGTGGCACTTGTGAGCGAGTATGTGCATGCATGTGCTGAAGGGGCATGGAGGATATATGTACTCTATTTGATGTGTTCCACAAGGAGAATTCGAATGCTCATTTAAAATGTGTCCAACGTGCAATGATTGATTGGCTGATGCTATCAGCATATTTGTTCGAGAGCGACAGCTGTCACTTCAGAAGACATTCCTGAAATTTAGATTGAAATTTGATCAGCAATATTCATGCAAAAAAACAAAAACAAAAAACCCAAAACAAATGTTGCCCTTACTTAATTTAATTTATTAATGTATTTAATTATAATCAAATCAGTTTAGTTGGGTCAACACACAACTTAACTGACTACATTTGTATGTCACTGCAATTGTTTTGTCTCAAGGTGAACACCATTAATGTTGTTGTTTTTTTTTCTCTCTATTGCACTGTAAAAAATATTTTCAAGATTTGTTATCACAACATATTAATTTTGTCAAATCAACTTTATAATAATTTATTTAGTTGAGATAACTTATTATTTTGAGTTTCTGATGATTAAATTAATCTCCTTCATTGTATTAACTCACTTTTTCCAGTTCAATCAACTTAAAATTTTAAGGCAACCCAGGTTACTTACTTTTTTAAGTTAAACCAACAATATTTTTTTTTACAGTGTAGTAATCACAACATTTTTTCTTTTGTCAAATCAACTTAAATAATTTATTTAGTTCAGATAACATATAATTTTGAGTTTCTGATGGTTTAATCATTCTCCTTCATGGTATTAACTCACTTTTTCCAGTTCAATGAACTTAAAATTTTAAGGCAACCAGGTTACTTATTTTTTTTAAGTTAAACCATCAATATTTTTTTACAGTAAGCTACTTAAATGTCCTAATTTAATTAAGGCCTATTTCCTGGCTTAACCTTAGCCCTGTTTGTGGAACTAGGCGTTCATTTTCTTATGTTAGTCCAACTTTTCGGACGGACCGACGGACGCTCACCTAAAGGATTATTAGGAACACCATACTAATACTGTGTTTGAACCCCTTTCACATTCAGAACTGCCTTAATTCTACATGGCATTGATTCAACAAGGTGCTGAAAGCATTCTTTAGAAATGTTGGCATTCAATGTATTGAATTTTAATGCCATCACCCTAATCTTGGTTTAAAAACCCTCATTATTTTTAAACCAGTGACAAACTGTTAAATGATCAATTATCAAATTAAATTATAAACTATATTATTTAATAGTTAAATTTTATTAATAGCTTGTCCTTTAAAAGCTTCAATGAAGTTAGATTGTAGGCTTACTTTATCAAGGCTCTCGTTGACACGCTACAGTTTTATAATAGCTTCCAACATTGCCATTGCATTATAATATGTTATTGTATTCTGTTAGCATTCATTCTGTGAAGTATGTATTTTTTTTACTAGGCTATTGAATAAAATCATCTTCTTTTAGTGACTATACATATAATTGGATATGAATATGTTATTATGAATGTGATATAGGGGGAGGGGGTTCTGAATGTAATGATAGGCCTCATATTGTCTCAATTACGTAGAACTGAAGGCAAATTAATTATGTAGTCCTAAATTTAGGTCAAATTTTGTTGTGAGATTTAATGAGGGATCATACTGACTAGATCAGTATGAATAGATCATAGAGCAGAGAGCATGCTAAATATTCATTTGTTTTGCAGTTTGCACTCCTGAGGCACGGATCACATTGCAATATAAACTCAAAAGAGAGATAAATATTTATTTAATTCCAATTCCTTCACTTATGAATGACTCTTTCCAACTGCACTGATTCATCTCCCAGTTTGATCTTGATGATAAAAAGTTGAACACAATTCTTCACACAGTGACAAACAGCTGACTGTAATCACTCAGATATATCGCTCAAAGCACAAACATCTCTTCTGACAGAAAGTGTCATAATCAATGTTTTCTTTCCAGTGAGGCATTTTAACACTTAATCAGAGCAAGAATAGGAGAAAGGTCATTGGATGGCTTTTTTTAAGCAGTGGAGATGTTTTTACTTTATGAAATGACAGATGCACAGGTTTAAAATGTATTAAAACACATTTAAACAGTGTTGCAGCAACATTGAATGTTGTTGTTAGCACATATACATGCAAAAAAGAAATATATTCATTTATTTATTAACCCTAAGGGGTCTGAGGTGTTCTCTGGGTCCTGGAGGTGTTCTGACATGCTCTGACATCTGTGCTTTTTCCTGTTTCTTTTGACATTTTCATGACTAAAGTATTATTACACTGTATTCAGCACAAACTCTGCTACAATAATATGTCAGCAGCATGTATGTAA
This sequence comes from Pimephales promelas, assembly GCF_016745375.1. The sequence continues at coordinate 31,797,009 of NW_024121321.1, read as the reverse complement.
AATTTTGTAGTTTTGAGATAATGACATTTATGTGTGGTTTGTGAAAAAAAAATATGTCACTGAAATAAGGTCATAAAACCCATGCTGATTATTTATTCACAAGACTTTTGAAAATTGTATCACATAGCCTCGAGTATTTGCTCCAAAACTATGTGACAACTATGAGTAGTCCTCCTGACTACTCATTCAGGTAAGACAGTAAAGTCTTTAAAAAAAAAAAAAATGTTTGACGTGTTTTGTGAAAGATAGCTTTATGCGGGAGGCATAAGTATACTAAAGTAAAGTTCAAATCTATTTTTAAAAATACTTAATGTAATACCAATATCAATGTACAACTACTAGATGTTAATGCAACTACTAGTTAAATACTTGTAGGACACTTTTTTTAGTTAATGGAAATACAATTTGAAGTTTATTCTCAGTAAACTACTAACCTAGAAGTCGTATACTGTAAGTATACTTGAAGTTTTCTTCAATATTAATCAATATTTTCAAACAAGAAATGCTAACAAATTAAGTGTAGACACAACTACAAGCCAAGTATACTTAGAATACTTATTTATACTTTTAAGTGTATCTACTGTAGGTCAAAAGATTGAGGACAGCCCAAATATACTTACACTTTCTGTCAGTATAAGTCAAGTATGTTTCATTTGAGTCATTTTAAGTATATTTCTATGAAGTACATGAAAAGCAGACTGGAAGTATGCTTTTTTTTTTTTTAGCTGAAACCGAAATAATAATAGCACACTTGAATAAACTTCTATTTTTGTAATGGCTCCTTTGCAACCTTTAAGGAAACTAAAATCATTATTCATTATACCAACATTTCATTACCATGTCCTGCCTGGTACTACTTATATCATCAGAATGTCTTTAAATCTTACAAATGAAAGTGTTTACCAAAAACAAAATACAGTATTAGTTATATTCCAGTGTTAAATTTTTACTTTTCTTCAATAATATTTAGAAATTACATTCTGAAAACAAATTACATGAAAGATTATTTGATTCACGTATTTCCAAATAAAAATCATAAAGCATTTTTTTTTTAAAACGGTAAGACTTACGACATTCTACAAAGTAACTTCACAACTACTTACTGTACATGTTAATAACTCTCATTAGAGTGTCTCAGAGTAAGACTATCTGTTTAATTTAATATCTGTTAACACCTTATTTTGACACTCCATAACAGACATTCTGACTGTAAGTAACTTTGCGCCAACAGTACATGACAACTTATTTTACTAACCCGAACCCAAACACCTAACCCTAACCTAACAGTCTACAACAGTCTACTAATACTAAAATGAGAGCTGACATGTACTGTAGTTGAAAAATTCAGTGGACTATCGAAAAAAAAGTCTAACCAAATACTTTTCCCATTATACAGATTATTAATTTGCATCTACAATGTCATCTACAAAACCTTTATCACTTGTAACACAGGCTGTCTGATGTTCAGAACATTGCATTGTGCATTCACATCTTTGAAATCTTGCACTTGCACAATCATTGGTTAAAAAAAAAAAAATAATAATAATAATAATAATAAAATTACTGTGAAATATTGTAACGTAACTATAAATCACCCACACACAAGCAACCGATAGTTTCACCGTGTCCTTGTTCGTACAATGATCAAATATTGCAGAACAAAATAGGTGATAGATGTTTCAATATGATACATGTACAGTATATACATCTCTGTATAGAGAATACAGACATAGTGGAATCATTGAACAAAGTTTGTCATATATTGATGCAAAACAGTACAATCACAACATAGGTTTATTGGAATCAAAACAAAAATATAAAATATTATGCTACATCCATGGATATTGTAGTCTAATTGGTTCATGCTCAATGCTAATTGGCAATGAATCTCGTTATCTAGAAACTTTCATGATTTACTGCAAACATGGAAGATTGTGTGTCAGTTTACATACAACTATTCTTTAAGAGTACCGCGGCAGTTACTTATCATTTTGAGCAGTTGTATCCATTGATAGTTAGATCATTGTAAGGAAATTAATACACACTCATTTGAAATGTAATGTGCCTATTGCCCTTTGAAATAGTAGTACTTTGATGTTAAGTTGTGTCATATTGAAAAGGTGATTTTTGTTGAATGAACAAATGATCTAAGTTTTCTGTGAATTGTATCAAAGCAATTGAGAAAAGGCTTAGAGTTTTGAAAAATGTGAATTTTGTGTCTAGAGTTGTGAAAAATGACATCAAGGTTCTGAAAATAGTAACAAAGTGATTGTAAAAACTGCAACTTTACGTTTATGTAAATTTACGTTGTTGAAATATTTGTTTATATATATTTTATGGCAGAGATTTGCATTTGAACTAACCCATTTGGTAACACTTTATTTGAAGGGGTGTGCAGAAGACTGTCATGACATATAACACCTATCATAAACATGAAGGAGTCTTTATGAATGCTTATGACTGTTGTCATTAAGTGTCATTCGATAAATTATGACACTTTAAATGCAAAGTTGACATTGTTTAAAATGCCTTTGTTATGACAACTTGACATTAACAAAGACAAAAATGTCTTGATTATGACAACTTGATATTAACAAAGACAAAAAAAAAAAGTCTGTTATGACAGCTTGACATTAACCATAACCTGTCAACCTTTCACAAATATGTCATAACAGGTCTAATTATCAAACTTAAAGAAGTTATTTAGCTTTGTGTTAACATTACATCACCCTGTCCTGTGTTATGGTTGGTTTTAACTTTGGTTGTCATGACACCATTATAACTGTGACATGAATATTTTACTTGTCCTCAAGTAAAGTGGAACACATTGTGGAACACCTTTCTGTCTTTGTTAATATCAAGTTGTCATAACAAAGACATTTTAAACAATGTCAACTTTGCATTAAAAGTGTCAAAACTTACCGAATGACACTTAATGACAACAGTCATGAACATTCATAAAGACTCCTTCATGTTCATGACAGGTGTTATGTCATATTTATGACAGTGTCATGACAGTCTTATGCACACCCCTTCAAATAAAGTGTTACCAGCTATTTTTTTTATTTGTCTTCAAAAAAAAAAAACTAATTTATATATTTTTTTTTAAATCCAACTGTATCAATATATGCAATCTTTGTGTGTTGTGTGTGTGCGTGAAAAGAAGTCATGTCTGGTATTCACTCAAGATTTCAAATAAACTTAAGAATGTTATAATGCAACATGACCTAACTGCGACCACAATGAAACATAAAAAAAAAATAATAATCATTAAAAAAAAAAATGTAAAAAACATTTGTGCCTGCTAGGATAGAGTGTAACACTGAGTAAATGTATGATAAAACAACACCCCAGGCTCAGCAGTATTAATGATATGCAGTGTGCTTGTTATTAAAGTTCCAAAACAGTGCCAGGAGTAACACAGATGGAGTCAATTAAACAACGAACGCGCTCACACACGTACACGTTTCATCTTTGGTCTTTTATCTCTAGTATGTTATTCCATGGCCGTAATTAGCTGTACACTTCTACTTGCAATATTATGTCTACTGATAATACCAGTCATCTCCATGTGTGATTTCATATAGCCTAATTTAGCACTTACTATTGAATCAATTTTTGTTGTGTCCTTGGGTATTGCGTATAATGACAAAGACGGTGCGAATTACTGCTTCGCACTAATTTACTCTCCTCGCCTCTGGTGTTTTTGCAGGGAGCTGATGCCGTCTACTCTGGAGGGACAGATCACAATGGAGAAGACGCCCAGCTATTTTGTGACAAACAGCGCGCCGAAGCGGATCCACTCGATGGCGAGGGACATTAAACTAATCATAGTCGTCCGCAATCCAGTGACCAGGGCCATTTCGGACTATACTCAGACGCTCTCCAAAAGGCCGGAGATCCCCACCTTCGAAGTGCTGGCGTTCAAGAACCGAACGCTGGGCCTGATCGACGCATCCTGGAGCGCGCTGCGAATAGGGATCTACGCACTTCACCTGGAGAGCTGGATGCAGTATTTCCCCCTCTCGCAGATGCACTTTGTCAGTGGAGAGCGGCTTATCGTTGATCCGGCCGGCGAGATGGCAAAGGTGCAGGATTTCCTGGGACTCAAGCGCATTGTTACCGACAAACATTTCTATTTTAATAAAACCAAGGGATTCCCGTGCTTGAAGAAGCCCGAGGACAGCAGTACCCCTCGGTGCCTCGGCAAGTCCAAGGGCAGAACTCACCCCAAAATAGAGCCCGAAGTCATTCGCAGACTGCATAAATTCTACAAGCCCTTTAACATGATGTTCTACCAAATGACAGGGCAAAACTTTCAGTGGGAACTGGAGGAGGATGGCAATTCGCCTGGCTTTCGGGACTAAACCCCATGCTGCTCTCCGCACCACCAGCCTTCTCATAGCCGAACCCTCCCCGTCCCTCATCGTTGCCGTCTCTGAGAAAGTGTGTGTACCCATAGCAAGAGTGCTAATCTGCTCTGTCAACCCACAATACCACTGGTGTTTATGATGACAAATGTTATTGTAGATATTATCCCTTACATAAATATATTTATATTTGTCAAGAGAAGAGGATTTTATTCATTTTTGTTGCTCTACGAATCATGTGTTCTATGATGACGATGCATGCGATGAGTTAAGTGTCCTTACCCAGCATCACCCTGAGGGTTTTATTTTTTAATCCCTCTCTCTCTCTCTCTCTCTCTCTCTCTCTCTCTCTCTCTCTCTCTCTCTCTCTCTCTCTCTCTCTCTCTCTCTCTCTCTCTCTCGCACACCAGCAGTGAGTGCAGTACAATTGACTCTGATAACCGAGGATCTTTGTGGATTCTGAAAACTAAAAAATACAATCAAATGCAGATCTTATAAACACAGCTATCCTCTCGAATGAGAATGTTTCAGCTATTTCTGCCCAATGTTATGCATACCATTTATTTTGGGGCTACTAATAATTCAGACAGCTTGGTCCAAAAGCGTATGCAATTATTTTCAATTACATCATTTTACATTTTTCATATTATGCAATATCGGAATGTCAATTTTACTGCATATATTTTACATTTTCAAATCTTAAAACTCTCCATTGGCATTATTTTTTTATTTTTTTTAGATATCATGCTTTTGGACCACTCTGTGTATTTAATAAATTAGCTACATGCAGTATTCCCTAAATTTGATTAATTGCTCACTTACTGACATTCGAAAGTTTAGTGTTGTTTTTGGGAAGAAGTGCATTAATCTCAGCAAGGCTGCATTTCTTTGATAGAAGATTACAGTAAACACCATTTTATGTAATATTATTGTAAAATTTCAGCATTATTCCTCCAGTCTTCAGTGTCATGTGATCAGAAATCATTCTAATATGCTGATTTGCTGCTCAAGAAACATGTATTATTATCAATGTTGAAAGCAATTGTGCTGCTTCATATTTTTGTGGAAACAGTGAACAGCATTTATTCAAAATACAAATATTTTGTAATATTTAAAATAACTTTACTGTTAAATTCGATCAATTTAATGTGTCCTTGCTGAATAAAAATAGTCATTTCTATCTTTTGAACGGGACAGTGTCCATGGTGAAAAAAAAAAAAATAGAAATTGACCTTGCTAATGCAGTATTATTCTTACTTTGGTCTATTAAAATGGTAATCATTCAGTACCATGGTAAACAGTATCAAGGTTATATACCGTATGCATAACATTACTAAACCAGAACTGCAGAATTATTTTCATTGTATGAGTGTGGATTCAATGGATGCCAGGTCACAGTGATATGTGAGTGATAGCAAAGAGTTCCTGAATCTAGTATTTTTTTTTTATAATTTCTGACACTGTGGAACATTGTGTGTGTCATTAATCACAACTTCATGCCATATCTCATGTGAGATGATCACAGCCACTAAAACTGTCATTATCACACTCGCTGCTTATTTCAGAAAAAAATGTAGTGTCGCACATATGCCACATTCCTGTTTTTTTTTTTTGTTTTTTTTTTGTTTACGCAGCCGCTGGCATAGTGAAACAGCAACATGATAATGAGTGTAGCACCAATGCTTGCAGAGGGAGCAGCAGGGAGTTACCAAACATCTGCTATAACAAAGCCCTGTCATTATAGACAAATGGGACATTAAAATAGATTTCTGTGAAAATCATCAAGGAAGTGAGATTTTTAAATGTGCAACTTACCTGATTGATACATTTCAGGTTTATGTTTAAAAAAAAAAAAAAAAAAAAAAAAAAAAAACCTGTATGATTTCTCTCTGGGATCGCTCGCTGCATTTATCTTGATTCCGTTTTTTTCCTAAAAGCCATGTTTTTCTCACAAATGTACTGACAATATAGTGGATTTTGATATATTTATTGAGCACTTGATTGGGAGAGACAAAAGTCCTTCAGTGTAAATCCGGCAATGTGTAAATCTTAATCATTCATACTGTAACTCAAAGCTATGTTGCTCAATTGCCCTCATCTCAGATGGTGTTGTCATACATTTAAATATTATGCAAAGCACTGTTGCATGACCTGTTCATGCCGAAGACTACTTTTTAATTTCACTGGATACTTTTTTATTTAGCAATCTAACCATGCGTTATGCTATATGCTTATTAAACCACACGTTTCCAAGTCTCAACTGGAAAAAAAAAAAAAAAAGAGTGTTACTTGAATAGCAAGCAGCGATTAAATGAAACAGCCATTTGGATAATTTTAAGAAAAACATTAATTACATTTGTGCTGTGACATTTAAAGTAAACCCTCAGGATACAAAAAAAAAAAAATCTCAAGTCAATCTCATTGGCCTCACATTTAGAAATTTATTGATTACAAACATTCAGGCTATAATGAACTTAATTCACTTTGCAAGTTTACATATTCTAGCAGCAGAATTTATTTGTACAAAAAAAAAAAAAATGTAGAAATGTGGTTTACTTGAATTTGGCTTGTTTGATAAGACAAATAACAGGGTGTTACTCTCCATTCAACATTGCTTTCGAATTCCCTCTTCATCCAGTCTTTTTGCCATGTCTCTGAACTATTTAACAACTTCGACAATCAATGCAGCCAATAAATCAATAAACACAGTCTTAATACACTTCCCTCAGTGTATCGGCCCCTCCCTCCGCACACCTCTCTGGCTTGTTGTATGTTCTCAGTGCTGAGGTTTTTTTTTTATTTTGCCCGGGGGGAATGGCAGACCTGAGAGATAGTTACACAGAGCAATTGGTTCAATCAGAGTAAGCGATGTGCTGCCCTTTTATACCCCCCTGACTGAACACTGAAGCCTGAACCACACTATCCCAGGTCACCCTTTCTGCTTTGAGCCTCAGCCGTGCATCTTTCCCCCTGGTGCTCTGCTGAAAAGTGCTCTGATTTCAACTTTCTCTCTTCCAAACACACCTCCATTCAACGACGGATCTGTGGATTAAGACAGGTGGGACCCGACTGGCTGCTTTTTCTTTATCTTTTGTTCTTTTTTTATGGTTTGTGCAAGCCAAGCAGTGCTAACTTGAAATGATGGTTTCCCAAACACTATGTCCTAACCAGACACGATGCGGTAAACTGTATCCGCTCGCTTTATCACAACAAGTGACATTTTGAGGAAGGAATTAGTCCTAAAACCTGGAAACGAGGTTTGCCCTTTTGGTTCCATCATTTTTAAAGTCAATGGAATTATTATGTTTTTCTTTGCTTGAAATAAATCTGTTTAACACGAGCTCAAGATATTTTCACTTTTTATTCTATCAGTATGAATAATAAATTAGTAAAAGGTGGTAAGTGTCTAAATGGGTCTACAGAGGTGCATTTAACATTATCACGCCAGAGAGATAAAATCATCTACACTGTAAAAATATATATATATATTTTCAAGATTTGTTATCGCAACATTTTTTCTCTTGTCAAATCAACTTAAATAATTGATTTAATTCGGATAACTTATTATTTTGAGTTTCTGATGATTAAATCAGTCTCCTTCATTGTATTAACTCACTTTTTCCAGTTCAATCAACTTAAAATTAAGGCAATTTTAAGTTATTGAATTTTTTACGTTAAACCAACAATATTTTTTTACAGTGTACTCACAGGTCCGTTTTTACAGCCTCTTGCAAATTATTATCACTCAAGCTTTCTAACTTGTGCATAATAAAGAAAAATAGAAAGAGTCACTGGAAACTTCCTTAAAGTCGTGCTAATCTTGAAGTTGTGCGACCGTTTTGTTCGGTTATAGTCGATTTTTATTTTTTTTTTAGTTCTGGGGATTGTATTTAGATTTCAAAATTCATAAAAGTTGTGTTCATTAGTGAAGTTTATCATGATGAACAAACCATAGCCCCTTTCACACAGAGATTCCGGAAAATACACGGATAATGTGACCCGGCATTTGTCCCGGGATTGTTTGATTTCGGTTCATTCACACTGCCAGTGATTTGCCGGGATCTGTGAGTGCATTCACACACAACCCTTAAAGATCCCGGAAAGACACATGACGTCAGGATGTGACGTTTAACGTACGCGTTATCTCAGCTTCAGCGCAGATAGTGAGGAGCAACGATGGCACGAACGTCATCACTATGACACACACCTTACGGCATTGGTCCTTGCTTTCGTTCACACAGTGCGCGTTCCGGGACTGATCCCGGCAATGTTACTAGGTCCTCAACCCTGGATCGATGCCGGTATCAATCCTGCACTCTAAAAATGCTGAGTTGTTTTAACCCAATTTTGGGTCAAATAGGGACAAACTCAAACATTGGGTTAAAAATGTAATTTAAAAATGTTACCCAATGGCTGGGTTTGTCCATATTTGACCCAAAATTGGGTTAAAACAACCCAGCATTTTTTGAGAGTGTGAGTCGTGTTTGCGTTCACACAGAAGGCATTCTGCCAATTTCCCGGGATCAACGCGTTGTGTGAAAGGGGCTCATGTAAAGAATCATAATCGTTTTTTCTTCATAGAGCTTATTTTCTGCAACAGTCCTGCAAAATCCCATTGACTTTTTTTTTTTTTTTGAGGGAACCAAAGTGGTGTGAACTTCCGAGATGGCCGACAAAAATATGTCATCCCAGCGCCATCAAATAATACATCACAATGCATATCAGTTTATATACTGGTTAGGATATGGTATAAACCATAGTTTCATGAGGAGAATTATTCACCAGAAGGAGACTGCAATCAACACACTGTGAAGAAAAAAAAAATGAAGAGATGAGTATTTGGTGTGAACATACTCAAGGTTTGAATAAGCTGCAGCAGTGAATAGATTCTTGCAGATATTTTGGAATGTACAGCTTCATGAATATTCTATGTATTTGCACACTGATTAAGAAAACATTGATCAAGAAAGAAAAAAATCTGCTATGATGTAAATATCAGAAGTGTATAATGTACATATGCAGCTACGATTCTTTTTCAAACAGAAAATAAAAGTGAAACGAGAGCCACCAGGTCTCGGCCCTCCTGTATGTGTGTGTGTGAGAGTGGCTGTAATGTAATGTACTGGCAATGCTTTTGCTGACTGTGTGAGCAAAAAGATAGAAACAAGAGCTTTGAAGACTCGGTGGGTGCAGTGAGAAAAGAAACCCGAACCTCTGAGAGTCCAGAGGAAAAAAAGTGAAACTTGAAAGGAATTAAATTTCGATTACGTTACAGTCTTTCATTTCTGTGCTCCGACAAGAGATGTTTCTTCAGTGCTTCAGTAAGATTTTAAAAGAGTGATAATACAAATCCTACCCGCTTTTGGCACAGTTATTCTGAGCTAAACCTGAGGTTTACATTTAAATCAGTTTTGTGATATTGTTAAATATCAAACAGCAGGGAGTATTCATTGCTTCTCTCTCTCTCTCTCTCTCTCTCATTGACAGAATGCTATGGTGTTATGGGTGGTTGCTTACTGACGAACTTCAAAAGAGCACAAACCCAAGTCCTACAGTATACAGTACTGTATGGTTTGGATTAGGATTGTTTCACGTATTATAAAGTGAACATATTTTGCCCTTTTTCAAATCATTCTTGATTTTGTCTTTAGGGTCTACTAGAGTCTAGAAAAAAAACATTATTTTTTCACATATTTAAAATTTTTGCAGCACCTCTCTTCCCAGTCTGTCAGTAACGGTCTTGTTAGCTCCTATGAAGCTCAATGTGCACTGATTGGTCAGCTGGATCAGTGTGTTGTGATTGGTCAACCACTTCTTGAATGTTTTGGTAATGTCATGACCCTTAACATAACCATGAATTTCAACACACTAACGCAACTCATAACGCAACTCACTAACTTGAATGCATTGGACTGGAATACTGTGACGTGAAAGTCAAGTCAAGTCATCTTTATTTATATAGCGCTTTTTACAATAAAGATTGTATCAAAGCAGCTTCACAGTGATAACATGAAAATAATACAACAGATCAATAATATTGTTGAATATTAAATGTCCCCAACTAAGCAAGCCAAAAGCCAAGGCAAACAGTGGCAAGGAACCCAAACTCCATCAGGTGACAGAATAGAGAAAAAAAAAAAAAAAAAAAAAAAAAAACGTTGGGAGAAACCAGGCTCATTCGGGCCAGTTCTCCTCTGGCCAACGAAGGAACAGTGTGATTCGGGTAGCATTACAAGTCAAATTGGATCGAAACATTAAGAGAATTTGTCCATTTCTATCTGTTTGAAAGTCGAAGTAATCACGCCGGTATGGAGGCGAGTTGTTAAGGATCAGTGCCGATGGCTGTCGTGTCGATGAGGCCGCAATTAAACATGAGTTGGGATGGGTCCAGGCGCAGGTCCACCATAGAGGGTCCCTCGGGATAAACAGAGAGACTAATTGAATTAAGGAAGTCTATAGTGTGTTATGTCTATGCTAGGCCAAAGAGATGTGTTTTTAGTCTAGATTTGAACTGACAGAGTCTGCTTCCTGGACAATATTAGGAAGATTGTTCCAGAGTTTTGGTGCTAAATACGAAAAAACAAACAAACAAACAAAAAAACTCAAGACTGCAAACTCAAGACGGCTTTCAAAAGGGAGTTCGAAAACAGTGCGCACTTATATAGAGAATAACTCCTTTGGAGTGTCTTGGTGCTTTTTAACTCTGCAGACCTTGTCCATGCTCAAACAGTAACATTGGGGATGAGGAATGTATTCATGATTTGTTTTAATTAGGTCACTCTCTTTCTGCTTGCTGAAAAGACATTACCCACTGTTTCACTAAACATTGAAGAGAATCGGTTTACTCATTGTCGCATCTATATGCACTTGTAGTGCAGTGCTGTTTGGTTATGCACAGATGGAAAATAATACAATGGAACATATCGTGCTTTACCATTGGACACAAGGGAAGAATCAGAACCTCCATGGCTGAAGAAGCAGAAAAGATCTGAAGACAGAAGAGAGAGAAAAGCATGCGGATATATTTGGAATGGTGTCGATTATCTTAACATAGGAGATCGTACTGAACAATTCACGTACATTTACATCTACATTTATTCATTTAGCTGGTGCTTTTATCCAAAGCGACTTACAATTGTTTATATATGTCAGAGGGTTAAGGGCAACTAGGGTTGAGTGTTTTGCTCAGGGGCACATTGGCGTCTCACAGTGGATTTGAACCCGGATCTCTCACACCAAAGGCATGTGTCTTATCCACTGCGCCACCACCAGCCCAGCTGGTTTATTTCAACCGTGTATCACACTAAATACGTTCTGAGGAAACTATTTTGCAAATCGCAATTACGTTACATGCCAACATATAAGCAGTGCTATTACGTTGGTCCTTAACGTAATATGTCTCATTGTTTAATACGTAGATTTAATACGTTATTTTCAAAGATATGTAACGTACGTTTTTGTACGTTTGGATAGATGCTAAAACGTATAATATGGACGTATTTGCAACATTTAAACGTAACCTTATTACGTTTTTACAGCTACAAAACGTTAACTATTTACATATGTTTCATATCATAACGATATCTGTATACTTTCACTTTTAAAGATAAATGTAACAAGACCCCTTAATCCTACTCCAAAAAACATATTTATTTTATACAGATATAAAAAGGATAAAACGTAATGGACAGAGATGTGTAGTTAAATGAGTTTTAGCATTAAAATATATTTTGAGCCACTAATCCCACTCCTATCCTAAACCTAACCATAACCATCCTTAAAACTACGTAGGTAACACAATTAAGAAAAAAAAAAAAACATAACAGACAGATACATTTCACAATAAATTTATTTATTTATTATTAACATTACCAAAAGTCGTTCACATGATGATGCGTTGCAGTCGCAGTCCTCTGGCAGTATATAGTAGTTGTGTATGAGGTACAGATCAGAATTAAAGTTATTAAACGTTA
>NW_024121321.1:31573550-31784166 GCF_016745375.1 Pimephales promelas | reverse complement strand
TCTTCTCAAAACTCTGATTCTAGAGAGGGCCATGAGACTTTCAACCTGAGTGCAAAAATGGAGGCTCTAGACCCTTCAGAGCTGGATTATCGAAACTCAAAATTTCGACCCGAAAAAAAAACGACAGTGTTACCCCTTACGTTTTTTTTTTGGGGGGCGAAAAATTAAGTATTCCCCAATCTTCTCAAAAACTCTGGATTCTGATAGAGGGCCATGAGACTTAGACCTGACAAAAATGGAGGCTCTAGACCCCTTCCAGAGCTGAGATATCGAAACTCAAAATTTCGACCCGAAAAAAAACCGACAGTGTTACCCCTTACGTTTTTTTTTTGGGCGAAAAATTAAGTATTCCCAATCTTCTCAAAAACTCTGGATTCTGATAGAGGGCCATGGACTTAGACCTGAGTGCAACAATGGAGGCTCTAGACCCTTCCAGAGCTGAGATATCGAACTCAAAATTTCGACCCCGAAAAAAAAAACGACAGTGTTACCCCTTACGTTTTTTTTTTTTTGGGCGAAAAATTAAGTATCCCCAATCTTCTCAAAACTCTGGATTCTGATAGAGGGCATGAGACTTAGACCTGAGTGCAACAATGGAGGCTCTAGACCCTTCCAGAGCTGAGATATCGAAATTCAAAAATTTCGACCCGAAAAAAAAAACGACAGTGTTACCCCTTACGTTTTTTTTTGGGGGGCGGAAAAATTAAGTATCCCCAATCTTTCTCAAAACTCTGGATTCTGATAGAGGGCCATGAGACTTAGACCTGAGTGCAACAATGGAGGCTCTAGACCCTTCCAGAGCTGAGATATCGAAAATCAAAATTTCGACCCGAAAAAAAAAACGACAGTGTTACCCCTTACGTTTTTTTTTTGGGCGAAAAATTTAGTATCCCCAATCTTCTCAAAACTCTGGATTCTGATAGAGGGCCATGAGACTTAGACCTGAGTGCAACAATGGAGGCTCTAGACCCTTCCAGAGCTGAGATATCGAAAATCAAAATTTCGACCCAGAAAAAAACGACAGTGTTACCCCTTACGTTTTTTTTTGGGGCGAAAAATTAAGTATCCCCAATCTTCTCAAAACTCTGGATTCTGATAGAGGGCCATGAGACTTAGACCTGAGTGCAACAATGGAGGCTCTAGACCCTTCCAGAGCTGAGATATCGAAACTCAAAAATTTCGACCCGAAAAAAAAAACCGACAGTGTTACCCCTTACGTTTTTTTGGGGCGAAAAATTAAGTATCCCCAATCTTCTCAAAACTCTGGATTCTGATAGAGGGCCATGAGACTTAGACCTGAGTGCAAAAATGGAGGCTCTAGACCCTTCCAGAGCTGAGATATCGAAACTCAAATTTCGACCCGAAAAAAAAACGACAGTGTTACCCCTTACGTTTTTTTTTTTTTTGGGCGAAAAATTAAGTATCTCCAATCTTCTCAAAACTCTGGATTCTGATAGAGGGCCATGAGACTTAGACCTGAGTGCAACAAATGGAGGCTCTAGACCCTTCCAGAGCTGAGATATCGAAATTCAAAATTCGACCCGAAAAAAACGACAGTGTTACCCCTTACGTTTTTTTTGGGGGGGCGAAAAATTAAGTATCTCCAATCTTCTCAAAACTCTGGATTCTGATAGGGGCCATGAGACTTAGACCTGAGTGCAAAAATGGAGGCTCTAGACCCTTCCAGAGCTGAGATATCGAAACTCAAAATTTCGACCCGAAAAAAAAACGACAGTGTTACCCCTTACGTTTTTTTTTTGGGCGAAAATTTAAGTATCCCCCAATCTTCTCAAAACTCTGGATTCTGATAGAGGGCCATGAGACTTAGACCTGAGTGCAACAATGGAGGCTCTAGACCCTTCCAGAGCTGAGATATCGAAACTCAAAATTTCGACCCGAAAAAAAAAACGACAGTGTTACCCTTACGTTTTTTTTTGGGGCGAAAAATTAAGTATCCCCCAATCTTCTCAAAACTCTGGATTCTGATAGAGGGCCATGAGACTTAGACCTGAGTGCAACAAATGGAGGCTCTAGACCCTTCCAGAGCTGAGATATCGAAACTCAAAATTTCGACCCGAAAAAAAAACGACAGTGTTACCCCTTACGTTTTTTTTTTGGGGGCGAAAATTAAGTTTCCCCAATCTTCTCAAACTCTGGATTCTGATAGAGGGCCATGAGACTTAGACCTGAGTGCAAAAATGGAGGCTCTAGACCCTTCCAGAGCTGAGATATCGAAACTCAAAAATTTCGACCGAAAAAAAAAACGACAGTGTACCCCTTACGTTTTTTTTTTTTGGGCGAAAAATTAAGTTTCTCCAATCTTCTCAAAACTCTGGATTCTGATAGAGGGCCATGAGACTTAGACCTGAGTGCAAAAATGGAGGCTCTAGACCCTTCCAGAGCTGAGATATCGAAAATCAAAATTTCGACCCGAAAAAAAAAACGACAGTGTTACCCCTTACGTTTTTTTTTTGGGGGCGAAAAATTAAGTATCCCCAATCTTCTCAAAACTCTGGATTCTGATAGAGGGCCATGAGACTTAGACCTGAGTGCAACAATGGAGGCTCTAGACCCTTCCAGAGCTGAGATATCGAAACTCAAAATTTCGACCCGAAAAAAAAAACGACAGTGTTACCCCTTACGTTTTTTTTTTTTGGGCGAAAAATTAAGTATCCCCAATCTTCTCAAAACTCTGGATTCTGATAGAGGGCCATGAGACTTAGACCTGAGTGCAAAAATGGAGGCTCTAGACCCTTCCAGAGCTGAGATATCGAAATTCAAAATTTCGACCAGAAAAAAAAACGACAGTGTTACCCCTTACGTTTTTTTTTGGGGGCGAAAAATTAAGTTTCCCAATCTTCTCAAAACTCTGGATTCTGATAGAGGGCCATGAGACTTAGACCTGAGTGCAAAAATGGAGGCTCTAGACCCTTCCAGAGCTGAGATATCGAAACTCAAAATTTCGACCCGAAAAAAAAACGACAGTGTTACCCCTTACGTTTTTTTTTTGGGCGAAAAATTAAGTTTCCCAATCTTCTCAAAACTCTGGATTCTGATAGAGGGCCATGAGACTTAGACCTGAGTGCAAAAATGGAGGCTCTAGACCCTTCCAGAGCTGAGATATCGAAACTCAAAATTTCAACCCGAAAAAAAAACGACAGTGTTACCCCTTACGTTTTTTTTTGGGGGCGAAAAATTAAGTTTCCCAATCTTCTCAAAACTCTGGATTCTGATAGAGGGCCATGAGACTTAGACCTGAGTGCAAAAATGGAGGCTCTAGACCCTTCCAGAGCTGAGATATCGAAAATCAAAATTTCGACCCAAAAAAAAAACGACAGTGTTACCCCTTACGTTTTTTTTTTGGGGCGAAAAATTAAGTTTCCCAATCTTCTCAAAACTCTGGATTCTGATAGAGGGCCATGAGACTTAGACCTGAGTGCAAAAATGGAGGCTCTAGACCCTTCCAGAGCTGAGATATCGAAACTCAAAATTTCGACCCGAAAAAAAAACGACAGTGTTACCCCTTACGTTTTTTTTTTGGGGGGCGAAAAATTAAGTATCCCAATCTTCTCAAAACTCTGGATTCTGATAGAGGGCCATGAGACTTAGACCTGAGTGCAAAAATGGAGGCTCTAGACCCTTCCAGAGCTGAGATATCGAAACTCAAAATTTCGACCCGAAAAAAAAAACGACAGTGTTACCCCTTACGTTTTTTTTTTTGGGCGAAAAATTAAGTTTCCCAATCTTCTCAAAACTCTGGATTCTGATAGAGGGCCATGAGACTTAGACCTGAGTGCAAAAATGGAGGCTCTAGACCCTTCCAGAGCTGAGATATCGAAACTCAAAATTTCGACCCGAAAAAAAAACGACAGTGTTACCCCTTACGTTTTTTTTTTTGGGCGAAAAATTAAGTATCCCCAATCTTCTCAAAACTCTGGATTCTGATAGAGGGCCATGAGACTTAGACCTGAGTGCAAAAATGGAGGCTCTAGACCCTTCCAGAGCTGAGATATCGAAACTCAAAATTTCGACCCGAAAAAAAAACGACAGTGTTACCCCTTACGTTTTTTTTTTGGGCGAAAAATTAAGTTTCCCCAATCTTCTCAAAACTCTGGATTCTGATAGAGGGCCATGAGACTTAGACCTGAGTGCAAAAATGGAGGCTCTAGACCCTTCCAGAGCTGAGATATCGAAACTCAAAATTTCGACCAGAAAAAAAAACGACAGTGTTACCCCTTACGTTTTTTTTTTTTGGGCGAAAAATTAAGTTCTCCCAATCTTCTCAAAACTCTGGATTCTGATAGAGGGCCATGAGACTTAGACCTGAGTGCAAAAATGGAGGCTCTAGACCCTTCCAGAGCTGAGATATCGAAACTCAAAATTTCGACCCGAAAAAAAAAAACGACAGTGTTACCCCTTACGTTTTTTTTTTGGGGCGAAAAATTAAGTTTCCCAATCTTCTCAAAACTCTGGATTCTGATAGAGGGCCATGAGACTTAGACCTGAGTGCAAAAATGGAGGCTCTAGACCCTTCCAGAGCTGAGATATCGAAACTCAAAATTTCGACCCGAAAAAAAAACGACAGTGTTACCCCTTACGTTTTTTTTTGGGGGCGAAAAATTAAGTATCCCCAATCTTCTCAAAACTCTGGATTCTGATAGAGGGCCATGAGACTTAGACCTGAGTGCAAAAATGGAGGCTCTAGACCCTTCCAGAGCTGAGATATCGAAACTCAAAATTTCGACCCGAAAAAAAAACGACAGTGTTACCCCTTACGTTTTTTTTTTGGGCGAAAAATTAAGTTTCCCCAATCTTCTCAAAACTCTGGATTCTGATAGAGGGCCATGAGACTTAGACCTGAGTGCAAAAATGGAGGCTCTAGACCCTTCCAGAGCTGAGATATCGAAAATCAAAATTTCGACCCGAAAAAAAAACGACAGTGTTACCCCTTACGTTTTTTTTTTTGGGCGAAAAATTAAGTTTCCCAATCTTCTCAAAACTCTGGATTCTGATAGAGGGCCATGAGACTTAGACCTGAGTGCAAAATGGAGGCTCTAGACCCTTCCAGAGCTGAGATATCGAAACTCAAAATTTCGACCCGAAAAAAAAACGACAGTGTTACCCCTTACGTTTTTTTTTTGGGCGAAAAATTAAGTTTCCCCAATCTTCTCAAAACTCTGGATTCTGATAGAGGGCCATGAGACTTAGACCTGAGTGCAAAAATGGAGGCTCTAGACCCTTCCAGAGCTGAGATATCGAAAATCAAAATTTCGACCCGAAAAAAAAACGACAGTGTTACCCCTTACGTTTTTTTTTTGGGGGGCGAAAAATTAAGTATCCCCAATCTTCTCAAAACTCTGGATTCTGATAGAGGGCCATGAGACTTAGACCTGAGTGCAAAAATGGAGGCTCTAGACCCTTCCAGAGCTGAGATATCGAAACTCAAAATTTCGACCCGAAAAAAAAACGACAGTGTTACCCCTTACGTTTTTTTTTTTGGGCGAAAAATTAAGTATCCCAATCTTCTCAAAACTCTGGATTCTGATAGAGGGCCATGAGACTTAGACCTGAGTGCAAAAATGGAGGCTCTAGACCCTTCCAGAGCTGAGATATCGAAACTCAAAAATTTCGACCCGAAAAAAAAAACGACAGTGTTACCCCTTACGTTTTTTTTTTGGGCGAAAAATTAAGTATCCCCAATCTTCTCAAAACTCTGGATTCTGATAGAGGGCCATGAGACTTAGACCTGAGTGCAAAAATGGAGGCTCTAGACCCTTCCAGAGCTGAGATATCGAAACTCAAAATTTCGACCAGAAAAAAAAACGACAGTGTTACCCCTTACGTTTTTTTTTGGGCGAAAAATTAAGTATCCCAATCTTCTCAAAACTCTGGATTCTGATAGAGGGCCATGAGACTTAGACCTGAGTGCAAAAATGGAGGCTCTAGACCCTTCCAGAGCTGAGATATCGAAACTCAAAATTTCGACCCGAAAAAAAAACGACAGTGTACCCCTTACGTTTTTTTTTTGGGCGAAAAATTAAGTTCTCCAATCTTCTCAAAACTCTGGATTCTGATAGAGGGCCATGAGACTTAGACCTGAGTGCAAAAATGGAGGCTCTAGACCCTTCCAGAGCTGAGATATCGAAACTCAAAATTTCGACCCGAAAAAAAAAACGACAGTGTTACCCCTTACGTTTTTTTTTTGGGGCGAAAAATTAAGTATTCCCAATCTTCTCAAAACTCTGGATTCTGATAGAGGGCCATGAGACTTAGACCTGAGTGCAAAAATGGAGGCTCTAGACCCTTCCAGAGCTGAGATATCGAAACTCAAAATTTCGACCCGAAAAAAAAACGACAGTGTTACCCCTTACGTTTTTTTTTTTGGGGGCGAAAAATTAAGTATCCCCAATCTTCTCAAAACTCTGGATTCTGATAGAGGGCCATGAGACTTAGACCTGAGTGCAAAAATGGAGGCTCTAGACCCTTCCAGAGCTGAGATATCGAAACTCAAAATTTCGACCCGAAAAAAAAACGACAGTGTTACCCCTTACGTTTTTTTTTTTTGGGCGAAAAATTAAGTATCCCCAATCTTCTCAAAACTCTGGATTCTGATAGAGGGCCATGAGACTTAGACCTGAGTGCAAAAATGGAGGCTCTAGACCCTTCCAGAGCTGAGATATCGAAACTCAAAATTTCGACCAAAAAAAAACGACAGTGTTACCCCTTACGTTTTTTTTTGGGGGGGAAAAATTAAGTATCCCCAATCTTCTCAAAACTCTGGATTCTGATAGAGGGCCATGAGACTTAGACCTGAGTGCAACAATGGAGGCTCTAGACCCTTCCAGAGCTGAGATATCGAAAATCAAAATTTCGACCCGAAAAAAAAACGACAGTGTTACCCCTTACGTTTTTTTTTTTGGGGCGAAAAATTAAGTATCCCCAATCTTCTCAAAACTCTGGATTCTGATAGAGGGCCATGAGACTTAGACCTGAGTGCAACAATGGAGGCTCTAGACCCTTCCAGAGCTGAGATATCGAAAATCAAAATTTCGACCCGAAAAAAAAAACGACAGTGTTACCCCTTACGTTTTTTTTTTTGGGCGAAAAATTAAGTATCCCCAATCTTCTCAAAACTCTGGATTCTGATAGAGGGCCATGAGACTTAGACCTGAGTGCAAAAATGGAGGCTCTAGACCCTTCCAGAGCTGAGATATCGAAAATCAAAATTTCGACCCGAAAAAAAAACGACAGTGTTACCCCTTACGTTTTTTTTTTTTGGCGAAAAATTAAGTATCCCCAATCTTCTCAAAACTCTGGATTCTGATAGAGGGCCATGAGACTTAGACCTGAGTGCAACAATGGAGGCTCTAGACCCTTCCAGAGCTGAGATATCGAAAATCAAAATTTCGACCAGAAAAAAAACGACAGTGTAACCCCTTACGTTTTTTTTTTTGGGCGAAAAATTAAGTATCCCCAATCTTCTCAAAACTCTGGATTCTGATAGAGGGCCATGAGACTTAGACCTGAGTGCAACAATGGAGGCTCTAGACCCTTCCAGAGCTGAGATATCGAAATTCAAAATTTCGACCAGAAAAAAAAACGACAGTGTTACCCCTTACGTTTTTTTTATATTATTAACATTAATTCAAGTTTTGCAGTATAGAGAAACGATATTGAATTCTCCGAGCGAGCTTGTAACTTTTTCTTGGCATGAAACAGTAAATAACCAAACCAGTGGAAGCCTGCAGTGCATGGAACTGTTGTAACTAACTTAATCAAACCTATCATGCAATAACTAAGTTATACCCAGTCTATGGTTACCAGGCAACAGCGCGCCGCGCCCAGTCGGAAAGCAGACAGCCGCGCTAGCTACCGCGGGGGTGTTTTTCCCCATTCGAATATTCATTTTCAGTTTTTAAAACTTTTTGAATATATATTCGAATTTAGAATATTCTTTGACAGCCCTAAATGAGATTCGAGCTAGCTAGCCAATCCATCCAAACAGTGAAAGAACCATATTGACGTTAACGTTACTTCAGGCAGATTAAAATAGCATCAATTTGTGAAGAACATTAAGGTTGCAATTGTTAGCAATTACCAGTAACGTTACGTACCCGATTTCAATGGACTGATGGAAGAATAAATGTTCAAAGCAGACGAAACCGTCACCATCCACTCAGATAACGAGAACTAATAACGTTTTATTTACGCTATAAAAATACATGTGAAACGGTAACAGTAAATTACATAACGTGAAGATAACTTACCTTCGTCCCAGAATTGCTTCTTTTCCGTCTTCTTGAATGACGGCTGTACGTTTAGAACTAACCGCCTAAAAATTCAAAATTCAGACCGCGAAGATCCCATGATGCAACGCGGTGGCTGTAAAACCATTGTAAAACTCTGTGAATACAGTGAAATTACAATAATAATACAGGACTGTCCATTAATTTCCCATGGTGCATTGCCTTTTACAGGTAAAACGCAAATACAATACATTGTTGTAAAATTTCCTGTAAAAATTACATCAATTTTGCTAACAGTGTGGTGTGAACTGAGGGATTTGAAATGTTGTAAAACTGATGCAGAAATGGAGTTTTTATTACTCAACAGGTGAGTAAGATATTTCATTGAATAGACAGATTTCCATATGTATCTCTCAAACAGAGTATATTATAAAGCATTACCTATTGTGAAGGATCATTTCAGTATGGCTGTTGTGCTGTGCTGGAATTTATTTTCCAGACGGTACCATGAATATTAATGGGTAAAGCTGCAGTAAAGTCTTTAGCTAGAGTCATCTTGAGATCCTTTCCATCTAAACTGGTTATATCTCTTAAGCCTAGTTGGGAATGCTTTATGAACAGGATTACCATATTCATCCGCACAGTAGACCCAAAGCACAGCCAAAACAATGTTCTTCCGCAAAATGCACGTTTTGTTTTTTTTATTTTTAACTGCTAGAGGAACAAAAGTTAGATAGTGTACCTTTAAATACATCTCTGCATTTCTGTTCAGCACACTGGCATACGTCATGCCACCACGTTTACAGAAGCGAGGACAGAGGTTGTTTGGAGACAGATTGATGACGGCAGTGTTGGGGAGATCACAGGCGCAGGTGGTTTTGAGTGTTTTTTTCTCTGAGCACAACATGGATTCAGGCTTGTTCAAATGTGTGCATCCATTCCTCATCGTGACAAAAGTGCACTGGGGGCTTTTGCCGTCAGTCTGAATAGATTCCCATCACAGAGTCTGTGAGGCAAACACCAGTCCACACTAACGGCACCAGCCGAAGTCTGCAGCTGTGACACTGCAAGCATCTGTCAATATTTACAAGCTCTTCTAAACTAAGTTGCGTCAATTCAGCCATAGAGGAAATTTGTCCCTGTTGTACTTCATTCATACAAGCCATTAAGGGAATGCTAATGGGATTTCATAATTTGGAAATAACCACAAAGGGATGAAATAAAGTCCACAACAAACCAATTTTTTTTTTCAAAATTAAGTTTATCGTTAGCATCCGCAACTTAAAACAAACGCATGAAAATGGCACTGCAACATTTTGTGAAAGGCATCACAAATCATGAGTTCAATGTCTTTGTATCTCTTTCAAATAAACTATCCTTTGAGGGATTTCACAAAACAGCACTCTGTTTACATATTTTGAAGGGCTCCATTTTGCCTAATGCACTTTAGCTTGGGATAAATTCATTATATCATCATCATCAGTCTCTGGCAAAGCCCCCTAGCATTGTGGGGGCGAATCTTGCGTGGAAAGCATTACTCACATTTCCTTGAGAAATGTTCAGATCTAGTGGTAACACTTTACTTGAAGTGGTGTGCATAAGACTGGCATGACACCTTCATAACCACGGCATTACAATTCTAAATGCAAATATGACATTGTTTAAGATGTCTTTGTTATGACATCTTGACATAAACCAATACATCATAACCTGTCAGTGTTTTTGTCATGACAACTTGACATTAAATTAAGTTAAACTGTCATGAGGTTGGCTTTGACATTGGTTGTCATGAGGTAATTATAACTGTCATATTTTTTCATGACTTCAACTACAGTGGTAGTAATTGAATTTGTCATTAAAATGTTATAATGGCTTCATGACAGCCAATGCCCAAACCAACCACCTGATAGTTTAATGTAATGTTAACCCATAAAGCTAAGTTTGATAAGTCTGCTATGTCATGTTTATGACAGATTGTGTTGTCTTAGTAATGTAAAGATGTCATGACAAAGACATCTCAAACAATGTCATACAGTATTTGTGTTAAAAATGTCATAATTGAGCGAATAACACTTTAAGGAGTAGTTCACTTTTAAAAAAACCTTTGCTAATAATCTACTCACCCCCATGTCATCCAAGATGTCCATGTCTTTCTTTCTTCAGTCGAAAAGAAATTAAGGTTTTTGATGAAAACATTCCAGGATTTTTCTCCTTTTAATGCTCTTTACTGGTAACCAAACAGTTCAAGGTCCAAAAGACAGTTTCAGTGCAAACTGTTCAAAGGGCTTTAAACAATTCCAGACAACAAATAAGGGTCTTATCAAGTGAAACGATCGCTCAATTAAAAAAATAAAAATAATGGTCGCCTTGCTCTGTTGTGTGATGAGCGCTTGTGACTCTCCGGTTCGAACTCATTCATCAAAATGAACAAATCTTTTTTCATGTCATTTGGTTCAACAAAATGATCTAGTTGACTTGGGAAAAGATTCATTCATTTTGATGAACAAGTTCCAATAGGAGGGTCACGAACGCACATCACAACCTAACCCTAAGTTAAGCGAGTTAAGCGAGCATTTGAGTTTATAAAACTTAAACTTTGTTTTTTTTTTTTTTTTAAATGAGCGATCGTTTCGCTTGATAAGACCCTTATTCATCGTCTGGAATTGTTTAAAGTCCTTTGAACAGTTTGCAGTTTGCACTGAAACTCTCATTTGGACCTTGAACCGTTTGGTTCCCATTGAAGTCCATTATATGGAGACAAATCCTGGAATGTTTTCATCAAAAACCTTAATTTCTTTTCGACTGAAGAAAGAATGATATGGATATCTTGGATGGCATGGGGGTGAGTAAATTATCAGCAAAAGTTATTTTTAAAGTGAACTACTCCTTTAACATCCTTTTAGATTCTAACTCTTAACAGACTTGTTAAGGCTCAATATGATTAATTTCCAGGTATATTGGGATCTCAATGTGGCTCCAAGAGTAAATTGGTGAATTGTACACATGCATCTTCTGTGGTCGAAAAACAAATATGGGTCAATTTGCATACAGCTGATTTTAAAACAATCAATAACCCAAGAAGTATGTGATGAGAAGAGGGTTCTTTGCTGAACTGCAGTTTTATAGTTCATAAATATAAGCTTACAGTGCAGCTTAGCAGTTATGAGCTGATCTGTTCATCCAAACACTGCAAGCTCAAACCCCAAATGGCGTTATCCGATGTCAACAATTTACTGTATCAGTGCACTTCAACTTTCATGGTGAAAAAATAAATAAAAATAAATATGTGTAGGGGCGTACAAGAGCATTTTAAGCAAGACTTCAATTTTCTTGTCACATAAGTGGTTCTCCTTTGGTGTAGTTTCTCTGAAAAGAGCATAAACTGCTTTGTATTCAGCCTTTCTCCCATGATTACAGTCGTCAGTGAGATGGGTCACTGTTTACTGAGCGCTGGAGTTTAAAGAGAGCCTCCATTTCCCCTGGCTTAATGAGTGGGAGGGCAAAGGGCCAGTGTACAGAGCTTCACCCTGCCTCCCTGCTCCATTATTATTCTGGCGACGGGCTTATAGCTCTCCAAAAGAAAACGCTGTGTGGGCAGTGTGCATTGTCAGGTTTGATGTCACTGATATTAATATTTTACCATTGTCCGGATTCACAACAGAGCCATATAGCGGATATATATCCATTAAAACTGGGACAAAATGAGGTGATTTTGTGATAGCATAGCCTATGTGCATTGTTGATAGCAAAGTGAGTACACCGTGAGATTTATGCCATCATTCTTGATGTATTCCACACAGTCTGTCTCTGCTAGAAAGGACTGTTCTTCTATTGAAGTGATGGAACACTGGAGAACATTGAAGAGTCGTGAAGTCCTCAGGGATGTCAAGGATGCATTATCTGGAAAGTGCTCTTGGGATAGGGTGTTTTTTTTTTTTTTCAGGACCCAGCTTTAACATTAATAGCAAAATTGAATCTGATTTCATTTAATTAGCCATTCACTGTGCAATGCATATTGATAGGTACAGACCACTGATATAGTCTAGTCTTGAAAATGCAAGACTATCTCAGAATGCTAAAATATGAGTGAATCTATAAAGTGTTGTTATTTTATACTCCTGCTGTGGTTAAACACCTTTTAACCATAGCAGTCAAAGCACAACAGTAATTAGCCTAATTGCTAATTGTTAGCCATGATGAAACATGTTTAATAAGACTAGCTTCAGAATTCCCAATAAGTATTATTAAGCAAATTAACCAAACTGAAACTGAAATACCAAATGTCTGTCCCTGTGATTATTTTATAATTTCATATTTATAGAATTATTTTATATATTAATGTTATATATATATATATATTTGTTACGAATGCAATGTTTTGATATATTTCAGTTAATCAAGTCACGATAAGACAAGGTTTTAATTTTAGTTAATGATGATAACCACATATCCTCAAAACCCAAATCATCTTTTTTGGATGTGAAAGGAGATGTTACTTGATTTTTTTTTTTTTCAGAAATGCTGTCACAGTTTGGTTCAGATAAAGATGATAAAAAAAGGTTCAAACCGGTTTCTACACACAAAAGGTTATTTAATAAAAGCAACATGACAGTGTCTGACAACTGAATGAAAAGGAGTAACTTAAAGGATTAGTTCACTTTAATAAAAACTTTTGCTGATAATTTACTCACCCCCATGTCATCCAAGATGTCCATGTCTTTCTTTCTTCAGTCGAAAATAAATTAATGTTTTTGATGAAAACATTCCAGGATTTTCTCCATATAATGGACTTCAATGGGGTCCAAACGAATCAAGGTCCAAATGAGAGTTTCAGTGCAGCTTTAACGGGCTTTAAACGACACCAGACGATGAAAAAGGGTCTTATCTAGGACCCTTCGAGTCATGACTCGAAAAAAAGATTTGTTGATTTTGATGAACGAGTTTGAACAGGAGAGTCACAGAACAGAGCAAGGCAACCATTTGTGCTTTTAAATGACCAATCGTTTCGTTAGATAAGACCCTTGTTCATTGTCTGGTGTCGTTTAAAGCTGCAATGAAGCTCTCATTTGGACCTTGAACCATTTGGTTCCCATTGAAGTCCATGATATCATTATATGGAGAAAATCCTGGAATGTTTTCATCAAAAACCTTAATTTCTTTTCGACTGAAGAAAGAAAGACATGGATATCTTTGATGACATGGGGGTGAGTAAATTATCTGCAAAAAGTTTTTTTTTTTTTTAAAGGTGCTCTATGCGATTTCTAGCGGCCTCTAGTGGCGATGTTTCAGAATGCAACAAGAGCGCTCGTGCTCGTGTGCGTGATCTATCTCAAGAGCGAGCATTTACTACCGGCCACATGGAGACTTTCAACGCAACGGCGAAATCATCACACAACATGCTGAAAACTAATGTAAACTCCCACTGCGGGTACAATAATAGCCTACTTTTATCAGCCTAAACTACTCATTTAAATACATTGTGGTGATGAGACAAAGACAAACAGCTGGGATGATTAATGAGTGTCCATGACATCTAACGATTGACGGGAAATTAGGAACAATGGAAACAGGAAAAAGGTGACTGACGAATGCAAACTAATAGTCCATGAAAACTAAACTAAACACACATACATTCAGATTTTGTATGATTTTGTTTTTCTATGTAATTGACGTGAGGACTCTCATGCTGTTTCATGATCTTTCTGGTAAATAGTATGAATTGATGTTTTTGTCGCATATTATTTAGTTCACAAACACACAGTACTTTTCATTCTGATACCCTGGCTTTGCCTGGCCTCTAGCACAGTTTGCATCAGTTTATGCATATGCCAATGCTTTTTTTTTTTTTTTTACATAATTTCACTATTGCCTGCACTGCAGTTCCCCCTACACATTAACTGCGATTTGTACAAACAGACTGCTGTGGTTGTTTTTTGCAATCGAGCAAGTCTATAACAAAAGAGAATCCCAATTCACACAGAGTCACCACATGGCAAATAAATAATTCTCAAATTCAATCTCACACTCAGTCAATGAACTTCCTGAAGCCGATCTGACCTGATGGCACATCTGTTAGGTGTGTATGAAATGACACGTAGCCTAGTGTTTTTGTACAAGCCTCAAGCTCTCTCAAGCTGTATGATTATTTTCACAATGACGCACTACGTTGAATCACTATGCGGAGGCTCATCACATTTTTTTCCGCATTTACTCAGTCCATGCACACTGACACGCATTTCTATCAGAAGTGCCTTGTATTTTGAAGCTCCACATGTTATATGGTTATTGTCTATGTGTCAGATTGATTTCACAAGAACAAAAATAGGGGTTAGTGACCACAGAAATGCTCAAGACTGAATACTAATGAAGCTGTGTCACGATTATCTCAGTCTCTTACTGGTGAAGACATTATATATATATATATATATATATATATATATATATATATATATATTCAAATGAACAAATAGACATTGCACAAAAAAAATAATTGATAGAAGCCTAGACTTATTAACAATGATGCAGAGTAAATTGGTGTTGTAGATCATATTTGCACTTTGTATCATTAGTGTGCATGAGGCATAATTGTTTGCTCTTTTGCATTGCATAAATGGTGGTATCGATTATATTTAACAAGGGACAGGACACATAAATGATGGTTTAGTAAGAATGATTAAGCTAGTTGTCCATTACGCCTCAGACACTCTCTTATTCTGCCGTTATTCTGCAATCAATGTGTTTGCGACACACTGACAGGTCTCGTGGTGCGGATAAATAGATGTTTAGAGAAGCTTTACGCCATATGAAAATTGACTTGCTGTAAAGGAGCTTATTGCATAACATTTGCAGAATATTAACTTGCTATGACTCATATTGGCAGGAGGAAGGGAGCTGTCTGTTCTTTTCTCACCTCTAACCCCAGACAGTGGTTTTCGTTCCAATTTGAGCTGACTTCTGAGTCGTACGTGTCAGGTAAAGTTTTAGCTTTTGTTGTACAGGGGGAAATGAGAGGCGATTAACCTCTACCGACCGGCAATTGGAAGATCGGATGGATTTCTGACATGTCGCAAACTCGCTGCAGTTTATTAGACTGATGCTTTCCTCCAATTCATGTTGCAAAAATAAATGAACCTTTTTGCCCACTTCTTTCAAGCCACCTTTGCATTCATCTATACGGGATGCCGGCGGCATTTTCTTTTCTTTTCTTTTTGTTTCAGCACATAGAACTGCACATACTCTCACCTAAAAGATTATTAGGAACACTATTTCTCATTAATACAATTATCTAATCAACCAATCACATGACAGTTGCTTCAACGCATTTAGGGGTGTGGTCCTGATAAAGACAATCTCCTGAACACCAAACTGAATGTCAGAATGGGAAAGAAAGGTATTTAAGCAATTTTGAGCGTGGGTTGTTGGTGTAAGACGGGCCATTCTGAGGATTTCACAATCTGCTCAGTTACTGGGATTTTCACGCACAACCATTTCTAGGGTTTACAAAGAATGGTGTGAAAAAGGAAGAACATCCAGTATGCGGCAGTCCTGTGGGCGAAAATGCCTTGTTGATGCTAGAGGTCAGAGGAGAATGGGCCGACTGATTCAAGCTGATAGAAGAACAACTTTGACTGAAATAACCACTCGTTACAACCGAGGTATGCAGCAAAGCATTTGTGAAGCCACAACACACACAACCTTGAGGTGGATGGCGCACAACCTTGAAGACCCCACGGGGTACCACTCATTTCCACTACAAATAGGAAAAAGAGGCTACAATTTGCAAGAGCTCACCAAAATTGGACAGTTGAAGACTGGAAAAATGTTGCCTGGTTTGATGAGTCTCGATTTCTGTTGAGACATTCAGATGGTCGAGTCAGAATTTGGAGTAAACAGAATGAAAACATGGATCCATCATGCCTTTTTACCACTGTGCAGGCTGGTGGTGGTGGTGTAATGGTGTGGGGGATGTTTTCTTGGCACACTTTAGGCCCCTTAGTGCCAAATGGGCATTGTTTAAATGCCACGGCCTACCTGAGCATTGTTTCTGACCATGTCCGTGTACCCATCCTCTGATGGCTACTTCCAGCAGGATAATGCACCATGTCACAAAGCTCGAATCATTTCAAATTGGTTTCTTGAACATGCCAATGAGTTCACTGTACTAAAATGGCCCCCACAGTCTCCAGATCTCAACCCAATAGAGCATCTTTGGGATGTGGTGGAACGAGAGCTTCATGCCCTGGATGTGCATCCTACAAATCTCCATCAACTGCAAGATGTTATCCTATCAATATGGGCCAACATTTCTAAAAAATGCTTTCACCACCTTGTTGAATCAATGCCACGTAGAATTAACGCCGTTCTGAAGGCGAAAGGGGGTCAAACACAGTATTAGTATGGTGTTCCTAATAATCCTTTAGGTGAGTGTATATGCAAAGCAACGAGTTTCTCCTGGGAAAGCATGTTATTTAACAAAAACGTTGCTGAAATCGCACAGTGTATGCCCGGCTTAATTAAGCCAGTCATTTACTGACTCAAGGTAGAGGAGTGCAATTAGCCAATACATGGGGACTAGGCTATTCTCTGCAAGTTCCAGATGTCAGTATCATTATCTCTCTCGTTAAAGCCACAAAAGCTCTAGAAGTAGCAGTTGAATGTATTTTAGAATGCATTTGTTAAAAACCTTTGGTCCTAAGGTGAGTGTCTGTGTATAGAGAGCTTTGATTTCCTGTCATTGAATGTAGTAGGAATTCAACAGTAATGGTCACTCATGTATTGGAATTATTTGTCTGTACAGACTCTATACAGTGGCCAACTTGAATAGATACTTAACCCCTTGTTGTGTTCAGGTCATTTTGATCCAGAGAGGATTTTATTTTTAATTAGTTAATGTTATTGCATTGGACTAAAACTTACTGACTTTGCTACTTCCCAAACATTTTTGGATATTTTTTGTACTTAAAAAAAAAAAAATTATACCTTGTACTTCCCGTACAAGGTGGTGTTCCCGGTCAAAACTGTCCGGCCTACAAAAAAAAAAAAAAAAAAAAAATAGCTTATAAATCTTGTATTATGCTATATTGTCACCAAATATTGGACTCAGTCTTTTTGTCAACTCATTTTCTTTCAGTTTGGATAGGCTTTGTATTTAATTTTGAAATGGACTAATTGTTGGCCTCATTGATCTAAGGTTATAGTCAAAAATGACCATCAATTGAAAATGAATGGTGGAGATTAAAGATAAGAAAAAACATAGTCTTCAGGAGTGTGTTCATCATGTCCATTTTCACATGTGGGTGAGTCTATAATTGCAGATTTGACATTGAAAGTCCTTTTTTGGGGGGGTTGCTGCTTTTTTTCAAATGGTTATATTTTAAATTATTTGTTCCTTATTTGTATGGATCACAAGGTTATAACAATATAATATTTTATGTTAAAAGTGTCTTATACAGATGAAAATCATGATTTCTTGTTGTCTTGTTGAATTAGTGTGTTTATTTCCATCATGTATACTGTAATCAGAATTTTTTTGGTAATATTTTATTTATAAAAGCCTGAAAGTAATTGTCCTAATTCTACAACATTCAATTGTTTAAAAATAACTTGTATCTTATAAAAATGTGTCAATTCTGCTAGCATACCATATTTTGCCTTTAAATTAGTTTTGTAATTTACTGGTAGCATTTACCAGTCCTTTTAAAATAACCATTATATGTGCAACTTGGCCTTAACTCAGAGATCTCTGTGAATGCAATGCAAGCTCTTGAGTTTTCTGCGGAGACTCTTAAATTGAGCTGAAAACTGTGTGTCTATGACAGTATCAAGGTTAAACAGCTCGTGATCCTCTCAATTCAGATGCTTTTGGCCTGCATAATTGCTTTTAAATTTTACTGCCTGTCATTCAGTGGTCACCTTTAATCTGCTTTGTGTTTCCAAGAAAATTAGACTACTTGACTGAATGAGTCAGTCAGATTAAATTATTTAACATCACTCTTCATACACGACTTTCTTTCTTTCATGTTCTCTTGTCGTGTTTAGCGACGAATACTCCAACCATCTAGCTGTTTCAGCACTTCATCTTCATCATCTCTTCCTACACTGTCCCCCCTTATGAGAATCAATATGTGAATGATTAAGCAAACAAACATGCTAAAAATCAGGCAATCTTTAAAAGAGCAATTTGTAAATGCAAAACTGTACGTTTAAAACTGCTTCAGTGTTTGTGGAAGCAAGTTTTCTTTGTCCACCTGATGCATTTGTTCTGGTTTTAATCATGATAATGGATCACAGATGAATGCAAAGGACCAGGCCTGGACTATTTTATTTGATGTTTTGTTTTATTATGTGCGGCGGCAGATTGTAGGGTTTCTGCCTTCTCTTCCAGCTCTCTGCGGAGATCATCTTCAGACTTTTGAGCTAATGCGAATTTGGTAACTTCCTCCTCAGCTCTCGCCACCCGAGCAGCGAGAATCGGGTTCTCCTCCATTAGTTCATGCATTTTCTTCTCTTTCTGATAATTTTAATTTTTTAAATCTATGCACTGCTTCAAGGCCTCGTACAATCTGCGGAAAAGACTCTCGTTCTTCTCCTGCAGCTCAAGAATTGCAGCTTTACGGTATCTCTCGAGTTCTTCCCGCTTGGCAGTCTCAAGCTCCTGGTCCTTTTCAAGCAAGAGGAGCCCAGATGTTTTCTGCAAAGCTGTAGATGTCTCCTTTAATAACTTCTTCTCAAGGGCAGCCATGTTTTCTTTTAACTGGTTGCATTCAAGCTCTAAAACAGACATCTCCTGTTACTTTTGCACTTCAGTGTCCTGGTTACTACAGATTTTATCATTGAGAGAGGATACTTCCGTTGACAGCTGTTTTTTTTTTTTTTTCCTTTATCACCTTCTCCCATTTCTGCTGATACTCCTCCAGTTGTTGATTGTCATCAACAAGCTTCTTCTCCAGATCCTCCTTTTCGCTCCGCTCCTCCGTGAGAGATACGAGACCATCAGTTCATCAGTAATCAGGTGTTGCTCATCAGCAATCACGTCATTCTTCCCCCGAAATGCTGGCCACAATCCTTTTAAGATATTTTCTCATTTAAAGATCCACACTAGTTGGCCCAGATCTCACTGCTTGTGTTGCTATGACAACAAGGGAGAATTCTCAGAATGTCTTATGAATTTCATTTGATTGTGCTGTTTAATTATTTAACTGTGGTGATACGTGAGGGCATGATGTATGGATGACAGAACAGAAAACAGACTGAAACGTGCCTTGTTTTGCTCTCAGTTCTGCAGCAACTTAATCAAACTAGGCTGAAATGGCTAGAGTTGACCACCACTTGACTTACACTTCAGAGCTTTTGAAAACTCTTTGGCTGCATCTGATATGTAGAGGGCAACAGATAACCATAGTGGAGTGTGGAATAATCTGCTGTGTTGTTACCAGTCATGGAGACCAGTGACAGAAATTATTGTTTGCATTAACTGGTCGCGTTAAATTGATTTCCAAGGGCATTTTTTTAACTCTAAATAGGAATGTTAAAAAAATCATCATCATCTTTTATGTTAATATTATTAAAATTTAATTAATATATTAAATTGGAGTAATACGATTTTTATCATGACAACTCTTGGGGCCCTATCTTGCACCCGGCACAAATGACTTTATACACAAACGCATTTATCATTCCTATTTTGCACCAGCGCAAAGCAGGCTTTTCCTTCCACAGACGCACGTCGTAAACTAGGGAATGAACTTGCGCTCCCTGGGCGGGTCAGGGAGCGCAAAATAGCAACAGTGCCGGGATCCACCCACAAAGTTACTTGCGCTTTGCGCTTTGACACTTGCGTTTCAGATCGTTAAAATAGGGCCCTTGGAGTGTTTGTCATGGTAATGGGTATGACCATGTTGATATGTTTGGTCAAGTCAAGTCAAGTCACCTTTATTTATTGATTGTCTCAAAGCAGCTTCACAGTGATAACATGAAAATAATCCCCAACTACGCAAGCCAAAAGCCAAGGCAACAGTGGCAAGGAATCCAAACTCCATCAGGTGACTGAATGGAGAAAAATCCTTGGGAGAAACCAGGCTCAGTCGGGGGCCAGTTCTCCTCTGGCCAAGGAAGGAACAGTGTGTGATTCGGGCAGCATTACAAGTCAAATTAGATTGGAACATTAAGAGAATTTGTCCATTTCCTTCTGTTTGGAAGTCGAAGTAATTATGCCGGTATGGTGATGAGTTGTTGAGGATGAGTGCCGATGGCTGTCGTGTCGATGAGGCCGACACTTAAGGCTGAGTTGGGATGGGTCCAGGCGCAGGTCCAATATAGAGGGTCCCTCGGGATAAACAGAGAGACTAATATTAGCGTAGACGCCATCCTTCTGATGATGTACCAAGTACATCAGGATTTATGGGACGTGTTCCCGGTTCCGGCTGATCTAAACTAAGCAGCTTAATTTGAATTTAGGAAGTCTGTGTGTTATGTGTATGCTAGGCCAAAGAGATGTGTTTGTAATATGACGGCAAATCAAAGTCAAAAAGAACTTTTTGCTCTCGTCTGCTGCTTTTGCTCGCTCGAACAAATGTTATTTTTGACAGTCGAGGGGCGGGACTCCCTTTTTCTGGAAGTCAGTTGTGATTGGACGCCTGTCCAATGACTTGTAATTCACTTGACTTGAGACATCACTAAATTTTTATTTATTTATTGTGGTTAATTAATGTGTAATGTGATTTAATGCATTGTTAATATAGAATATATTCTTGCCAGATACCTTTTTAACAGAAAGTATTAGTGATTGGATTGTGTTGTTGTCTTTTTGGGTTTTGTTTGATGTGTTATGGTTGATTTATTTTGATTTGTGCTGTGGTTAATTTCCTACCGGGGTGTATTTCCCATTTCATTATTTCAGATTGATTTGTGCTACTTCAAGTGTTATTCCTATTTTCTTTTTGTTCTTTATTTAAATTATGATTGGTCAGGTTCATTAATCTGAGGTGCATATTATTGATTTATTTGTTTTTTAATTGTATTTTTTTTGTTGGTTTTGAACATTGTTGTCATTTCTTTTGAAGTTTCCTTTTTTAAGTTTATATTTTTTTCAGAGTGAAATTTGGGTGAGAGTGGAATGAATTGTGGTGGTTTGTTTAATTTGCTTTGGGTTTTTTTTATTTTTATTATTGAGTAACACTGTTGCCAACCAAGTATACAGTTATAAGAGAAGGACGGTGTTTGTCATTTAATAAAGTAACTCAACATTTTGTAATCTGGCTTCTGGATCATTTAATTGAACCGACTGTGCAGGAGAAAAAAAAACATTTTTAGGGTCCCCCATCCCAGATTTTGGGAGTGGTGTAGTCCGTTTGGTCGACAACCTAAAAGCCAAAGGTTACACACATACTGTTTAATGCTGCTCAAAGGAGGCATGAATCCATGTGACAAAAAAAAATGTATATATGAATGTGACTTGTCAGTTGCATTGCTTCACTGCCATTCACAAATCCTCCCCCATGTACTCAAAGGATAGTTAAGTGCCCATCAATTGCCCACTTTAAATTCAACGCATTCTCGCCCCAAGGCGTCACCTTTTGACCATCCTTCAATATTTGACGCTTTAGGCGCCCTTTAGCGTCAGTTACATGATGCGATCCTACGGCGTCATCTAACTGACGCTAAAGGGCACCTAAAACGTCAAATATTGAAGCATGGTCAAAATGCTTCCCAAGGCATCAGTTAGGTGACGCCTTGAGGGTGAGAATAGGCTGTTAAATTACACTGGTGGCAGTAGGTCATTTTTTGTTATTTTTGCCTACTTTTTTATGAATATTATGAATTTGGACATACTACACATTTCACATGTTTTTTGTATATACTAGCAGGCATATTCAAACACAGTCATTAAATCATTAATTCGATCGATTCTTTCATAACAGTTGATAAAGTCTTCTGTCTTAAAGAAATGAGTCATTGAATTGTTCTCTCATTCGAGTCATTTTCGTTGCTGAAATAGAAGTATCTAGTAGTCTTGTGGTATTTTTTTGATTATTATTATTATTGAACTGTTGAACACATTTGTAATAGTGCTGACATTTGTGAAAACAGACCTTATGTTGAATTTGGAAGGATTTTCATTAATTTTAGTGGCAACTAAGTGCTCTTTAATTTACAACCATGATGAAGAGACTAAATGGCTGAAAGGACATCTTTAGCAGCTCGCAATTTATCTGCGAAATGGGCCATACAATTATGCAGTGATAGCTTCCTGTTAGACACACTGGTCACATAAGAACAGATGATTTCAATGTTTCAGTTCATTTCCACAAATGGATGAGCCGCCTGCACTTCATTTCAGTGGCAGCGAGAAACTTGTATTACTAATTCCCCATAATAAATAACACATATACCTGTAAAACACAGACGAGAGTTAACATAAAAATTTGATGCATCCTGCCCTTTTCTCAAAGAATAAGCATTCTGAAATCAATAGCCTAGAAAATAAAAATAAGAAAAAGACAGACAGCATGAAGTGATCAGGCATACTGCTGAATCTTGCACTGCATAACAACAGCGCGATCAGTAAGAGGTCCTAACTGTAATGATGCTCTTTGTATTCAAGTCCCGTCTGCCATTACAGATCGCTGGAGGGATCCATTCCCATAGTCTTCATCAAAGTGGCAGTGGTCCCCAGTGACCAACTCAGCCTGTTTCCAGACTTTTCATCACAGCATTTCAAAACCCCCAAGTAAAGAATTGGAAATAACAATAAGAGCACCTTTACCCTAAAGAAATACAGCATACATAAATAAAAAAGCAGACAGCATATTGAATTCTTATTAGCAATGATTGACTGTTTAATTTAAGCCTCTCTGTTGGTAATGTGAACTCTGTTCCTGTTGTGTTACACATTAACCAGCATGATAGCTGAATAGCTGAGGGAGGGAATCACAGGTCCCGTTTCACACATTATTGGGATTGCTGCGAGGTCTTTCCTGAGGTGTTAAGTGAATGTTTAATATATGGAGAATGTACTGTATAAATCAATCTAAGGTTATTTATAAATATAGGTGATAATGAAAACTATAGGTGACACAATTTTTATTACAGCATCACATGAGCTACATTTTGATGAAATAATTGTTGTTTTTATTTTCGTATGTATAAAGATTCACCACCATTAGTAGTTTACTATACCATTACAAATTACCATTAGTATTTCAATTTTGAAAGGAAAGTTTCCAAAACTTCTCACAAGCTAAAGTTGTCTGTATACAGACACAAAATGCATCATGTGTCATTGTCAAGTACTGTGGGCATTGCACAACAAAAGAACTGGATGTGGATGTGGCAATATGATTTAATCTGATTTTAGGTCCTTGAACATCAGCAGGGAAACCTTGGAGTGCCAGACTGTCAGTCCATATGGATTGAGTCACTGTACTAATGAAATATGGTGGTATAGTCACATAATCTCAGAGGGAAGGAACCATTCTTGTACGTGCACTTTTGCAAATAGTCTCACATACGTAACCACACACAGGTCTGGGCTGTGCATCATTCATTGATGAATTTCAAAG
Organism: Pimephales promelas; assembly: GCF_016745375.1. Next base: position 31,760,360 of record NW_024121321.1, on the reverse strand, counting down.
GCAGTGCCTTGCTGAATGACTCATTTGCAGACAAAGGCCAGGAGCAAACACACAGTGGAAATAATATTCCTTTTTTTCTTGGTTGCTGTGATTTTTGCCAAGACATGCCCCTGGATAACCATGTAACCCTACCAATAACTTATCCCTAAAAGCAGAAGGAAATTCTAGGTGAAAAATGGTATAGAAGCCCCTAAAACCTGTTGTAAGCCTAAACTTGGCATTAACAGTAAACACATCCCTCAAATCTGATTGGTTGATTGGAATGTTGCTCTTTGATCCAGGAACATTTTCTCCTTTTCACCTTTTCCTGTTGATGGTTGATGCTTTGTCTTTTGTAAATAAACCCTGCTGAAAACTCAACTGCATTACTGGTCACCAGGATAAGATAAAGCTATGTTTTGCATGCTGGGATCAGCATGGGATCCTGGAAGCAGGAGTGATGGTGGACAGCTATACCAGCATTAAAGGGATAGTTCACTTTGAAATTAATTTTTGGTATGTTTTAGCTTACCTCGAGGGCATCCAAGATGTAGGTGTCTTTGTTTCCGCAGTAGTTCCAATTTTGATATTTTTAGGTCAAACCGTTCGTGTTCGTCAGTCATATAATGGAGGTCTATGGTCACCACCTCAAAGAGCATGCACAGAGAAGTCCAAATTAAACATGATTTAATGACTCGTAAATGTAAGTACACATTGATGGCCTAAGACACGAAACGAACAGTGTTTATATCGTTTTTACAGCCACAAAGCGCCCGTGCCCTCAGATCAGATCATTTACATTTACGAGTCATTAAATCATGTTTAATTAGGACTTCTCTGTGCATGCTCTTTGAGGTGGTGACCATAGACCTCCATTATATGACTGATAGACACGAATGGTTTGACCTAAAAATATCAAAAGTGAAAATACTGCTGACACAAAGACACACATCTTGGATGCCCTTGAGGTAAGCTAAAACTACCAAAAATGTATTTCAAAGTGAACTATCCCTTTAACAAACATTGAATTAATACTGGTTTGTGCTGTATTTTTCAGACGGGATGTCATTAGTGATTAGTCAATCACTATTGAATTTTGATTTGAGACAAATGTGTTCACAATGTAACATTGCAGACATGCCATCCTTCTGTCATATTACCATAAGCAACGAAGCCTTGGAGGTGTATTGATTTGATCATCCATTCCAATTAGGAAAAACTGCAAAGAGAATGCAATTGAATTCCAGTCTCTTGGGAAATGTATTCCAATGCGGTTTCTAAATGATGCCTCAAAAAAGAAAAAAATGCCCGTGTGCAAAAAGTAAAAACCCTCTGATTCAGGCCTCCTGAATAATTTACCATGTACATATTCTAGATTTGTGCGTGTGCGTGCGTGTCTTGGTGCAACTGTTCAGGCACAGCTTTACTAAACCACACGAAAAGATTTCCGTGGGAATGTGCAAAAAAACACTGAATGTTTTCTCTCTCTCTCTTGCAGTGAAGTGTGAGGCTTTACCACAATGTTGGAGGAGGAGCTTCCATATGTGTGGGGGTAGTGAGGGAGGGGACCCGAGAGGCATAGAGAAGCGGAGAGCCGGAATGAGAGGAGATGAAGCCTGTTCAAGTGGTTACATGCTGCACGCAACACTAGCTTTTCTGGAGACCAGAAGCTTCTCAATATTACAATGACACTGAGTCATGGATATGCAGTCATGGTTCATCTCATGAGCCGGTAAGTAAAAACAACTGAATGAAATGATCATACTGTCATCAGATGTGGACTCTCTGGCATTTACAGTTAGACAAAGTGAAATTTCCTAAGACACCTCAAGGATGATGTTTAGTGCATGTCTATTTCAATGATGAGCTTGGACAGCATTTGACTTATCTCCTGCATTCATGTAATGCATATGATTTCTAATGCGTCTGGGTTATGATGTTTATTAATGCAACGTGTACGCATTTTGCATTTAGTATATTTACACACTGCATCTCGCATGCTTCATTTACAACATTTTTAAGTTATATACTTTAATGGGTCTCTTTTAAAATCTCAATCCGCATGCAGTTCATGTACTGAGATGCTTTTATTTGGCTCATGGGTTCATGCAAGTTTGACTCAATTGGTTTTAAATGCCAATTGAGTTTGAAAGGGGGGTAAGAGACACATGTGGTGCTGTGGGAGGCAGATCCACCCACCATTTGACAAGTGACAAAAACGGATGCACTCTGTGACTGTAACCAAAGGGTTTAGTTTAACAGACCTCCTTCTTGAGGGACACTTCATGTTATATTCATTGGCAGCTGGCTTCACATTAAAGACAGATGTGTTTACAAAAGGTTCGCTCCCAAGCAAAGACAGAGATGCCAAACAACAAACTTGTGTGGTATGAATCCATAAACAACCTTAACTGCACCTTCGGATCAATAAGGCTTTGGTTTAACACACAGATCCTCAGAGCTGATCAGGTGAAGAGACGTTTTATTTTACATCGCATTGGCAATTATTAAGTAATTTCTGAAAACACTTCTATGTTGAGAGAGGGAGATGAAAAGAGAGAGGCTCTTAAAATCTGCTTTTGAAAAATAAAAGATCACTTCACAAAGTCAGTATACACATCAACAAACCACTATTTTATTTTTAAGAAATCAAATGTCTTTGCTCCGTCATTCTTTCTCTCCTTTCCTTCAATCCTTTTTTTTAACTTCATATTTACTCTCAATTATGGATAAGCATTGCAGAGGCGAGAAAATATCCATGATAAATGTATCCCGGAAAGGTTCACCTCTCAGAGTAAATGGCTTCCTGTTCATTTCCTCCAATTTACTACAATAAAGGTCTTGCTAAATGAGTCACGCTCTGTTGCTGCTTGAGAAAAAATATATATCATGTGATCTTATGGCTTGCATTGTTTAATCAAACAAAACAACGAAATTGTCTTTGAAGAGGGATTGAAGATCAGCATTTTAATTGTACCTTGATGAATGTCTGACAACCAATTAGAGCCTAATAGAACGTGTCCATATTTCTGCATGGAGTAGATTAGTCACCTTTATTCTGCATACTTTTTTTTTTTTATTGTCAGCTGGTTATGTCACTTTGTCAGCCTATTAGGGAGAACAGCTCTACATTTGCGTAGACCAATTTCCTGAAAGCCATTCCCTTTCCCCACATTAATGATGCTCTTTGCAACACTAATGATGCTCTTCAGGTTTGCATTCATTTTCAAGAATTCACATCTATTGCATTATGTTTTGTATTAAATTCAATTGTAATATGAAGAGTTCAGATGCAAAAGCCTCTAAATGCCATTTGAAATTTTCTTCTAAAAGGACCATTTTTATCAAGCTTGTATATTTAAGTTCAGTGATTTCACTTAAATGACAATTAATAGGTAATCTTCATTGCCATTTAAGTGAAATTACTGAACTTAAATATACAAGCTTGATAAAAATGATCATTTTAGAAGAAAATTTTAAATGGCATTTAGAGGCTTTTGCATCTGAACTCTTCATATTTGGTAACACTTTATAATAACTGCATGCAATCATGTGTTAAGCATGAGTAAAGCATTAATAAACATTAATAAGCAGTTTATAAATACAGCTATATGATTTTGTTGTTGATTCATAAGCATTTCTATAATGCGTTTAATAATTGTATTTTCATACTTTGTTAATGATCAGTTAATAATTTCTAAATGAAGAATAGCATTATTTACAGACCAGTTATTTAAGAGTTTTCATTCATAAGATCACTTAGTACAGGTAGTTATAAAGCATTTAGTAGTGGTCAGTTTACTATGTTTGTGAGCTCATCTAAAGTGAGGACTATTCATGTCTTGTAAAGCATTTATAAAGGAGATTTAAAGGCTCATCAATCTTCTAAACAGTCAAATGGGTAACACTTTATAATAACTGCACACTATTAATCATTAGTTAAGCATGAGTAAACAGTTAATTCATCATTTATAAAACATTAATAGACATTAATATGCAGTTCATAAATATAGCTATACATGCTTTTTTCTTGATTTATAAGCATATCTATAATGCGTTTAATAATTGTATTTTCATACTTTGTTAATGATCAATTAATAATTTCTAAATGAAGTATAGCATTATTTACAAACCAGTTGTTTAAGAGTTGTCAGTCATTCATAAGATCACTTAGAAAGTGTAAGTAAATGTAGTAAATACAAGTAGTTATAAAGCATTTAGTAGTGGTCAGTTAACTTTTTTGTGAGCTAATCTAAAGTGAGGACTATTCATGCTTTGTAAAGCATTTATAAAGGTGATTTAAAGACTCGTCAATCTTCTAAACAGTAAAATGTAACAAACACAACACAGTGATACAGAACATAGAAATATTTAACAGCCTTTAAAAATGCTTTACAAGGCATGACTAGTCCTCACTTTAGATGAGCTCACGAACATAGTTAACTGACCACTACTAAATGCTTTTTAACTACTCAAATTAACCCTTAATTACAGCATTAATACATGTTAATGAAGCATTTATTAACACATTAAGTAACCATCACTATATGTCTGAATAATAAGATGTATGAATGCACATTTAAATAGTTTATTAATCATTTACTTACTCGCTCTAAGTAATCGTATGAACCACTGAAAACTCTTAAATAACTGGTTCATAAAAAATGCAATTCTTCATTTAGAAATGATAAATTGATCATTAATAAAGGATGAAAATACTAAACAAATTATAGATATGCATTTAAATCAAGAAGAAAGCATTTACAGCTGTATTAATGAACTGCTTATTAATGTCTATTAATGCTTTATGAATGATGAATTAATGGTTTACTCATGCTTAACTAATGATTATTAGCGTGTAGTTATTATAAAGTGTTACCGACGTATGAATGTACATTTAAATAGTTACTTACATGTTCTAAGTCATCTTATGAACCACTGACAACTCTTAAATGACTGGTTTATAAAAAAAAAAATTCAATTTAGAAATGATAAATTGATCATTAATAAAGGATAAAATACAATTATTAAACAAATTATATGCTTTTAAATCAAGAAGAAAGCATTTATAGCTGTATTTGAAGAGTTCATGCAAAAGCCTCTAAGTGCCATTTGAAATTTTCTTCTAGAATGATAATTTTTATCAAGCTCGTATATTTCAGTTCAGTAATTTCACTTAAATGACAATTCATAGGTAATCTTCAATGCCATTTAAGTGAAATTACTGAACTTAAATACACGAGTTGGTTAAAAATGATCATTCTAGAAGAAAATTTCAAATGTCACTTAGAGGCTTTTGCATCTGAACTCTTCATTTGTAAACTGCTTATTAATGTCTATTAATGCTTTATAAATGATGACTTGACTGTTTGCTTAACTAATGATTATTAGGGTAGTTGTTATAAAGTGTTGCCAAATATTTTTTTAAATAAATATATTCCAGCACTATTATTAAATTATTTTGAAGAAATAGTAATTATTTTTTCACTCAATTTTTGCTAATTTTCCTGGTTTTGTCTTATGTACAATTAAGCATAAATCTATCAAAATTAGATGCAATGAATTCAAGATATGAGAACTTAAGTCTTATCTCACACAATTTCACTTCTCAAATGAATGCATCTCAAGTCCCAATTATCAATTAAAAAGTTATGACAACATATGTTTATACATTGCTTTAACTCCTCAAAATAAGTTAAGCAATTTTCAACTTTTTTTATACGTTATACAAGATTCAACTCATTTAAGTCAGTTTAATGTAATTTAAATGAAAATTTTACCAAGTTAATTGAACTTAATTTAAGGCAGCAACTTTTTTTTAATAAAAACAGTGACGATCACATGTAACCAGATCACAGAGACCAACTAGATCAAAACTGAATTTATCTCAGTTGAAATTAAACCAATCAAATCAAAACATGCTATCAAGATATCATTTATTGTGAAGATGTTTCAATTCCCTATGTATAATTCTCTCTCTGTGTGTGGGAAAGACAAAAAGTTATGTCTTTTTTTATTCCCAAAGCCTGATCAATATTTGAAGTGGAGAAATCGATGCAGCCTGTTTCTGAGCAACACCTATTGGGACATACTGTGGGATTAACCGCTGGTGAGCAATTGCATTCCTTCTCTTTTGTCAGATCTATAACCAACAACAGCATACTAATGTGATCCTGCTATAATCCTCTATTCAGTCCACAATATCATGTCATTAGTGACCCATCTATATTTTTACCCCCAAACAAATTCCCAGTAAGATCTTTGATGATTAGAGAGTGAATTTGTCCATTTTCATTTTGATTAGCTCTCAACCCGATGAGGACATGCTCTTCATATCGCGACAAGGTTTCGATAGCTTTCTGAAATTGATTTTAGTCTAGTCTCCATTTCATTCTTTGTACTTGCACCAGCTTTCATGATCTTTTGCAATCAAAATGAACTTATTTCATGTTCATCAAAATGACTTCTTGAGTCTGATCCTCTTGAGATTTGCTTTCAGTGACGGTCTAGCTATACAACTTCTCATAAGGGCTTTTAAATCTCACCACAATGTGATTCAGATCCAGAAAGATTTGAAAGATTTGCAACCATGGGCTTATTCCTCAAATCCCCCCTCCAAAAAAAAATTGTGAGAGGAAAGTCCCTAGAATCTAACTCTGTGTCTTATCGTTTACGACCACTTTGCAGGGCTCTGGAACTTCACATCTTAAAATGTCCGATCACGAGGACCTGACCAAAGCCATGGGACACTGGAACGCCTCCGAGAGCTACCAGCTCAACCCAGCCAGTGTCATTGTGTCTGTGGTCTTCTCGCTCATCTTCCTCTTAGGGACCATTGGGAACAGTCTGGTTCTGGCTGTGCTCCTCAGAAGTGGACAGGTTGGGTACAACACCACCAATCTGTTCATCCTCAACCTCAGTGTAGCCGACTTCTTCTTCATCATCTTCTGTGTGCCTTTCCAAGCAACCATCTACTCTCTGGAGGGGTGGGTTTTCGGGTCCTTCATGTGCAAGGTGGTTCATTTCTTCATCAACCTCACCATGTATGCTAGCAGTTTCACTTTGGCGGCGGTGTCTGTGGACAGGTGGGTGTTTTGTTTTTTTCCAATTATAGGCTTTTTTATTATTAAATAAACTCTCTCAAACCATTTTTCACACTCTCGCTGGTTTATTTAATTTGGCCAATATCAGGTCCAACAGTGTATATTCATATTGTTTCCTTTTTTCTCCAATTACTGAAATTCCCATCAGTGTCATTTCCTTTACATCTCAAATTATGTTTTGTGTTTAATAGCATTCTGTGATGGAAATAATGGTGGTGGAAATGATTTATGTTGTAAATATACAGACAGCTTCTTTGTCTTGAAAAGGCTATTTTTATTCATAACATTGTATCTTTTTGAACATGTAATCATATTTTTATGAGGGATTGTCATAGTATGAAAATGAAAGGTCATTTTCAAATGCCTTTTATGCAAAGATTTTGTTTTACCCTTGTCCCAGATCATGTGACAAAATGATGAAGACATGGTAAAAAGGTTTAATGTGATATTTGAATGTGATGTGATATTTGATCACATTCAAAAACATACTACAAATTCATTTATATTTATGTACTTAATATAAATATCCTGCAATTGCACTTTTAGTACACTAAAGTATGCTACTGTATTTTGGAACAACTATTTTGTACTTAATGTACTTTAGTTGTGCAGATATAGTGCAGAAGTCCAACTAAATATATACTTAAGTGTATTTGATTGTTCTAAAGTTGAACTATTGCAAGTTTAAAGACTGAAATTATACAGAGATCATACCATCCTTAATAATAGTGATATTAAAACACATTTTAGGCTTAATATTAAGAAATGTGCATTGATTAATGAAGAAGTACTCCAAATAAAGTTGAATTATAGTATTTGAGTAAGTCTCAAGCGATATGTCAGTAAATATGTATTTGTAGTATACTTTTATTACATTTATTTTAAAAACATTTTCTTATAGTTTTTTTTTTTTTTTACTAGATAGCAATCAGAAGAAAATTTGAATCTATTAGTTTTAATAAACGTCATCAACCGCTGGAAAATAAAAGTTAAAGGCCACCCTTATTGTACATTATAATACTGTCAAGAGAAGTTCACTCTATAGGCATAATAACTTATACATTGACATAACATTTTGGCAGGTATAAAATGACAGCCTAAACGAGAGCCTAGCAATATTGTAATTGGTCAGAGAGCCAGGGTTGTTATTTAATGAAATGGATCTTCTGAACACTATAGGAATTTAGTTATCAGCAACCACCCACTTCATTAACAAAACACCTCCAAAAACCAGTATCACATTATTCATGTCTTTACAACGAAGCAGTGAAAAAATAACCTTTAGAAGCACCCACTAAAGCACCAGTGACGAGTGGGACTCGCTGAATGGGAGAGCCGAAGCCTTTTTTTTGTCAAAATAATGGCCTAAATGTAACACGGCCACCTCTAAGCCGTAGTGTAATATGTTACTTGCAGCCTGAGCAACAGACCCACTGCCCTCCATCCACCCTGAACGTGTTTACCTTTGGAAAAGCGTGTTAACCTGCTCTTTGAAAAGTGGTTCTGTGCTCAGCGGAGACTGGGATTACCCATCGGAAATTACCTCACCTTCAGCTAGAAAACTAGATAACCCGTTCATCTTGTGCACAGAAACACTGATTATATTGATCATGTGTTTTTGGTCAAACTCAATTTCAGGAAGCACCACTCATCAATCTTTTGATGAACATTTCCTGTGCTTCTTTTATACATGACTACACTGCAAAACTCTAAAATTAAAAAGTGAAATAACTGCAAATGAAATGAGTTTATTTAACTCAAATATAGTTCATTGCACTTAAAGTGAAAAAAAAAGAATGATTATATTTATCCGAATGACTGAAGTATATGAAGTATAAGGAAAATAAATGTTGAAATTACGTGTTATTTGTTGTGTTTTTGCACAGGATCAATATAGGAATTAATAAATGAGAAGATGTGTTAGTGTTAGAAGGGTTTCTGTTATGTTTTAGTTTTGAAAGAGCATGAGTAGAGCCTGTGGTTTAGTCAATGATGGGTAGGGTTGGGCATCGAGATCCGGTTCCACCTTGGAACCATTTAGAAAGTAACGATGCCTTTGGAATCGTTTAGAAAATTTGTTTTCGATTCCAATCATCGGTTCCAAACGCGCAAGTTTTGGTCCATATAGTGGCCACCGGATTTCTGGAAGTGCGCACGTTTGCACGGGCATAATCGTGCGGTGTTGCAGAGCAGCACTGTTGTTACTGTGCCCTAAATTGGCGCTAAATTGAAAACGAAAATTTTATTTTTTACATCGCTTATAAAAAGCTGGTGCGGCAGTGTGCACTTCACTTTTAAATTAGCGTAAATTCATACTTAGCAGGGAGTTTGATTGACATGCTGACCAATCTAAATCCACCAACTCTCCTCTGTCCTCTATTTTTCACTGGTTGAATCCACCCTCTAAACCCTCATTCACTAAATAAGGCTTATACGCTGATTTCACGCAGCCGCCATTTTGAAATCGAAAGCGAGGCTCCGGTGGGAAGAACCCCGGAAGTACAGAGAGACAACAATGTCTTGGACTACCAACCTGAAGCTGCTGCGGTGATTTAAACTATTAGATGTTAATATCCAATATAGGATATGTTTACAGTTTATTCCTGCTTCTTTTTTTACGTTCTGAATTATATATATATATATATTATATATATATATATATATATATATGAAGAGTTCAGACGCAAAAGCCTCTAAATGCCATTTGAAATTTCTTCTAAAATGACCTTTTTTATCAAGCTTGTATATTTAAGTTTAGTAATTTCACTTAAATGACAATTAATAGGTAATCTTCATTGCCATTTAAGTGAAATTACTGAACTTAAATATACAAGCTTGATAAAAATGGTCATTCTAGAAGAAAATTTCAAATGGCACTTAGAGGCTTTTGCATATATATAAAAATATTTTATTTATAAATTAATTTCTCTGTATATAGTCTAAAGTGTGAAAGAAATGAATGTACATTTTTAGAATAACTAATTTCTACATTAAACACAACACTGTGCCATCAAATTCGCGACTCTCCTATGATTAAAAGGATTTTCTTCCCACCGGAGCGATTTCAAAATGGCGGCTGCGTGAAATCAGCGCATTCCCTACGTTAGTCCACTAATAGGCTACTGTTAAATGAGTGAATGAAATCGATTGAGCGAATTCGGACAGCCGTTGAGCGTTCATAAGCTGTACACATTAGATATTTGGGCATAATGTGTAATCGATACCGACTTGCGTCTTTTCTGTGGGTTGTGTGTGTGTGTGTGTGTAATAGCCAGGCAGGACTTCACGGATACTGCGTAATTGCGTTGAATATTTAAATACAAAACTAAAACTCATTGAATCACAATAAAATGTTCCTCTGTGAACTAAGCCTGTGACATGTTTTGACTCCACCCTTCAAAGAATCGAAATCGAGAATCGAAAAGAACCGAAATCGCTAGGAAGAATCGAAATCGGAATCAGAATCGTTCAAATCAAAACGATACCCAACCCCAATGATGGGATGCAAAATCTTAAGACTATATGCAGCTTGTTGTTTTAAAGGTGTAGTACCCCCTAAAGGTGTAGGACCACAATGGAAACAAGCCCTTGGGCTTTCTTGTGTTTTTATCCTTTTGAACACTTCATGTTGATTGTTGTTCAATAAAGTTTTCAATCAATCAATCAATCAATCAATCAATCAATCAACAGTAAGCGATTTCTCAGAAACACTGTTGATACCTGAAATCAACCCAAATATAATTTCTCAGCCCCCAAAACACACAAACATGCAATGCATCAATGTCTTATGTGATTGGAACATTTCTTCTTTTGCAGGTATCTTGCCATCCGTTATCCCCTGCGCTCCAGAGAACTGAGAACACCGTGTAACGCCGTAGTCGCGATGGTGGTCATCTGGGGCCTGTCGCTTGTTTTCGCCGGGCCGTATTTGAGTTACTACGACCTCATCGATTTCGAGAACAGCAATGTGTGCGTACCTGGGTGGGAGGAGCATAACCGTAAGGTACTGGATACCTGCACCTTTGTTTTCGGCTATGTTATTCCTGTGCTCATCGTGAGCCTTTCCTACACACGCACCATCAAGTACCTCTGGACAGCAGTCGACCCCCTCGACGGGATGTCGGAGTCGAAACGAGCCAAGCGCAAGGTCACCAAGATGATCATCATTGTCACAGTGCTCTTCTGCATCTGCTGGCTACCGTACCATGTGGTCATTTTGTGCTACCTCTACGGAGACTTTCCCTTCAATCAGACCACGTATGCCTTCAGGCTGCTGTCCCACTGCATGGCCTACGCCAACTCCTGCCTCAACCCTATCGTTTACGCCCTGGTGTCCAAACACTTTCGCAAGGGCTTCAAGAAGGTTTTCAGCTGCATCCTCAGCAAAAAGGGACGAAATAAGGTGCACGTGGTCCATGTGGCCAACACCGTCCCTGGCTTCGAAGCGGGATCCACTGAAGTGTCTCAAATGAATGAAGAGAACGCCAGACAGAACGAGAGCGAAATGGTCAACCGCCCACTCGCAGAGCCGCAGGACGCCACTATGACTATGACTATAACGTTACCCTTCCAGAATCAGCCATGAAAGTAAAGCGCTCGGCTAATGATGCCTTACAGAAGCCTTATTAAAAAACTCAAACGGAGCCGGAGGATTTCAGCAGCTTTGATCAACATCACAATGGTTTTGCACTGAATGAGCACAGTGGAGGTGGCAGTCAAGATTCAAATCGCTGTGCAAAAATGAAATCATATATTCAATTTGGTTCTCGTATAATGCATCTTTGTGTTTTGCTCGGTTATGTTGGTGCCAATGCTAAACAATGTCTTATTTGCAACCTCCTCTCTTTTTTTAGCAGCATCGTCTGTTTGTTTCCTATTGAAGTGTTACCCTCTGAGCATGTTTCAATTTAATGCTGTGATGATGACTATTCCCCAGTGAAAACTTGTTACCAATTATTGTGCGTAACACTTTAATATCTGAAGAACCCCGTGTCTTTATGTGAGCAAAGCTACTGTGATTTCCTACTGTGCTTGAAGCTTTTAAAAGGACTCTTTGATTATGCTCCTCAGCTTTGCTTAACAAGCTCTTTAAAAAAAATGCTTGTGTTAAATATGGTACTTGCTTTTACCTCTAATATTCTTTGCTGTTTTGGAAAGTCTTGAAATTATTTGATTGTCAAGTTTCATATCAATAACCACATTACATATTAAAATACAAAAGCCCTGAAAACAGGCTGTTCCAACAGTTTACCATGTATGATTCTTGTGCTGCATTAAAATAGTATTCCAGATTCAGTACAAGTTAAGCTCAACTGACAGCATGGATGGTATGATTACTGCAAAACTGTGTCTCCCTTTCTTAAAAAAGGCGAAAATCTGGGTTACAGTAGCTGTTTACAATATGTGTGAAATGAGCCAATAATGAGGGTGCAAAATGTTAAAAGTGTCAGACATATGATCCCTGAGGTTCACTTATAATGTTAATAAAGTTTTTTGCAAACACACACACACACAATATATATATATATATATATATATATATAGGGGGGGGGGGGCAATTATTGTCAACCTTCATTCTTCCCCTCTGTCTGAAATTATCTCTTTTTAAGGGACATCTCCTTTAAGGCTAGTCAGTAAATAAATGGCCACTGTTTTGATTGATAACGCCTCCTCACTATTGAGAGTGAGTAAGTGTTTTGAAAACATTACCCATATCAAAGCATAATTTACAGTCAAAGCATTATGAAATAATTTACTAAACATGGTGCAGCATCTGTCAGATCCAATACAGTTGGCTGCTTCGTCTTTCAATAACAGTTTCATTGCGAACTCTTCAATTACCGCCTCGTAAACAAACGTGAACATATTATCCTCCGACACGATCCGAGACGCCATTGAATTAATCATCCACTTGTTTTCTGATGCTGAGATCTTTCCGAAGTCTGTTCAAAGACGCAAAGGAGCTGTTTAAACTGGACGCGTAAAAGCGAACATTCGTTCACTCTTCCTTTTGTCCTTGTTGGCGGCAGACCGAGACAGCAAACTGACATTGAATCAACGTGGAAACGACGTCTCTCATGACATTGAAACAACGTTGATTTTGCTCATCGAATTAACGTTGAACCAATGTCAGACGCGGCATTCTTCAAAGCTAAATGTAAATCGAAAATTGGTTTGCTTTCATAACGTTGAAACAACGCGTTGATTTCAAGTTGATTTTCCGTTAGTTTTGAAAGAATGACGCGTCTGACGTTGGTTCAACGTTAATTCGATGAGCAAAACAATGTCAGATCAACGTTGTTTCGATGTCATATTTCCACGTTGATTCAATGTCAGTTTGCTATCTGGGGACTCACGTATGAGTGTCAGAAACTGAACATGATGTATCTGTAGTATACTTATCCAGTGTAGACAACATCATTATTATATTGAGTTATATTTGCGTTGAATGAAACGTGACGCAAACCATGGCCGTACAGTGTTGTGCCTGAACGTGTTCAATGAACGATACTTCATGAACTCGTTCATATTTTGGGCAAAACATTAACTGATCGTACTGTATTACTGCCTGATGAACTTCGTATAGTGTGCCAGATTTCTATAGAGCCTTCCAGGCTAAACCCCGGCTAAAACACACGTACACAGGCCTTAATATGTAGCGAAAAAAAACACCCAATGTGGCAACACCAGCCACCAGTGTCGCACCGCGGCCACCGCATGCGATATCAAAACAAAGAGCAGCATGTAGTCGACAAAACATCAAGGAGGCGTCATATCACATGATCAGTTTTAAGAAAGGTTGGTGAGGATGGAAAAATACATTTCTGTGCAAACTTTGCCCGCCGATAAAAACAATGAACTATGAACTATTTCATTTTTTGGAACTGTGAACTTAGTTCAAAATTGTGATGTATGAACTATGAACTAAGTTCATTTTAAAATTTGCGAACTGAACTTTCAACTAGTTCATGTACAAGTAGAAAGTGAACTTTCCCAACACTGGCCGTGGCTAAGGTGAGATGATGAATATTCGTCGATGTCTTGCTCTGGAGGCAGACATGTGCAAATGAATTTGTACACTGCAATGTCACATATCCCAAAATTTTAAAACTAGCCATTTTTGGAGCTTGATTATATACAAGTTTTGTATATCAAGATGTTAGGTCTGGGAACTCATCATTGAGGGGCGGGATAAACGGTTGTCTTTGAAATTCTCTTTGCATGCAATTGGATAGTGCTACAACCAATCAGAGCAACGAAGAAGGTGATGGCTGAGTCCCATGCGTTTTCCCACCAGCGGAGCAAGTTGATATATTAAACTTTTACCGTATCCAGTCGGCAAAACTCCGAACAGATCTTTTTTTTTTTTTTTTTTTTTTTTTTAAAGACTCAAGTGCAGTTCTTTGTTCTGGTTTCAAAGAAAAGCTTAAGTTCAAATCATCCAGAGTAGTGGTAGCAGTGAACCGTCGCAACTCTGACACGCCGGCTCTATACACGAATTGGCCTGACCAGACTTTGTTTTTTCCAGCTGAAACGTCTATGGAGAGTTGCTAGACCATACTGGCTGCGAAATAATTTTTTCTGCCGCTAGGGTGCGTCTAGATTTCTAGGCTATCTCAACACATACGTTTTAACAGAATAATTAATGTAAGCGCTTTAATAAAGTTATAAGCTTCACTTTTATGCTTTTAAATCCTTTGAAAAAACTGCCCTTTTTATTTCTATTGGACTCACAATAATCTTCTTTTAGATGTGTTTAAAAAAAAGAGAGAGAGATACGCAAAAAAAAAAAAATGTTGTGTGTGTTATAATTATAATTAACTTAACTTGTACAGAACCTGGAATATTTCTTATTTGTCTGCAGTTCATTTATTACGTAGAATGTACTGTAGCTACACAACAAGTGTTATGTCGGAAGTTTTGAATTTGATGTTGACAGTGAATTTCAATAAAACATGCATTGGTATTCCTTTTGGGCCAGAATAATGTTTTAATATATGCAAATAAATCAGGAAATAAATGACCCCAGTGTGTTTAGCAGTAGGCTGAGCAAACTTGAATAAGCCTTTGGGATGATTCATACCAGATCATCAAACTGTATTTCCCCCGGTGGCTCAATGAGAGAGCAGCAGCATTAAGTGAAAATTAAAATGTAATGTCTAAAAACAACTTGAAGCCAAAGGAATGAGGGAAGCGTTGATGCACGTACCATAAAAAAAAGATCAGTTCAGATGGACTTTTAAAACAGTCTAAAGAAAAAGGTAAAAACAAATCATTTCAAAATTGTTGTAGCTTTTAGATGTTTCTTTAAAAATATCCGCCATCTTTCGACTTTCTAAACCTCATTAGTTATGTATTCATCACTTGGAGAAGCACTTCGGTAATCATTTCAAATCAACCCAGAAAGACACTTTCTTTCTACCAGATATACCAAGTTTTTGTTTATTTATTATGTTCATGGGCTATTTATTCTTATTATGCTCTTTGCTTTTTTTTTTTGGAAAATGTAACACTAAAACATTGCTCATAAATATGGAACAAACCAGCCATGAAAAATGTAAAAAGCTTTAATGTCAAGTACTCATCAGTAATGCAACAAAGAAAATGAAGCCTCGGTTGGCTTGTTCTGCACATTATTCGCAAGCTTCTGTGCACAATTAAGCATCCGCTGCCACTTCTACGTACTTATGGCAGTTAGATCGTCCAAGGATGTTTATTGAATCTCTTAGCGTCCTTACAGTTAATTTAGCATATTTAGCATGTAGAATTAAGAAGCCATTTCCTCATGCTTGGAGTGATGTCAATGTCTAGCTTTGATCTTACAGAAAATAAAGAATTTGATATGCTAAGATCTCCATTAGGGATGGATGTTGTACCAAACTGTTTGGAGACCACAATGAGATCAACACTGCAACCTGTTGGCAACAGTATTTATTCCTCTCAGCACTTCACTGTTTCCTGAGAAAAAAACATTTATTGAACACTCTAATATGTTAACAACATACATAATCTACTTAATGTCGTGACATTATTTGTCAAATGGTCTATTTCAATAGGCATTGAAAGGAACGTAAAATGCATTTGATTGGCTGAACAGCATCAAGAGTGCTGATGCGCAGTCCGGTGCCCTATAATGTCCTATTATGCCCATAGATATCCATAATAATGGCTAGATGTCTCATCCGTGCTGCTGGCAAATGGAGGTCAACGTCTGCACCTGGCGGCCATCTTGTCACAGGCAGCTCGCTCACTCGTAACACTGTGTTTTAATGGTGCATGTGCATACTAATGAATGATAAGTGTATAAATAAATAATCATCCAGAATTATAGCCACGTTAATTACGTTTTTAAGAAACCAAACATTTGTAAATCTGTCAAGATTTCAACGAGATCAGAGTGTTTGTGTTCGTGCTGATCACTCATCTTACATCAGCTTGCCTGTGACAAGATGTCCGCCGGTGATGACGATCTCCGCCGTAAGACATCTAGCCTTTATTATGGATATCTATGATTATGCCCCTTTTTACAAGATGTAATATAAGTCTCAGTTGTCCCCAAGATGTGTCTGTGAAGTTTCAGCTCAAAATACATTTTTGAGTTGATTATTTTATTACATTTTCATTTAGTTTTTCAACTTATATATAGTAAGTTTTTCAACACATGTATATATGTCTATATATATATACACACACACACACTCACTCAAAAACACAAACTACAAACTACTGCGTGTTGTCACTCTGGAGATGTGTAACTGCTCATTCCATTGTGATATCATTTGGAATTAGTTGGAACAAAAAATTATAGACAAATTAAATGATTAAGGTGTAAATGTATTCAATTAGCAGGTCTCTACCATCCTCTGATAACAAACACACTAAAGTTATTTATATATTTGACTCAAGAGGCACATACACTTATTCTAATTAGACAGCCAAGCCTGAGCTTCTGCAATTAAGTGTAATTTATTAGCTGAAGACATGTCAATGATAAGATTTCAGAGACATAAACAGATGCAGTTTATTAACAGCACAAGCAAAATTCAGTTATGAATGACTTTAACTTATATCCTCAAAAAGGCGCATATGCACATTACCTTGTGTCGTTCCCGCCACTCTGAGATCAATAACAACAGCTGAGCTGAGTCTTTCTTGTGACCATATAATCCATCACATAGCATGTGCAATAAACACTACCACACGTTGGTACACCCAATAAAACTGTGATTTAGGGGACTGTTTTAGGGCCACTTCTTTGGATCTGATTACCAAGGAAAGAAGTTGAATATCTGGCTGTTTTGCCCATCTTCAGGCGGATTATAACATTTCCTGCATCATGGATGGGAAAGATCTACTGTGGAAGATTGTTATTTGCATCTGGGGACAGAGTGAGAGATTTTACATCCTACATCATACAGATTCAACCCTACCTAATGATACCTCTTTCAATATTTAATCATTTTAATATTGTTCCTCTAATTTGCACCTCTTGACACATGATTAAATAAAACCTGCTCTCTTTTTGTTCGCTCTGTGCATTTTAATGTAGCTCAAAATGAAGCTGGATGATGGGTTAGGCATAAATTCAAAAGAGCTCCGATTTTATTCAAGAGTTTCAACATTTCTCCCCTGTGTTTGGTCATTTAACGTGATGGACTATTTAACTGGCAAGCAATCATGTTAGAAGCCTCAAAGATCCTACACTACTGGTGGGTCAATTAAAGGGGACATATCATGCAAAATCCACTTTTTTAGCCCTTAAATGCATTTTGTTGTATATTTGGAGTGTTTATAAGTACAGAAAAGATGAAATTATCCTCTTCAGGTGCTTCGTTCATATCTTTATATTCTGTTTTGGTCATATTTTTCAACCTGTTCAGATTTTTCTGTTTTCTATGACGTTTTTTGAACTATAACGTCACCGTTTGCAGCGGAACTGCCAAATAAGGACATTGACTACCGGTCCAACACTTCGAGCAATCCGCCATTATTATTTCTCGCTCCGATTTTGTAATCCGAGCTCAATGATGCAGAAGTTACGAGAGGGCAAGTCAAAATGTTCGGTTGTTGGATGTACGTTAGTGACCTGAAGCACTTCAAGGATTCGCACTTCAACAACCTCCGCCAGTAACGTTATACAGAAGGGTTTGCCGATTGACTTCGTCTGAATGAGAGGTAAATTCCTTCTATCTTTGGAGAAGATGAACAGAGCATTTCGATAAGCTGTAAATATCGTTAATAAAAATAAAGTACTTTACTTTCTTAAAACACATGGTGGTCATGGGTTAGCAGTACCTCTGTCTTTCTTTGTTTTTCTTTTGAAGTAACGTTACACGTCTGCAGTATTATTGTTCTTGAGTTTCATCAATGGTCATTTAGCTGCTGTGTTTTCTAAAAAGCTTTTCTAAACGTATCATATTGTCAATACAGATTGTTTGTGGTAAGATTAGACCGTAGTCATTTATCTTGTCAGTGTGCTTGTTTTAACAAGAGAAATAGTCGACTTTCACTAATAACACAAAACAGTTAACTCACATACCAATACATCCATATGAAGAGGTTGTTCTGCAGGTTCGTCGTCGTCTTTATCAACTCGCTCGCTCTGGCTCGAATATGTAAGGCTTGATGGACAAGTCTTCTGTTGTTGACATTTTATTAACATGTGAATAAAAATGTTCTTTGAAGGTATCGTATATAATCGTATATCTCGAATCAAACTACAATAATGGCCGAACGTGGGGAGTTGAACTGACCGTGAACTCATCGACCTGGAGAGCGGGCGGGGTGTGACGCATCTCCTTTTTATTTATAGGGGCCGCTTTGAAACAGGTCGCTCAAAGACGCACATCAGAAAAGGGGTAGAAAATGGGCTTGTGGAGCTATAATAATGAGGAATTCAGACCCAAGCATTGCAGTTATGTTTTATATAGATCACAACGGTATGATTTATATGTAAAAATGAATGATTTAAAAGCATGATATGTACCCTTTAATGCCTTTCTTTCATTAAAAGGTGATAGCTTTCCACATGCCATGTCTGTTCTCTGAATGTGAGCCACTTGCTAAAAACATACTTTATGCATCTATATTATAAAGCAGTTTTTAGGAGAATAGGGGAAGATTCGTGCGAAATAGCAATTTATCAACGGCTTGTTGCTAATAAACTTCAAAGTCCTACAAGCCATTCACTGCCTCTGCATATCATCAATTGTATGACTGTGTAAAATGTCGCACTCTTATCAAAAACGCCCCAAAATGTCAGAACGCGTTCTTCTGATCCAGATCCAGACTAGAGACAGCTCAAGAATGCCATGACAAAGTAGGGCAGGTTTTGGCATCATCTTTTGGTCTATCAGCGGCTGTCAGGCATGCCTATAACCCGTTCCTACTCTCTTAATGAAGCATTGCCTGTGGGAGCATGGCAAGGCTTTGGTCACAGTTTCGAGACGGCAGAATGTGCCTCAACAATCAGACAATCGATTCAGAACGTGGGTGTGCATAAGTGATAAAGAGTCTATTGAAATACAACCTACTTTAAGTAATGTCAGACTCCACTGAAAAAAAGATAAACTATGGAAGTCATTGGTTCCCCTTAACTGTTTGGTTACAAATATTCTTCAAAATGTTTGTACAGATCTCATACAAAACAGACAAAACAGATCTCATTCCCTATTGACTACCATAGTATGTATTTTTTCCTACTATATGGTAGTCAATAGGGGAATGAGATCTGTTTGATTAAAACATTCTTCCAAATATCTTCTTTTGTGTTCAGCAGAACAAATAAACACATAGAGGTTTGGAACAACATGAGGGTGAGTAAATACTGACAGAATTTTCATTTTTGGGTGAACTAACCCTTTAATAATGCAAGAACAATCTGGAAATAAATTAAAGGCATACAATACAGTTTAATGATGGCTATAACAAAGAATTGTATCATCATTTATGCATGTAGTAATTTTAGTTCACCTAAAAATTAATAAAAAAATTCTGTCATCATTTACTCACCCTCATGTCGTTCTAAACCTGGATGACTTTCGTTCTTCAGTGGAAAATAAAAAGAGATATTTGGATGAATGGATGACCAGATAAATTTGGTTCATATAGACATTGAATTGTTTAGTCCAAACTGTTTAGTTACCAACATCCAAATATCTCATTATGTTCCACAAAAGAAAGTCATATATGTTTGGTAGGTCCCACTAAATAATTTATAAGGTTTGCATAATGATTGCTACTTGCTACTTGCTATGTTGTGGTTTTGTACTGATTGCAAAATATTAATGCCAAAATGAATCAGTGAAATTTGAGTAAACACATAATTCTGAATCAGATGAAGCGTACAGAAACTTCCTAGGTTGTCATCTAGTAATTACACAGTAATTACAACATTGGCGTAAATGCAGCAAAAGTCTGATTTATACAGGGCAAATCTAGCCCAAAAAAGGCTGCTTAACCAAAGCAATCACAAAAACCATATCACTGATTAACTCTTATTCATGGAGTTGGGACTTTTTTCAGATCTGAAGACTGCAATAAAATGTAACCACATACAACGTTAGCAATGAGCACAATCTCTGTACATCCTAAAAGGCAGGGCTAAGATACAGATTGTGTGAATTTAAACCTGGAAAACATATTTTACGAAATGTGTCAACAAACATTAATTTAAGACAGGCTTTCACATTTTGATATACTGTAAAAAAAAGATTGTTTCCAATGTTTTCTACAGTAATGCTCACAATTTTGAGACCGCTAATCATGATCAAAGCCACATTCTTGTATAAAAGCAATTAGCCAAATGTGGCCGAGAATAATACATTCTCAAAAGGCTTCACAAGATGCTATGCTTCAAATTTGAAAGGAATCCTTTTCATTTCTCCATTTTTTATTTATTAAAAAAAAAAAAAATCAACATTAAAAAATAAATTCCATCACTGTAATTTTTTTTTTAATATTCATTATTTTAATAATTCAGAATGTGTATTGTGGTTTAGCTTTATCTTTTTCTGTACCACTTTCCAGGCCTTTGAGAGCAAAGATCAGCTACGTCCACCATTTATTTTCCTGTCGGCTGATCTACCTTACTGAAGATAGTTTGCATGACTCAACTGTTTTCACAATCCCCCTCCTCTTGAAGAAAATTGTGCAGGGCTTAGAAGAGAGGAAAGCAGATGGCTTAACTCTCTTCAGTTCCCCGTACCTCCATTTACCTATGCTATTCCCATAATAACATGTTCTGCAATATAATGAAAATCCAGTTCTAAAGGGTTGATATATTTGCATTTCCTGATGAGCAATCACATATGGGAGAGTGAGTAATTCAAAAACCAAAATATTATTTTCATGAGAAGTATGCACTTTCTACAGCACCTGTGTTTCCTAATGGATTTTTTTAAAGAATAATTGTTGTTTTCAAACCAGTTTTCCCAAACACAAACATATAATTGTAATTGTGAATTTATTAAAAGCTTTAACAGAACTCCTGCTGAAAAAATTTGCATAAATCAGCATGAATTCCATGTTGATGCTGGTATATGTAACGAATACACAATAATAATATAGATAAAATGTATTTAAGGGGGGCCGGAAGGCCAATTTAGCTCAAAAGGAATGATTAATTGATTTACAATGAATCTTAACCGAATCACTATGGAACCGAGCAAATGACTCGTTTGGAGTTCGTTTGAACGGGCCGTAATTATAACCTTTGCAACGGATATAAATATCCAATCTATAGTGAAGCACTATGTATTAGCAAGGTAACTTTAGATTGAACAGTTCAAGACATTAAATGTGGAAACACAACACAAGGCAATTATCTTTTCAAATATATGAACAAGACTTTATTAGCTAACACATAAAATTAATCTAACGTACGCACACACACATTCATACTAGTCGCGGAAAGGGAAAGAGAGAGAAGGAATGAGTTTTCAGAGTGAGATAAGACATGACCTGAACGAACCATCAACCATTAATTTAAACATTCGTTTTTTAGACAGGTTATTCAATTTACATTAAAGCACCAGTTCAGTTAGAGTCTTGCGTTGCTTTGGGGAATTCCCTTTTTGCCAGTGTTTCCGTTGCTGGGCTGTCTTCTGGGATGGAAGTCTCTGAGCTGCCAGTCACGTGGGTGTTGGCAGGCGAATGAAAGTCTTTGAAGTTGGAAGCGCGTTGCAGGAGAGATGTTTAAAACGAAACTTTGCAGCAATCTTAACTTTGAAACGAGACTTTTACGAAAAAGAAAACAAAGTAAAGAAATGAAAGTAAGACGAGTTACATGGCTTGAATGAGCTGTTTTAACCTTGATCTGATTTGGGTTTTTTGTCTGCTGGTCCACTGCGTTTTCGTTTAAAAACGGAGAATTAAAACGAATACGATCTCCGTCCACAACAGCGTTTTATCTGCGTATTAGAATTGATCTCCGTCCACATTAAAACGACAGATCACTTGACCATTCACCAACACTGGGCATGCGCGCGCCGGTGTAAACAGTGGTTGGCGAATGAGGGAAGGATACGTCATGACTGATAACACCCAATCATAGAGCCGAGCCTGAGCCTCTGCGTCATCGTTTGTAAACTCCTCTGTTTTGTCTCGTCCACACTAAAACGCCCTCCGGAGATTCAAAACGCAAAACGCAGCTGCAGCGTTTCTAAACTTCTCCGTTTTAGGTCTTCGTTTTTCCCGTTTTAGTGTGGACGGGAGGAGCAAACGTAGCAAAAGGTCTCCGTTTTTAAACGAAAATGCAGTAGTGTGGACGGGGCCTAATTTGGTTACTCTGGTCTGTCCGATGTCGTCGTGGCTTCTTGATGATTTTTAGACGACCGCACCAATGATGTTTAGAGAAACGCGCGAACACGCTCTCTTGTTGTTTTCAGAGAGAAGCTCGAACTGAACACTCTCTTGCTGTTTCTAGAGAGAGGCGCGAACTTAACAACTGAACTCTTTTGTTCCTTTCTTCGGGTCTTTAACTTAAAAATTGGTCCGACCTCCCAGAGGAATTTTGACCAATGAGACAATGGCATAATTTTAGGAGGTGGATCTATTCCCTACTTATCATTATCTGTGATCTGATTGGTTCCCAGCACTAGCAGAGAAACAAGAGACCACAGTTTAAACATTATAGATTATTATAATCATACAAAACATTTTACACAGATTTCAATCAAGCCATCTTTTGAATTAAGAGCATACAATCTTACTGATAGTAAGCACGAAAGCACGACTCTTTCATTCACACATCACAATTACATGATTTCTATGTGATCTAAGCATAATAAACAAACACATGAATTGTAGGAACAATAGCAAACATAGAATTGAAGGTAGTTGGATGGTGTTTGATTATAAGTCCATCAGGAATTGTTCTGGGGAAGTCTGAGGTCAGGCAAAGTTCTGCTGATTTCTGTGTTATAAAAAGAGATCTGCGTAACATCTCTGTCCAGGATCAAAGGACCTTTGTGGTCAGGCCTCTTATTTCACAATTTTTGAGCAGATTTTTCTTGGTAAAACATTAACCGGTGCTTCCTGTTTAGGCTTATCTCTTGGGCCTGCGGGCCATAAAAGTCTTCTCTGAGGGGGGGTTTGGCCATCCCGTCCACACGAAGGCGCGTTTCGCTGTATACATACATTTTTATACGTATTGGCGTTTCATCCACACGGATCCGGCGTTTTGGGAGAGTGAAACTGCTATTTTTTGAAACCGGGTCCCAAGGTGGATAAATCTGAAAACGACACCCTTGCGTTTTCGTGTGTACGGCCAATCCGTATATTTTGTGAAACGATGATGTCAAACGACACCCCACGTGTCGACTAGTCAGACAACAACAACTGCCGAACTGCTTGAATAATAATATAATATAATATAATATAATGCGGCAGAAACTTCTGAGCCTCTTGTATTCTTTTATTTATTATTTACTTGAATGTGTTGTTATTTTTTAAGGCCTATACTTTCTGCTTCTGTTGGGGAAAGCTCTGGCTTCGTGTGGACGTGGCCTCCATGTCTGGAGTGCTGGATCGCATTTGAATGAATCCCATGAGAGATGAATTTGATTCATTCGTGTTTGGTTCGCCTCAACGTCGTTACATATTGCTGGCGAGGACAAGTCAAGCAGTTCAAGAAAATCTGAGCTTGTCCACCATCACTCCTGCTTCCCATGCTGGAGACCAGCAAACCCACAACCAGGATCCCATGCTCATCCAAGCATGCAAAACATACCTTTTGGTGACCATTAATGCTTGAGTTTTCAGCAAGGACTTCTTTTGTTGTTGCTGATATTTCTTTTAAATTTAGATATATTTAGGTATTTAAAATTTTGTGGTTTGTTTTTCCTCAACTACAGAACGCTACACAAGGCTTTGAGTGGAAAAATACTTACAATATTGAAAACTTTTTTTCTTTCTATCACAAATATTTTTTCTTTATAGCAGCTTTTTGCAACCACATAATTGTTTTTTTTTTCTTTCAGGAAGAATGCATTTAAGATCCAACACGACATGAGCTCTATCATCTGTGACAGGCTTGTGCAATGCAAGGATGTAAAGGAAAAATGCAAGAGTTGAGTACATTCTGCCGTAAGTATTCATTTAACAATGTGAATTCCATTTAAGAGGATTCAGCTGTGCTCTCAGAAATCCAGTTCATTGAATGAATATACCCTGGATTTCAAACTGACCCTGCCCATTTGCATTCTTGCCCATCAAACTCTCAATCTGAGACTTCTCTAGTGTGGAGGTGCCAGTGGCATTTGACTAGTGTGAATTCGCTTTGCAACCTTGAGCAAAGCTAGAACTGAATTCATGTTGTGACAAAGATCGACTAGTTAAACTCTCACAGGAAAGAATCAAGATGAGGTCAACTATCCATAAAGCATTTTCGTTCACACCAAGCAAACTCCACTCAAATGAATTATGTTGGAAAACCTAATTAGTCACATGGGTTTAAAGGGATAGTTCACCCAAAATTTAGGTGTATATGACATTCTTCTCTCAGACGAATACAATCAGAGTTATATTTAAACATGTCCTGGCTCTTCCAAGCTTTATAATGGTGATGAATTGTTGTTTTTGTTGTGTTAAGTCCATTAAAGTGCATCTATTGATTATAAAAATGATCCACACGGCTCTGGGGGGCTAGTTAAGGCCATCTGGAGTGAAGTGATGCATTTGTGTATGAAAAATATCCATATTTAACAGGTTACAAAGTATAATTCTAGCCTCCTGCCAAAAGATCATACGAAGTCTCACTTACACTTAAAGTGCAACATACCCAACATATGATGTCGGAAGTAGCGTAGTGCGTCATGGCGTAGTGTAAATGTTATTATTATTATTATTATTATTATTAAATATAATGTGGAGGAGTTCATTTATGATAGCTGGATGCCCTTTTATGGACTTCAAAACAGCAATTCAAATTCATTATAAAGCTTGGACATTTTTTATACGTAACTCTGATTGTATTCGTCTGAAAGAAGAATGCCATACACCTATAGGATGACTTGTGGGTGAGTAAATCATGGGCTCCACAAACACAATAATATAACTTGACGCAACATGACGCGATGTTGAAAAAAAAAAAAGACGTTTTTTACGCGCAGTCCAAGAAACGCTCACTTTATCTACTAAATTAGTGCCCTTATGTTGTTTTAAAACATTTTAAATCCTGCATTAACTTTTTATACGATATTTTCGTACAAGGTGATCTATTAATTTAGATTTTTTTTTTACCTGCAATATGCTCTTTAAATATTCGCTATGTCCAAATTTGGTGAAAACATAGCTAGTTAGGTTCTCATCAGTTCCCACTGCTTTTAGTGTAGAGTGGTTAAAATATCAACACTTTCTTTAGAAGAATGATGCTATACCCAGAAGACAGTGTTTGCTTGAACTCTATAATACAAGGTCTGCCTGCAACATGACTCAGTTAGACATTGATTGCTGTCATGTTTCCAAGGTTTTATTTAATTCTTACACAGGGCGTTCTGGAAGTATGAGAGAAAATTTAACAGACAACTTGCATTGCTAGGTCATACAACTATGGATCTGCATTGCTAAGTGCACAATGCACATTAGATAAAGAAGTTTGTTGTAAATGTGAATCTGACATTCCACCCCCACCAAAGCACAAAATTGAGTCTGATTTATTTCCAAGGTCACCAAGCATTTACTCTTGGCTCTGTATTCAAAGAGAAAAGCACGTCTAAGAAAAAGGTGCATTGCATACTGCTCATTATGAAAAGCACTGAAATCTTTCTGTGTAGGTGTGAAAGTACACTGCATTTCCCAGAGATGCTTCTCTTTGAACAGATTAAATAAGCAGTAAGACTGTAGAGGAGATTCTCATGGGAAATATATTTCTCTAATTATTTGTGGAAATGATGGAGGCTGTTTTTGCTCATGTTTTCGACACCTGGCTGCCACTGACTCATCTGTTCTTTTATTTTAATTTCAAATAATAAACAACAAATCAATGGAATGAAGGCTTATTGGGTTGTGGCGTGCCTCAATTAAAAATATATATTTATAATCAAAATAAATCTGTGCAAATGCACATTTAAAAGAGCATTTAAAAGAGGCATGCTGTGTGTTTACACCACTTGTTTGTTTGTTCATTTTTAATTTACATGTGTTCCTTGAATTTTAAAATAAATTAATAGCAGAAAGCAAAGTAGTTCTTGAAAAATGCGTGGGGAAGAGTTAAGACCAATTCACTACACTTCTCACACTCTGTTCCTACCTTACGAATGACAAGAGGAAATAAATGGTGTACTCTACTTTGGATGGTTTAATTAAGGGGACACAGGCTGACACATGCTCACAGATGCAATTTATAACCTGAGGAAAGTCCAACCTCTCAGTGTTGGCTCGGCCAATAAGGAGGGTGGAAGTCCCAGACGGGAGTTTGGGTTTATGGAGTTTGGTGTTAGCCGATGAAGAAACTATTAAAGATTCTTGTAATACTAATATGTTGTTGTTATCGACATATCATGTACACAGTCCTTTCGATCTTCAAAGTACCAGGTTATAGAGACCAAATATGCCAAACATATGATTCTGGTTAACCATAGTATGCAAAGTCTGAATCGTTAAACCCATTACGTTTAAGAAGACAGACCAAACAACATAAAGGGAAATCATGTGATGGAACATTGGATAGAATTTATCACATGGTTATACCTATATATATATATATAGAGAGAGAGAGAGAGAGAGAGAGAGAGAGAGTGTATAGGATTAAAAGGGTTAATTTCTTCTTCTCAGCAAGAATTAAGAAAGAGTCACTCTCTGGAAATTCCGTTGGGTCGTAAAATTCATCAGTCTTGTAACAGAACACAGAGTTCTGCCAGTGTTGACTTTGTTTGTGGGAGAAGTTTAATAGAGAGTCCGTGTATGTGTGTGTGTGGTGTACACAACGTGTGTGTGGATGGTCCCTGGGGAAGATTCCTCTAGTCCCAGACACGTTGGCACCATTTTAGACTTAGATTGTCACGAGTTCTGATCTGCATTCGCGAGTCTAAAAGCTTTGGCGATTTCAGAAGGAATGTGCATTATTTGTGTTCAGATGAACCATAATTCTGATAGATACGTGCGGCCCAGATACCCCACAGAGAGCTGCAGAGAATATTGGAAACCTGCTAAATAAATAATCCACAGCAATAATCCAGCACCACCGATATACCATTCTTCTCTAGCCTGGGTTTCCCCATACTGCCTTGCCGTAGCGTGATTTTATTCACACTGCTAGGTAGTCTGGATACCATGGACCAAATTTTTGCCTCATCTAGGGAACCAATCACAGAACGAGGAGGGAGCAGCAAGACGATGAAGACGTCACACGTCACACGAAGACGTCGCATGCGACACACCGAAGCAGTTTGTTTATGCCTATGGATCCAACATGGCAGCAGACGCGAAGATACCTTTCAATGCAGCATTACGGCCGTTTCACACTGCAAGCGTGAGCGGCACTTGAGCAGCGCTGGAAGCGTTTGTACAGTGTCAGAGGAGCAGCTCCAAAGCTTAACAAAGTTCTTAATTCTTAACAAAGACAACTATACATTTGTTTTTATATGTTGGTAATTTATAACATTGATAGTCTTGAAAGTTTGTAATGGGGAGGTGTACAACTTTCGCATAAAAATGTTAAACAACAAAACAATCCAGAAAATGGTTCCAATCTATTAGTTTCAGTCATACCTTCAATATGTTTACAAGCAATGCAACTCTACAGATAAAAACAAAAGACATAAATAAACCACACACTCGGGTTTGATTTGGGTTCTGCTAGCCTATGTAGCTGTACTGTATGTGTGTGTGTGGTACATAAACTAAAATGTTTATATACAGTATAATATTTTCTGCCTAGTTTACTTTAGTTATATATATATATATATATATATATATATATATATAAAACTTTCAACCAAACTGAATAATTAAAAACTATTTTTTACCTGGTAGCCTGTATTCACATATAGCGCCTAAAAACGTGTAGAAAACGTTCGCATTCTCCTTTTTCCAAAGCGCTAGGGCGGTTGCGCTCCGGTTGGTTCTTGTCACCTGACCTACTGTGCACTTATGGTGCGCTTGCGGCATTCTGAAAAGTTGAGATGTTTTTATCTCGATGCGCCGTGGAAGCGCTTGAAAAAAAGGAGCGCGTCGCAACGCGACTGCGTCGCTTCCATTTAGAACGCGCATACCGCGCACCTACATTTGAAATTACGAACTTGAGCGTGCAAAAGACACAAAATCTTCTATTTTTTATTTATTTATTTTATTTGGCCACTCAAGTTCTTGTTAAAACTCACTAGACATGCTTATTCTGTGTATTTTGGACACGTGTTGTGTGAAATCATATTCATTTTTGTCCATTAAAAGTGTGTTTTCACTTTAATTTAGCGTGAGCAGTGCAGCAAAAACAGATTTGACGCCAAAACTCCACTTCACTGCTGCTCACGCACTGCTCCTGCTTCCGGTGTGAATCATCGATTAACATGTACGCCGGAAAAATATGCGCCAAAACGGCCGTTAGATACGCGCCATCGTGTACACATAATTCTTGGACCAATCGTCTTCTTCCTCGTCTAATTTCTGTCGCTCCAGATGCGTCATCTGGTATTGAAACGATAGGCTATGACCTACGTACAGGCACATTTGATAAACATTACTAACACCCAATAAGAAAATTAACACGTGGTTCCCAGACCCAAGTCTCAATGAGACTTGGGTCTGACGTTAGCCAGGCTAATTCTTTTCCCTACCTAGTAATAAAAGCTAGTTTAAAACATTTGCAGTTTGATTTTTGTAATGCAGTCTCATTTGTCAAGAATCGTATGTGTCCATGCGTTTAATTGTAGCTAGTATTTAACTACACCAAATTACTGATTCAATTCTTCAGTGTGATGATGTAATTAACGGTGAATACTTGTTTGAGAACAAAACTCAAATTACATTTATCAGACACTTTTATCCAAAGCAACTTGCATTGCATTTCAAGGTACACAATTACATTCCCTGGGAATCGAACGCATGACCTTGGCATTGCATGCGCCAACGCTCTATTGTTTGAGCTACAAGAAAGTTCTATTAATTCTAGAAAATTAATTTATATGTTTATTTGTATGTTATTTTTTTAGTCATGCTCAGGCTTTTTGTTTGAATTTTCACTTTGCCGTCACAGAAATTTCCAATAATAGTACTGTAAAAAAAAACTATTGTAAAATCTTTAGAGTGGAATTGATTTTGTGATTTTTTTAATGACTTCAGAAATGCCAAGCTAGCAGTGTTTGCTATTTAAACTACTAGTCCATTTTATTTGATTTTCTTCTGGTTCACAAAAGCTTGACTAGGCTACATTTAAAATGTTAAAGCTTTTGATAAGCAAACTTGAGAAATTCATTTTCAGTCCTGCCTGGTATTCTGTATCCAAGGTCTTCTCTCTTTAAAAATGTTTTGTGGACTTGCAATGAATTTTTTTTCGAGGGCCAATTTAAATACTAGATCTATTTTCAGCGAAACCATCAACAATCCCACTAATTTCTTTCTTGTTTTATAAAGGGAAATATAAGTCTTTGAGAAGTCTAAGACCGATGTCCTCAAAAGATGCATGTGCATATTGAGAGGCCAGGAAATCGATGACAAATGACTTCCAGAGCTGACCTTCAACAGCAGCTGTTAATAAGCAGTCTGAGAGTATTCAATCACTTCACTCCTCCATCATTTTGGAGGTAATAAAAAAAATCATGGACAAGTTCAATGTCTCCTTGAACTCAACTGATTTGAAACACAATAGGATATTATCAAGTTCTTGGTCTAAGATGTCTAAACAAACTTCCTAACATTGTCCAGGAAGCAGACACACTCGGTCAGTTCAAATCTAGACTAAAAACACATCTCTTTGGCCTAGCATACAAATTCAAAATTAGGCTGCATACCCAGGTGAAAAGGAAATATATTTAAATTGTACTTATTTTGATATACTTAATGTATTTTAAGTGTACCGTATTAAATATGTATTAAATGTGCTAAATTGAAACAACTTCAAGTATATTAAGTGTATTTTAATATGTATTTAAGTTCAATTTTAAGGTAATAGTAATATATTTTATTATACTAAATTGTGCTAAAATGGAACCATTTTAAGTACATTTAATGTAATATAATAGCACTTATTTAAAGTGTATTTTAATACACTTTAAATCGACTTTAGAAATACAGCATTAGTATATTTTTAGCTTCACATTAATGCGTTCTAAGTATATTTTAAATATAATTTCAGCTTATTAATAATGTATTAGTAGAACACTTTAGGACCCACTATTAACATATTAAAAATATATTTTATCCAAAAACCATTTAATATAAAAATAATATATATATTTTTTTTTTTTTTCAAAATTTAAAAATTTTAATATTTTTATTAAAAATACAGTTAAACATTTTAATTCAACAAAACAAATATTTCTACAAAACACACAAACACTCTTTGAAAGAAAAAACTTTAATGCACTACATCAGTAAAGCATTATGAAAACTAAACAAAATACATTGACATAAAATGCATTGATTTGCAGAGGTATTAAACAGAACAAAAAATAAATAAATAAATAAATAAACTAACTAACTGAAAGGAGTAGTTCACTTTAAAAAAAAAACTTTTGCTGATAATTTACTCACCCCCATTTCTTCCAAGATGTCCATGTCTTTCTTTCTTCAGTCGAAAAGAAATTAACGTTTTTGATGAAAACTTTCCAGGATTTTTCTCCATATAATGGACTTCACTGGGAACAAAACGGTTCAAGGTCCAATGGCTAACAGTCAATTTGTCGTGAAAGCATGAGAATTGGCTCAATTGCGAGAGTCTCGTGCTGAATGCTTGAGAGTTGTCAGCCCTGACAAATCTTTTTTCGAGTCAATTCATTCATTTCGTTCGTTGAATGAACCTAATGACTCAGAAAAACATTTGTTAATTTTGATGAACGAGTTCGAATAGGAGAGTCATGAACATGCATAACAGAACAGAGCAAGGCGACCATTTGAGCTTATAAAACTTAAACGTTGTTTTTTTTTTTTTAAATGACCGATCGTTTCGCTTGATAAGACCCTTATTCATCGTCTGGTGTCGTTTAAAGCCCTTTGAACAGTTTGCACAGAAACTGTCTTTTGGACCTTGAACCGTTTGGTTCCCAATGAAGTCCATTATATGAAGAAAATCCTGGAATGTTTTCATCAAAAACCTTAATTTCTTTTCAACTGAAGAAAGAATGACATGGATATCTTGGCATGGGGGTGAGTAAATTATCAGCAAAAGTTTTTTTTTTTTAAGTGAACTAATCCTTTAAGTCAAACAAAGTGAAATGCAATAGCAAAAAGTAAAGTGGCCAAGTCGTGAGTAAAAAGAGAAGTTTGTGACTTGTTCAGTCTGCCATAGACTCTTTTGGGGACATCAGAACCACTGAGGGAAATCTGGAAAGAATAAATAAAACAAGCATTAGTATAAACTTGTTCATTTATAATTCTAATAAAAAGCTGTCACTTTGTTACTTAATTCAGAACACTTAATGCACAAAAAGTCAGATATAATTATTATAACAAATAGGATTTTTCTTTATCATAAAGAATTTTCTAACCATTTCTGAGGTTTCAGGAAGACACAGCTCAGATGATCTTGGGCTTGAGCTGAATGAACCTCGTTTCATGGACTCCAGGGCCTCTTTGAGAGATGCTAATATCCCTGGAAGCTCTACAAGAAAAAATAAAATTGCATGTTATACAAAGTTAAGGCAGAACAAACACTAGTTCTTCATATATAATTTGTATTTTGTTTAAATGATTTAATGAACCATTACTGTAACTTCCACGCTATTATTAAAGTAATTATTCATTATTAATAAAGACAGAACATTCTATTGAAAGTTACAAGTTGGTGACAGCTGATAACGACTTGATTAAATGTAAAAAAGCTGAATACCACACATAAAATCATATGAATCAGTCCCTCGAGAAAAACACGATTATGCGATTGCATAATTCAATGCATAATCAGGCAAAATACATATTCATGCGGGGGACGCAATTTTTCAAATATCTGTTAATATATAATAGGTCACTTAGCTACTTAGCTGCTACATGACACACTATTGACTGTTTTTGTTGTTTTTCACCAACAAAAAGTTACAAATCAAGAGGATCAACTACTACTTACTCGACTTGACCTCATCTACTCACAGGTTTAATAAAAAAAATGTCTTTGCAATGTGCAAATTCCTTGGCTAGGCTAAATATTAAATATAAAATCTCTCATTTCATTATTTAACATCGTTTTAATTTCTCAGTGCAAGATATTTAATAATTGGTTTTGTGAAAGCTTATAGTTGGTGATTACAACTCAATTTATTTATCGAATTGACATGAAAACTGACAGCCTACTAATAATTAATTAGATTTTACTATGAATTAAATATCACAAATGTGTAAGTTTTATTAGAGCTTAAAATATATTATAATATTTAAAACACAAGACGTTACTTAGGGACAATCAAGCCTGTTGTGTAATCACCTAAATAACCTTTTTTTCTGCAAACACAGTGTGCAATGTTTTTATAGTTGTTTTATGTCACTGTCTAGATCTATAACATTAAGTTGATAGACGTCAATGGATAGACGATAACTCATGTCAAATAGACAGAAACGCAGTAATCCACAGAACATCGACATCAACTTCTGAAAGTATTTTCTAAACCCAAAGTTAGAATAAAGCCAATTATACTAATCACTTAAACTAATAAACTTACCACCAAGAAGTAAGATCTTTTCTGGCAGTATCTTGCTCTGTCCATGTCGTGGCGGCGCACCTCTGCGTTGTCCTCTTCACTGCTAAATTGTTCGCGGGAGCTGACGACCTGGTAATCTGCTCGTGTGTTCTCTTAATATTAAATCGGTGCTATCCACATTCACTAGGTCAGAGTCAGTGAAATAACAAAGCAAAATTTGGAAAATACATGATTTCTGTTGAAATATCCGAAGCTATAATGGAATACCACAGACAGTCAGTACCGCTGTCCGCGCCCCGCCCAACATGTAAGTTCAAATGGCAGTGTGTGATTGGACAATTGCCGGCAAGCTTGTTTTGAAAAGATTGGCTCTGATTGGTCCAAATGAATGCAGCTGGAAATACTAACTAACTAACGGCCACAAAAAAAGAAACAACTCTGTTAATATAAACATAACATGCTTTATAAACAGTTTTTTTTTATTCATTTTGGCTAAACAAATGTAAGAGTCAAGCTTTAACAAATTTATTTTGTTTTTCTAGAATGTACACCTGATCTTTTATGTTGATGTGTGCAAGTACTGGTATTCAGTTTTGTGGGAAAGACTATTTGATTAATTAATGCAGAAGTATAGAAGTGCATTACTGCAATTTTTAAACTTTATATATATATATATATATATATATGTATATATATATGTATATATATATATATATATATATATATATGTCTCATTTGTTTTTCACAATATTTTTTTAAAGCAGGGCTGAAGCACATGCTACAGTATAACATAAATATTAAAAATATATTGCTCTAGTCCTATACAAGGTTAAATAAGTTATAAGGTTACAAATTGCTATACACACAAAGTAAACACAAAAATTACTTTAATTTAGCAACAAGTATGCTTTCTGTAAATACACTAAAATTTCACTAAAACTATGTTTGTTTTTAGCATATTTCTAAAAGTGTAATTAAGTGTATATTTATTAGCATTGCATTTCTAGTAGAACATTTTTAAATACAATTAAAATATGTTTGTATTTAGCATATTTCTTAAAAATGTAATTAAATACCAATGTACTTCTAGTACACTTTTTAGAAACATATTTAAAGCATGATTGTCATTAGCATATTTATTAAAAATATAATTAAGCATACATTTATTACCAATGTACTAATAATATACTTTTTAGAAATACATTAAAAGTATGCTTTTCTATAGTGTATTTCTTAAAAGTGTATTTAAACATATATTTATTACCAATGTAGTTCTAATATACTTTTTAGAAATACATTTAAAGTATAATTATCATTAGCATATTTATTAAAAATATAATAAAGCATACATTTATTACCAATATATTACTAATATACTTTTTATAAATACATTAAAAGTATGCTTTTCTATAGTATATTTCTTAAAAGTGTATTTAAATATATATTTATTACCAATGTACTTCTAGTATACTTTTTAGAAATATACTAAAATGCAATAAAATAAATTTTTAGTACACTTTAAATAAGCATGTTGTAAATACAAATGTATTATAAACACACTATTTGTATTTCAAATATATTTTTAATACATTTAATACAACGTCTTTTTCACCTGGGTAGTTTAGATCAGCCAGAACCGGGAACACGTCCCGTAAATCCTGATGTACTCGGTACCTCATAAGAAGGATGCCGTCTACGCTAATATTAGTCTCTCAGTTTATCCCGAGGGACCCTCTATGGTGGACCTGTGCCTGGACCCATACCAGCTCATCCTTAAGTGCCGGCCTCATCGACACGACAGCCATCGTTACTCATCCTCAACAACTCATCTCCAAACCGACGTGATTACTTCGACTTCCAAACAGACGGAAATGGAAAAATTCTCTTAATGTTTCGATCCAATTTGTTTTGTAATCACTGTTCGTTCGTTGGCCAGAGGAGAAATTTGCGCCCGACGCAAGTTTAAACGGGGTTGGTCTGAAGTAGCTTCATTATTCATAGTTGTGGTTTGGGCGTAACGGAAACAAACCAATATGAGTAAAATAATAGCATCTGAAAGTACGCGCAACCAGAGTGTTTTCTGGAACTGCAAAATAGCACCAGGGATTGTTTGCGCCAAAACACGCCTCCTTTTTGCGCCGACCCGCCCAGGGAGCGCAAGTTCATTTCCTAGTTTACCGACGTGCGTCAGTGGAGGAAAAGTTCACTTTCCGCTGGTGCAAAATATGAATGATAGATGCGTCAGTGTACAAAGTCATTTGCGCCGGGTGCAAGATAGGGCCCCCAGTGTCTTCATTCACCATGTCACAGACATTACCAGAGAGCTGTTGGTCTGCGTATGACGAATTGACACAAAGGTTGTAGGAGTCAAGTTGCACATAGCTTATTTTCTGATTGTTTTCTGATTGCTCTTTCACAGTTTCTTTCACAGACTGATAGGAGATATGACGTAAAGGCAGAAGTTTTCTTCCTGCAGTTGTGTAGCACTGCCCCACTGATATAGTCATTTGTAAGCAAGGCAGGATCAGACACTTTCATTTCTTTTTACACAAGTAACTGCAGAGCTCTTTCCTTAGCAGATCATGCAGCAGCTCTACCAGAGCAGCATAATCGATAACCTTTGAATACCAGATGGTCAATCCCAAGAGGGATTGTATAATGTATGTATCTTGAGGGGGAGGAGCATCTATGACCGCCACCGCATGGTCAAGGTCTGGGTGAAGGCCAGGAAAACTAGCAGCAAGTCAGAGATTGCATGTTTTTCTTTCTAAAGTTGTACTCTGACTCTTCCATCTTGAGTATCATCCACTCTCATGTAAGTCACCTTTATTTGTATAGTACTTTACTGTAGTAAGAGTAAAATTATTCATTGATACAAACAGTTAAAGAACAATTTAATAGAAATGAAAAAAATTGTAGAAACATTTTAGTAGAAACTGAAACAAAAAAAAACCTGACTTGATGAATTATTTACAATTCATTAATTTCAACTGAAAAAAAAAAAATATATATATATATATATATATATATATTTTATCTCAGCTAGTTGCCAAGGCAATATTTCTCATTTTCATTTAGTTTAACTTGCTTTTATCAGCAATGGGTTGCAAAAAGGCAGAAATCAAAGAGCTAGATCTATTCGCAAGCAATTTTCTTTTTAATCTAAATGAACTGATAAAAGAAAGGAACACACTTCTCAGGAAAACAGAAACAGAATAACCACAATGTACTAGGCAAGATCTAAGAAAGACTGAAACAAACACAGGGCCAGGAACATTAGGGGTTGAATGAGATAATTATCAAGACACAGGTGTAACTCATGAGGGCCAGTCAAAAGCCATTGCAACAGGAGAGCATAAACAAAGAAAACACGAGAAACTGAAACGAAAACAGTGCAAAACTAAACCATTTCCAAACAAAAACTGAAAACTTTTTATGTGTTTTTGCTGTACATTTACATTTCAGGAGCCTGAAAATGTAAACTTTTGAAAACGTGCTTCAAAGTGCACATTTTTGAAGACGATATCGTTAGCTTCTCTGTGTAAACTACAAAAACGCGTAATCGCGTATTGTGAAAATTTCGTATTCAGTCTATATAGGCGAATGCTGTTTCTTTACAATGTGACATCGCCAACCACTGGCCTGGTATGAATAATACAGCATTTTTTGTAATTTTGTTAAAGGCTGTATCAGCAATTTTGGGTGACGTCACTTCTGTTTGTGTTCGAAGCGAGATCCCAAACAAACTAAGTTAGCTCACCCGAAGCTCGTTCTCTTCTTGGGGATTGCTTCTTCCATGTTAAATGTATCTGGTCTGTTGATAGCATAGGGTTGATAGACGCTGGCTTATTCTTCAGCTATGACTTCGCGTGTAGGCGCCATGTACGAGCGCAGAAACAAACAACACTCGCCCCTGTCGGTGATTGGTTAGAACAGTTTATTTCAGTGCAGTCTCATCCTAGACGTCATATAACTGACGTCTTGGGACGTCTTTTGACCATACGTCATTATCCGCCTTTTTAGGGCCCCCTTAAATGTCGGTAGATGACGTTATCGGATCCTAACTCTACCCCAGACCTAAACCTAACCCTAAACCTACCCCGTCACCTAACTGACGTTAAAGGTAAAGCGTCAGTTGTATGACGGCCCGGGATCGCCATCTACCGACGTTTAAGTGGGCCCTAAAAAGGCGGATATTGACGTACGGTCAAAAGACTTCCCAAGACGTCAGTTATATGACTTCTTGGGATGAGACTGTGTTATTTATTTTTGTACCCATTTGTTTTTGTGTGCACATCTCAGAGCCTAGGCTGCCTACAGAGACACGTTTTTTTTGACAGCCTGCTTATGAGCGGGCAGCTAGCGGATCGTTAGGAAAGATTACATGAATGTGATCGTTTTTGTTTGGGCCTAAAATCGCTGATAACGTTTAATTTTATTTATTTATATATATATTTTTACACTTTTTTACTGAAATTTTTATGTGGACCCCAGTTTGAAATCCCCTGTGATATGTAATATATGATATGTTTGATGAAATAAT
The DNA here is from genome assembly GCF_016745375.1 of Pimephales promelas. Next base: position 31,722,450 of record NW_024121321.1, on the reverse strand, counting down.
GTTCATTTAAAGGTGCATTGTACAAGTTTTTGCAGCGAACAATCGAAAATGAAAGCTTTAGCATAAGTTCTGCAAGGAAGACTTAATTACCGCGTCACTTGTTACCTGTATCCACTTATGATTGTATTATTATGGAAACACATCCATGATCAATATAAGTTATTACTTTGTAGGATCCCATTTGAGCCCTAGAGCAGACCGGAGATCTCTCTATTTGTTGAAAGCCTTCCTAATGTTGACTCTTGTCTTATTCCGACGCCTGGCACTAGACAAAAGTTTTATTGTCTTTGTCTTACGTGGAGTTTGCATTGTGGTTTGGAATGAACTACAAGCCGGTCCCTTTGAATCCATCTTCAAGTTTTGTTAAGAGTTGACGCTCGAAAGTTTTGTCGCTCGAGTTGTCTTTGCTGATACGGAGAATAGCGGTGAATACACAAACCTTCCAGACATAGCCAGGCGAGCATGAACGCGCATGACGTCAATCCCTCTGATTTATTTTACTGTACAGGATTATAGAGGCATTCGCAGTGATCAGAGAAGGACTCAGAGAAATGGGTTAGAAAAACGGGTATTTTTAACATTGAATGTTGCGCAATGAACCTTTAAACAATTTAAAGATTACATTTTACTATATATTTTTTACACAGTTTCATAAATGGTTTTACAATTGCTAATGGTGTCTGAAGAGAAAGTGTTTGAATCTGTTATAAGAAATTTAATTAAGCTCAGAAAAAGTGTCATCACTCCAGTTTGTTTATGTTTCCCCAATGGGCATTAAAAGCACATTTATTATACAGCATTTGTTACACTTGTGTTGTGTAAGGATGTCGCAGGGAAGCTCCTCAATTAATGCATTGTTTCATCTACATTTATTTTTAAATAATTAGTCTGTGCAAAAGATTCAGAAGCTCTAATAGACCCCATGGGATATGGGCTCTGTTATGTAAAGCATTGATCCAGGCACTTGCATTTTCCAAAATTAATTCTCTTTAGTTCTCCAAGCGCAAACATGACATCTCACCACAATTATTTCGAGCAGAAAAACTGATCTGATGTACCAGTATTTAAAACATTACTTGAGGAAATGTTATGCATGTCTTTCTCCAATATCCTGTGGTTTCCTGGCAGCAGAAAGCATGAGTTTTCCGTGTGCTTATTCTCATATCATTGATCCCTTCAAGGTTAGTGGCCTTGCAGAAACCTTCCCTGACTCCCCTGCAAAGAGACAAGAGCAGCATCAATGCCGCAAAAAGCACTGAAATGGATGTCTTTTTCCTAATGCGCAAACTATCTAATCAATTCACAAGACCACTGTTGATCCTTTGCTGAACGACAAGGACGTGATTGATTTTAGGCTTGTTAGAAGCACAACAGAGAGCTGATCCATGAAAAGTACAGCATAAACCAAACAGAATTACTCTATTATTACAGTTCAGCAGTTTCGTCTTGTTAATCAATCAGAGATGCAGTCATTAGCACGTGGTTATGAATATAATAAGGCCCAGTTATTGATGCTGTGCTCCCCGTCTGCATGATTAACACATCATTTCCCACATGAATTAATGGGTAGGGATTATTTAATAACTCAGACAGAAATTACATTTCTGGCATTTGCAGAAAGGAAGAACAAGGCATAGTGCAGGCAATTTTTGTGTTTAGGCAGAAAAGCACACTTTTCTGAAGGTTGTTAAATTGTTTGGAGCCAAAAAAAAAAAAACAGGTCTGAGAGAACAGACAATTAAGAAGGGATTTTTAATAAATCTATACATCTCATCTTGATCTATATCTGAAAAGTATGATAAAAATATGTGAATTGGTTCTGGCTGATGGAGTGTGTCACAGACACTTCTTTCTGAGCAGGCATTAATTAACATTTAGATGTAATTCAGGTCAAGGGAATGGGCTCCTTAATTTGTGGAGAAATTATACAGGTCAAAAGAGGGTCAGCGAAAGGTTGTGAAATTTAAATATAAGAACACAGCCGCCAACAGCAGTCATCAGGGTCCAGGCTTCACTGATGGGTTTGATAAAACAAAAGTTTGCTTTCATAAAGGCATAATAGTCACAAAAAAAATATTTGAAAAAGATTTTGAAAAATATTATACCTAAAAGGATTTATTATATGCCTAATGTGTATTGGTATTACAGCCCATTATCTGTTATTTACATTTAGTACACAAAAATATAGGCTACATTTTGTAATGCTTGAAGGATTTTAAGAAATAAGTGTTCCCTATCAAGGCTACAGAACTTCGCCATTACGCATGTCGTATTTGGGAACTCCTCCCATACTTTACATCTGCTGAAATCTTATAGGCTAACGCCATGCCAAGCTGGCCAATTGACGCAAATATGCGAATACTGATTTTAAAAAGGCAGAAATGATTCCTACGAATGGATCCCCAGCTGCAACCAGTAATGTGGCATGGTTGTGATTAGAGGTTCTTTCACATTTAAATACAAATGAGCTGATTCGTTTGGATCAGATAACTCATCTATAGAGAGATGGAGTAATTGTTATAGAGGCTTAGCAGAAGACACAACTTGGCGACTTAAGAGCAGCACTCCCACACCTCATCTATTAATTCAATTGCTAACATTAATAACCTTGATTTTAAATCATAGACATATACACTAGACCTCACCTTGGCTACGGCAGTTCATTGGAACGAATGCGTCAATAGAGCCGCCATCTTGAAACAGGGGAGCCCCTCCACTTTAATGCATCAGACACAGGTCTAACAGAAATAAAAACACCATAAATCATCATTAATGCGATTTTTCTTGTGTTTTTGGTTTGTTCCAACGGTCAGACATGTATTTATCATTGATTCCAGAAAGAAAAAAAAAATAATAAAAAACATTCTTCCTAGTTCAGATTTCATCCGTGAACATCATACGCTGCACAAAAGTCCGCCACCATCAATGAATTCGAAGTAAAGGCAGAGATAGCAGCGTTACCTAGCTACTTCCTATGACAAGAACCCTGTTCCAAGATGGCGGCGCTTTTGACACATGCTTAGAACCCCAAGGTGAGGTCTAGTGTATATGTCTATGGATTTTAAATGAGCAGAATAGTGTAAGGGACTGATGGGTCAAATTAGACCTTAAAGAAGAGTGACAAAGTAACACAACATATTAAAGCAATATTGTAAATTTATGTTTAAGTTTTTTATATCCACGTTTTTAATTATTATTTTGAGGTATTGCACGTTAAATAACACAATATTTCAGTTTGTTCCTATTTCGCAGTGGTGCTTGGGTAGAAAACTGAGTGCAGAAAGTGCATATCAGGTGTCATAACTATACCAGAACCTATAAACTTAATCTCAACCTAAATATTTTCTGAAGTAATATATATATATGTATATATATATATATATATATATACCAACTAGGGTTGGGTATCGTTTGAATTTGAACGATTCTGATTCCGATTCCGATTCCTTGTTTCGATTCCGGTTCCTAACGATTCTCGATTCCGATTCTTTTAAGAGGCAGGGTCAAAAAAGTTTAGCTAACCTTGCTAACCAACGGCCTTTCTGAAGGAAATAATCCTTTCTGAAGGAAATACTCCTTCTGTAAAAATACTCCTTTTGTCACAAATTTTGCATTTTGCCGAGATTTCGTTATTTTTAGAAAAGTGAAGCCACACTTACCGACGTAAGGTACTCATGTTCGACTCGCGTGGTTATGCCAACACTTCCGGTAGATGCTTCTTCATTGGTGTTGTTCAGCGGTTTCTTCTTCCGCTCGACGGACTGTGAATATCGAAACTAGGAATCGAAATTTTAACTTTTGAACGATTCCGGGAAAAGCGAAAAGTTAGTCTCGGTTCCAATTGATACTCGATTCTCGATACCCAACCCTAATACCAACCTAGTTTTATCTCTGGTTAGATGGCTGAATAAACTTTCTTTTTGAAGGCAGGCACTGATCAACATCTGGGAGACATGACATGTACAGTCCAACAGCGCTGGGGCGTTTTACTTGCTCATTCCAGACAAACTATAAGTCTGTTTTTATGAGTGAGTCATTGAATCATCCATTCAACCAATTCATTCAAAAACACATTGAATATAAGTGGTTGAATATAATAATGAGTCATCGAATGACCCACGAACAAAACACTATTATTGTGTTTCAAATCTGTATGGTTTTATGCAAAACCCCAAATTATATTTTTTAATAACATTGGGGTTTAACATTTACATTTTTCATAATGTCTTCTTTTTTATTTCTTATTTTTCTACAGAAAAAAAATTCATAGAGGTTTGAAATGACACAAGGGTGAATAAATCATGATATGTTTTTATTTTCTTTGTTTTACTGTGTAATGTGTTTTCAATTTCTTATCACTAAAACACTATTTTTTATACAATTATAAAATAGAGATGTGAATGAATTTAAAGAGCACAACCAATAACATGTTGGATATTTCTGCATTGTTAGTACTGTCAGAAGAATTGCTTGCACACATCATTGATTCCTGCGGGAGAGAAATGCACCGTATTTAAGTGACACCTACGTGATTTTCCTTTGAATACATTCTTTTGTCCACATCTTAATCATTTCCTATCATTTTCAAAGTGAATATTTTCAGTAGTCCCAGCACTCGATACATCCCCACGTGAATGACGAACACTGTCTATGTCACTGGAAGCCAAATTTATGCTCATCTTAGTACAGCATTTAAGGCATCTTTTTCAAAGTAAAAGAGCAGTGGCACCCCACGGGTGTTGTAACATTTCTCTGAACAGTTCTGATGCTTTCATTCTTGCCCTGAATTATCTTAACACTACTTTTAAAGCAATCAGTCACTGCAGTTGCAGAAAATGGGCCAGAGCAGTTTCGATACAGAGTGTAGATACAGTACAGAGTAATGGACAATGTGCCGTATGTGTGAAAAACAAGAAATGGCCAATCCTTCTGCTGAAGAATGAACCCTGTCTGACTGAGGTTAACAACGGAAAAGTGGGATCATTTTTGATTCAGAACTGAGCGCTGACAAAAGCTTTCAATCTTTAAACGTTAGTGATCACATAACCCTCCTAAAGCAATATAGCCTATATATAGGCTATACAATATATAGCCTACAATCATTTGAAGTAGGATTAACATGATATATATATATATATATATATATATATATATAGATGTATGTTTGGGAAGCAGACACACTTTGTCAGTTTAGAGACTGAAAACACATCTCTTTAACCTGGTATACACATAACACAACATCAATTTCTATAATTCAAATGATAGAATTAATAGGTCAGCAGGAACCTGGAATACTTCCCCATAACACCTGATGTGCTCGATATATCACAAAAAGAATGGCATCTTTGCTAATATTAGCGTAGATTGGGGATCGGATCCAGATCAGATGATTGACCTGCGCCTGTACATGACCACATTGCATGCAGCCCTGAAGTGTCAGCAGAGACTGCATCAATCCCCTATCTCCTCATCGACAGGACAAAGCGGGTTTTTTTTTTTTTACGATAAATGTTCACAAGGACCTGCGGAAATGACTAAAAACGCTGTATCATGCGTGCCAGACCAGTAAATTTTTAAATCACACAATTTCAATAGATTTCACAACTGGAAGAGAGACATATGCAGTTTTTTTTTTTTTGTTGTTTTTTTTATTCTCTGAATCACAGATACAAACATTTAAGAAATGATCTTAGGTCAAATGTAGGACTTTTTCTGCACAATATTTTATAAATGAGGCCCCTGATCTTTAAAAGTCAACTGTGAGAATAATTATGCATACATTTAATAAAATAGACATTAAAAACTCTACAGATTAGTGCTTAATAACTGTCTCCACTGTACAATGAATGAACGTTAATCTTAATTCAAGTTTCATGTTAAGAATTCTTTGCTTATGGAGAAAATAATAGGACTGGTCCAATTTTTTCTAATGTTTCTGATCGAATTTCCCTTAAAAAAAAAAAAAAAAAATTTGGTCAGCATCAAGGTTGGTTTTAAGTGCTGCAAAACAAAGACATGGAATTTTTATAGCCATGTATTGGAAAGACTCTTTTGATTTTACATAACATTATTGCTTTATTGTTTTTCTACCCGTGAAAAAATCTAATTAAATTAATTAAATTTTTGGATGTTTGGTGTTGGCTAATCTTTTAGCGGCATCCTTAGACTTCAGCTTTCTCTCAAAAATAATTAAGTTCGATTTTAAACCTGCTAATGAATGAACTCCATAAATGTGGCTTCATTAATTAAAGTTGGTTTTCAATTAGTTTAGATATATACATGGGAATAACCTCCATTTTAACATTTTTTTTTTCTTCTTAGCTACTCTCAGCCAGGAAAGAGTTCTGCATTATGTAAACAGCAGTGTTGCTAAACCATGCAAACTCATTTTCATATACTCTAAATGGGAACAACATGCATGTATCATCTGATTTTTTTTTTCTGATATTCTAAATATTCAATTTTACACTTTCATGACTGAAGCTATTAGAAACCTAGGTGCATTTCAGTGCTGCGGTAACCATGGAGACTGCAGGATCCACTGATGTTAGGCCAGCTTTATTCTTCAGGATTACACCTGAGGTTTATGCATTTCTTTCTTTCTTTTTTTTTTTTTTTTAAATAATAGGAACACATACACTCAATTTGTTCTGCTATTAGACTATTATAGTCTATTGATCATTGTGTGCTAAATATTTTATGGATGTAATAGACTATCTGAAGAAAAAGTCTGAAAAGTATTACTGGTATTACTTGTCCTATAGTTCTTCTGTGATACTTTCAATCTGAATACCTTTACAGCTTTCCTTTAGCATAGTTATATATCCGTTTAGGAAAAGAATAAACAAAAGAGGACTGTCGGACACCAATGGCACAGTCAAAATACTCAGTTAAACCATCAATTCCTTTCACACATGATTTAAGTTCAGAATATATAGATTTCAGTACACCACACCAAAAGCTTTTCCACCAATACTATTCCTAATGAGTGCAAAATACAGGAGACTATTCTGGATGCTATCAGCTTTGGAGAAATCAATAAATACAGACCTTGTTGTCTGCTGATGATATGGTTAATGTGTCAAATACAATGGGCTATATGCACGCATAAGTTCCGCATTTGACGCAAGGATGCTCGTCTATTTCCGGTTGTGTAGATTAAAGCGGAGGAAAACCGGAGAAAACGGGATTATGGCAGAGTCTTCAATATTTACTGTCCTCCCGTCTTTGAAACGAAACGTACATACGTTTAGATGTAATTTTATATACAGTTATGTTTATTTAATATAATTTTAAAAAGAAGCATAAACACAACGAGGGGTGTCTGTTTTATCTGTTTTTGTGACTAACGTTTCTTTATTATAACCATGGAGTATAAAATTCTATATAAATTCTCGGTATTGCATTGGACTCTATGATCGGCGGAAGTTATCGAGCATCCTTACACCTTCACCGGAAATACCGCCGTGCATAGAGCCCATTGGTGGATTGCAGAAGGGAATTGAACAGCTCGAAATATTCTGTAACCTCTACGGTACGATGCCATTTTGCTGGTGAAGAGATTGAAACGGTTAACGCTTATAATTATCTGGGTATGGTTTACTTTACACCAAAATTGTCATGGTGGAAAACTCGACAACACTTAGAGAATGCAATGCTCTCTTCATTAAGGTTTGTTCGTAAGTATAAAATCAGCTGTAACCACCAAACGCTGTATTTGTTCGACGACACGGTTGCACTCATATTGTATTATGGATCTGAGATATGGGGCTTTGGCTGTAGCTGTTCTGGGTGACCTGGGTAGATTTGCATTGTCTACTATATACTTATATGAAAAGATGCATCACATACTGGGTAAAATTAGTGTCCATGTCTAATTACCGGTATCCAAGAAAATGTTTTAATGCTTCTTCAGTTAGATGAAGTAGGTAGAAAATCTTGGGTTTCCTGCATTCGTGTTCTATGGTTTTTCTAGTGCTTGTTGGGAGGCTCAAAGTGTAGGTGATATAATAATATTCACATATATTCTGAATCAGCAATTGAGAGAAAGAGCACAACATGCATGGTACCAACATGACATCATGACTTTTGCGTAAACATATACGCCACTTTCGAGTCAGGTGGCGTGTCATCTCTACGCATTTTGAGCTATCCGCGTGTATGCATATATGTCTACGCCATTAACGTCCGCGTCATTCCGCGTGTCTGTACACGCAGTCAAATCTCCAGTCATAAATGCCATTAACCCCAGTGACGGTTAAGTTTAGGGATGGGGTTGAGGTACCTTTTTTTTACCTAGGATGGTAAGGGAACAGTCATAAATGCAATTAACCCCAGTGACGGTTAGGTTTAGGGACAGGGTTGAGGTAAGTCATATATTTATATAATGTTAAGTCAACGGCGTTCATAAACACGCTGAAAGGCGATTATGCGTCTTGATAGCACGCCAAAAATGGAAATACGAATTGGCGTGTCATACACACGCTACTTCATGAGATCAGTCTGCATGGTACACATCAGTTTTAGAAAATAAGAAGTTGAATATATATTCTCAATGCAAGTCAATGGTGGTACGGTAGAGCTACATAGCATCTGCACATAACATACAGTTGGCTCGATCTCTGTTATTGTTCAGATGCTCAGGGCACTGTTTATATTAGAAACGGGTAGATGGAACAATATACCTGACAAAGAAAATCTTATTGTAAACTAACTAATACCTCTGTGATTGAAGACGAGATGCATTTCTTGTATGATTGTTCTTTGTACACGGATCTGCGTAAGAAATATTCGAGTGATCTCACACTTGTGGGTTGTATTTGTGTTGATGTGTCACAGGTTTGTGAGTCAAAGCATGCATGGAGATTGGGATTATAAACAGTGAGGAAAATAAGTGTTTTAACACCCTGCTATTTTGCGAGTTCTCCCACTTAGAAATCATGGAGGGGTCTGAAATTGTCATCGTAGGTGCATGTCCACTGTGAGAGACATAATCTAAAAAATAAAAAATCCAGACATCACAATATATTATTTTTTAACTATTTATTTGTATGATACAGTTGCAAATAAGTATTTGAACACCTGTCTATCAGCTAGAATTCTGACCCTCAAAGACCTGTTAAAATGTCCACCTCCACTCCATTTATTATCCTAAATTAGATGCACCTGTTTGAGGTCGTTAGCTGCATAAAGACATCTGTCCACCCCATACAATCAGTAAGAATCCAACTACTAACATGGCCAAGACCAAAGAGCCGACCAAAGACACTAGAGACAAAATTGTACACCTCCACAAGGCTGGAAAGGGCTAAGGGGAATCAATCTCCCTCGAACTGGGGCTCCATGCAGGATCTCACCTCGTGGGGTCTCAATGATCGTAAGAAAGGTGAGATATCCGCCCAGAACTACATGGGAGGAGCTGGTCAATGACCTGAAAAGAGCTGGGACCACCGTTTCCAAGGTTACTGTTGGTAATACACTAAGACGTCATGCTTTGAAATCATGCATGGCACGGAAAGTTCCCCTTAAACCAGCACATGTCAAGGCCCGTTTTAAGTTTGCCAATGGCCATTTGGATAATCCAGAGTGGTCATGTGGTCAGATGAGACCAAAATTGAACTTTTTGGTCGTAATTCCACTAACCGTCTTTGGAGGAAGTAGAATGATGAGTACCATCCCATGAACACCATCCCTACTGTGAAGCATGGGGGTGGTAGCATCATGCTTTGGGGGTGTTTTTCTGCACATGGGACAGGGCGACTGCACTGTATTAAGGAGAGGATGACCGGGGCCATGTATTGCAAGATTTTGGGGAACAACCTCCTTCCCTCAGTTAGAGCATTGAAGATGGGTCGAGGCTGGGTCTTCCAACATGACAATGATCTGAAGCACACAGCCAGGTTAACCAGTGTGGCTCTGTAAGAAGCATATCAAGGTTCTGGCGTGGCCTGGCCAGTCTCCAGGCCTAAACCCAATAGAGAATCTTTAGAGGGAGCTCAAACCTTGTGTTTCTCAGCGACAGCCCAGAAACCTGACTGATCTAGAGAAGACCTGTGTGGACGAGTGGGCCAGATCCCTCCTGCAGTGTGTGCAAACCTGCTGAAAAACTACAGGAAAATTTTGACCTCTGTAATTGCAAACAGAGGCTACTGTACCAAATATTAACATTGATTTTCTCAGGAGTTTAAATACTCATTTGCAGCTGTATCATACATATTAATAGTTAAAAATTCTTACAGTGGACATGCACATACGATGACAATTTCAGAAGTCGACATCTCAATTACAATGACGACATCTCAGATCATCTAGTCTCATAATACCTAGAATATCGACTGCAGGCGAGAGATCCTTTTCCTATTTAGCACCAAAACTCTGGAACAATCTTTCTAACATTCTGACCAAACTGACAGACTCTGTCAGTTCAAATCTAGACTACAAACACATTTCTTTGGCCTAGCATATTCATAACACACTATAGACTTCCTAAATTCAAATTAAGCTGCATAGTTTAGATCAGCCGGAACCAGGAACACGTCCCATAAATCCTGATGTACTTGGTACATCATAAGAAGGATGGCGTCTACGCTAATATTAGTCTCTCTGTTTATCCCGAGGGACCCTCTATGGTGGACCTGCGCCTGGACCCATCCTGACTCATGCTTAAGTGCCGGCCTCATCGACACGACAGCCATCGGCACTGATCCTCAACAACTCATCTCCATACCGGCGTGATTACTTGGTCTTCCAAACAGATGGAAAAGGACAAATACTCTTAATGTTCCAATCTAATTTGACTTGTAATGCTGCCCAAATCACACACTGTTCCTTCCTTGGCCAGAGGAGAACTGGCCGCTGACTGAGCCTGGTTTCTCCCAAGGATTTTTCTCCATTCAGTCACCTGATGGAGTTTTGGTTCCTTGCCACTGTTGCCTTGCTTTTGGCTTGCGTAGTTGGGGACATTTAATATTCAACAATATTATTGATCTGCCTAGCTTAAGGTGGACGTTGACGCAATTATCTTCTAGAAACGATTATCTTCTCTGTTGTATTATTTTTCTGTTTTCAGTCACTGATTTCTTTTCCTCAAGATGAGTTTTATTTTTTCCTTTCCAATCCGTTGTAAAAGTATGAAAAAGGAAAACATATATGTAGTCTGTTCTCCTGAATTTAATATTCCATTAAGAATTCACTTGAATCTCTCGTTATTCTCCTCAAATCCTCACGTCTCTTTCCAGGTTTGTTTTCATGGGTAAATGCAATTTATAATCTGTCAAAATGACGGAAATCACTTTAATATAGTGTCACGTAATACTGAAGTCAATGAACATTTTTGATTAAGGCTTGTTATACAATACAGATTACAGACTAATCTACAAGACTACAAAGGCTTGTGCGCTTTGGGGCTATTTTTGGTCTTTTGAAAGTACCTTGATTCTTTTAAACTTTTAAATTTTATTTTAATGTTCGATGGTTGAAGGGTGAGTCGATTAATGCCATCTAATTGTGGTACTTTTTTAATGTATTGAGTTCATAGAGCAAGCTTTTCACTGATTGTTTACAGCCAGTGAAATGTAGTTTATCTATATTATTTCTAGCTAAAAATACTGAAGAAACACTATGTTTAAACGTTTAAAGGGATAGTTCACTTTGAAATTAATTTTTGATATGTTTTAGCTTACCTCAAGGGCATCCGAGATGTAGGTGTCTTTGTTTCCACAGCATTTTCAATTTTGACATTTTTCAGTCAAACCGTTGTTGTCTATCAGTCATACACTGGAGGCTAAGGGGGTCCACCAAAAAGCATGCACAGAGAAGTCAAAATTAAACATGATTTAATAACTCGTAAATGTAAGTACACATTGATGGCCTAAGACACGAAACGAGCGGTTTTTGTGAGAAAACGAACAGTATTTATATCGTTTTTACCTCGTGTAATCACAGTGACGTCCAAGTGATCTGAATCAGTTGTTCAATGTCCAACTGAACCGAACTGAATCAGTTCAATGTTACGCCGGAAGTGATCGCTTGCGTGTGACATCACTCAATATTTACACGGAGATTTCGGAAGTTTTACCTTTTACTAAATATATTTAGATATACCGAAATCGTCTTTCATTGCGGTTTCCCGTATATCTAAATATGTTTAGTGAAAGGTAAAACTTCCGAAATCTCTGTATAAACAAAGAGTGACGTAGGAACGCAAGCGACACTTCCGACGCATGCGGAGACCGAAGCACCCGTGGCGTCAGATCATTTTGTCATGCCATGATTAGAAGAGGAAAAACGATATAAATACTGTTAGTTTTCTCACACAAACCGCTTGTTTCGTGTCTTAGGCCATCAATGTGTACCTACATTTACGAGTCATTAAATCATGTTTGACTGAAAAATGTCAAAATTGAAAATACTGTGGAAACAAAGACATCTACATCTTGGATGCCCTTGAGGTAAGCTAAAACATATCAAAAATTTATTTCAAAGTGAACTATCCCTTTAAGGTGAGTTAGATAAAAAAAAAAAATACAGTATTTATAATAAATTAATACATCAATCCAGCAAGGAAACATTAATCTGAGCAAAAACTGTCAAAAGAATTTAATCAAGACACACTTTGCTTTGTTTGCTCAAGTGTGAAAACTGTTTTTTGGTGGTCGAGGTTATCACAAAATGGGCACACTGGGCACAACTCATACATCACGACAAAATCAGTTTCTCACACACAACCACAGGGAGACAGAGAGCTCAAAATCACATTAAACCTGCCACAGCGGGCAGGAGTCATCATTACTGAAGCCGAGACAGGTCCGGTGAGAGTGACAGAGGTACAGGTGGCCTGATCTGATCCAGCTTCAATCAGAAGTGTAAACTACAGCATCGGATCCGTATTTAATGAGTGAGAGCCTTAAATCAAACATTTGCCTAGCAGCTTTGATCACAGAGGGCACAGGGGCCAGTTGAGAAAAACACTGCATATGTATATCCTGGAGATGTACCATCTGCTAATTAAAAAGCCTTTTTGTTTTTATTTGGTCATTCTTGGCTTGGGTAGATACTGCGGCAGGACACCCTAATGATCTTTCCTTTTCAATTAAGCATCTCAGTTATCGTAACCTGAGCTCTGCACGGTGTTCCAGAGTTAATTGGAAGTCCAATACGGGAGAGTGACCCAAATCAACAAACCTCGCGGTACTGAAGAAAACATGAAACGGAACAGCACCCACAGCCTCTCGTAGAAGCAAAGACCTGAGCAAATAGGGAACAGGCTTGATGATTAAAAAAAAACCTTTGTGTTCCTCTTAGATGGAAGCAGCCACCGATCAAATCATTTTTTGTTTTTCATGCTGTATCTACAATGTTCTCAAGCGAAAAAGAGTCAAAGCTATGCAGTTTTGTGGTTATTTTCTCCAAGGACCTCTTTAAAAACCCATTAGGTCTCAGAAGTGTCGTCTACAAAAGAAAGCCTCCTACCAAAGCACTCAAGAGTTCCCACAGCTCCTGGATGCCTCCTGTCGCATTACAAAGACAACAAGTTTTGTTTAAAGTCACCATGAAATCAAAATGGACAAATCTGTTGTTGTTTTTTTATATTGCAGTTGGCCTATTTATAATAAATGATTTATCCATGTGCATAATTATTTTTTAAATTCACGTGCCCTCGTAATCTTTAATCAAAACGTCCCCCTCCCTCTTGCAGTGACATCTCTTCTCTTCTCTGATGACGTGTTTACTGGAGCGAGGGTGGGGCAACCTGTCACTCACATGAGATCGACCAATAGCAAACCACAACCATCCAAATCCAATCAATTCCCCAAAGACAAAATGAAGCCTCACCCTACATATTTTCTTGTTCGAGAAGACGTTACACTCTTGTCTTCTGTCTCACAACGGAGTCTGATACGGAAGAGAAGAAATTGTTAAATAAAGTGGTTATTTTGTTATTTTGGCACACAAAAAGTATTCTCGTTGCTTCATAAAATTAAGGTTGAACCACTGTGGTCACATGGACTATTTTAAAGATGTCTTTCTGTCTGGGCCTTAAAAAAAATTTCTTATAAATGTCAATGGAGCCTGGACGATGTGACGACAGCCATATTGTGCCAGAACCAGTCAAAATGCTGCTTGAACTCAACCAATCAGCATGCTCAGTGTCCAAAAACTACTACCTTAGGAGCAGGGACATGGGCCCTGTCCCAAATAGCACACTTCATGTACTTTGATATTTCTTTCCAACATTAGCATATTCAGAGGTTTTAACTTGATATTTAGCTATATCATCCAAGTAGCCATTATATTAATAAAACAAGGCTATGTCTTCCTAGTAATAATATGCATACTCTTAAGCTCAAAGACAAATTTGTTGATGTGATTAACAAGTTTTTTATATTGAAGTTTAATTATTTTAATTATTTTTAAACAGATGATAACTATGTTAGGCCAATGCAACTGTTTTAGATACATTAACAATAAAGATAAAGTTCATGAAGTCACGCTTACGCATGGATGATTGCTTTGGTGTTGCCTTGCCACATAGTCCTTCACCCAACTTTCGAGAAGTAAAACTGCAAGTCACTCGTGGAGGAAGATTGTTATGGTAATTAGCCTATATACGTCAGGTTTCGGCTCCGCTCTTTATTTTATCTGAGGGAATAACGCCACCTCTGGGTTGGCAAAGAGAATCCTTTCATATCTCGTGAGTTGTCACAATCCCTGAAAATCTTGGTACGAGTTGTAGCTATTATGGCTATCAATTTGTTATTTAGCAATAAGCTATTCGAACGGGTTTCTTTGTTTTACTAACGGACGATTCCTCAGATAATTGCCTTTTGGATCGATTAATAGTGTCAATAACGTTCCTCATTAGCTGTCAGAACTGACACACATTACATGGCTTTTTTTCTTTACTGAAAATCTGACATTTCCCGCGAAATCAGTCCCGACTGCTCAAATTATAAATCATTAAACGTACCAGTATGGATCGGTTTTAATTAACTACAATAATTGATGTTAATTTTTATCAAAATTTATTATGTTTTTAATAGCTTATTTTATATAATCTGTCATAATTCATCATGCAGCATGATATCTTGGCAAAGCTCATGAAACTGTTGCTAGGAAACAAGAGCGCCATCGTCTGTTTAGTTAAGACTTAATAAACTTCAAATTATTGGAGAAAGTCAAAATAAGCATTGAGAAAACAACCAAAATAACTAAAAAAACAAATATATAATTTCTATAAAAATTCATAGAAAAACTACACATTTCGTTTATTACATATCTTTATTGTCCAAAGTACCATAAAATGATAACTGTACAACTCGGCACACTTAAGCAGAACCAGGGCACTAAATATCCAAATTGGGTTGCTGGTTGTAGTTGAAGACGCATTAAAAAACAAAAAAACAAACAAAAAAAAAAATGTACATATTTACATCGAAAGACTTTAAGTGTGTTGATGCTCTTCGCATAGGAATCTAACAAAAACAAAAACTCTTAAGAAACTTAAAAACATAATGCAAGTCCCTGGTACTGGACACATGGAGTGAGGAGAACAAACAGTGGATCAGAGATGAGAATGGTGAGAAAGGCACTCTGTGACGTCTATGTACAGGTCATCCATCATGAGAAGAGCTCACATCCAAGCTATTCACAGTAGTTAACTCTTTACATCCAAGTTGATAATTACACCGTAATTAAAATGAGTCAAAACAAACATGAGAAATGTTCCATATTTTGCATCAAGTACCCATATTGTTCAAGTTGATGGAGAACCAAAATAATTCCAATTGAATGAAGGTAAAAAAACAACAACTAAAAAAACACATCACTGAAAAAAAAAAACATCGACGACAACGGCAACTTAAAAATCAAACTACACCGGGAATTTAAAATTTAAAAACTAGCATTAAGATGGGATGCCAGAACAACAAATCAAACATTCTAACGTTACAGCACCACTTCCCTAGCGGTTACTACACGTTTCGTTACGACACGCAGCCTGAAAACTCTATGGAGGAGCTTCATTTTCGTCGCCGAAACAACGCAAACGGATTTCAACCGGCTCCTGTGATAGATTGTTCTCTTTGGTGTTTCATGATCTCAAGGCAGACCACGTTAGGCTAAAACTACATTTTTTAAAAACCATTCTCGCCAGGCACCGCATTTAGCCGAGTTGAACTGAAAAGGCTACAATTCTTTATTCGTTTCTTGTTCTGTAATACATTAAGGTAAGTGTAAACATGATCATTACATTGTCCAATGGCACTCGGTAGACGATGGACCCCAGGACGACCAGAACTTCGTGTCCTCTTCTTCCTCAAGTCTCACATTCTCCTGCTCATAAACAGGCGTCAGTGCCGCTGTGGGTCTTACACGCTCGAGCGAGCACCTGGAAAGCAACCTTACAGATTTTGGATATAAACTACAGGCCTACAGTTGTTCCACTCAAAAACATGGTGTGCGTGAAGAGAAGAGAAGAGGGATTACGCATTATGCATGTCATGACATCGTGTGAAGGCATAGTCGTATTGGACTTTCGCTTGAAGCGATTCTCCCTTGACATCAATGCATAATGCCGTGAAAAGTGACTCCTCCCTCACTGATGTGGACTGATTACAAACCGGTTTTAGGAGTTAAAAGCACTTGGGAAAGCGTGGGTTATGATTTCCTCTCCTCGAACAGCCTCTGTGACCGCAGCTTCGTGAAATCTACCACCGTTTCGGGGGTCAGGTTGATATGGGTTGAACCGATTTCTCTTTTTTTTTCTTCCTTTTTTTAAATATTTAAATAGATATAAAACTTTCTCTTTTTCCTTTTTAAACAGACAGTCTGTACATATCTGGTACCAGTACATATAAAATTACAAGAGTTGTTAAATTAGAAAGGATATGTTCCTTCTGATACGTCATATCAAAAATATGCAGCTTTAGTAAACATATTCTCATAGTACTTTTTCTCTAGGCTAACTTTACATTGCTACATTACATTTTTCAGAGTTAGAAATATAGCAAAAAGTGAGAGAACGCTGCCTCGCGCTTTCGTCTCTGTGAGTCCAAGGGCTCGCTGTGCACAACGCAGTGATCTTGAGCACTGAGCAGCTGTTTGACTTGACTTTGAAAGCCGTTTGTGCAGAGGTAGAAGCCTCGGAGTGAATAGTGTACTTTCCACAGCAACCTTCCCCGTTTCTGCACCTCTCGCTCGCCCGCACGTCCACGTTCGCTGTACCAATCTCAGCACCTGCTCGCAGCTCCCTCTCGTTCTCCACATGCTGCTGCTGCTCCTCTGCAGACCCATTCCCTCTCTTCCCGTCTCAGTCGATCTTCTCGACTTTCCCGATGATCTTCTCCTCGAAGATGGGCAGGATGGCGTCGTCTTCCCGCACCTCCTCGAACACCACTCCGCAGTCGAACTCGTCGCTCACTTTCTTGAAATAATACCTGAGGTGTGGTGAGGGAGAGGGATCGTGATGGTTTAATTACATCTACTTCAGTCAAATAATTCAACATAATTAAATACAATTAAAAAGTATTTGTTTATTACCCTACGAGTTCGATTAAATTTTCATATTTTTAAAATATAAGGAGAACAACAAAACACTAAATTTGGTTAAGATATTTATCTGACAAAATGATTTAGCAAAAAGGTAAACTACTCTTATAGGTTTTATTTACACTACACAAAAAAAACATGGTAAAACAAAAATCTCACAGGAAAAGCATACTCTCGACTGCAACATAATCGGTTATTCATTGGTTCTTGTTTTTGCATGTGTTCATAATTTCTTTGTATGACAGCCTGTCCAAAAATGATATCCGCACAATTTATCACAATTAGCAGGTCACGAGTTTTTCCTGTTAGAACGGTGTCGTGTGAGCCAGTGGTTCCCCAACCTTTTTTTTTGTCTGAGACCCCCTTTTCCCCAAGAAAATGTTTTGTGGAGGCACCCCTTCACATTTAATGATATTATCACTCTTGTAAGCTTGCAGCAAGGATGACAAAATATGTTTTCAAACAAACTGTTGAAAACTATGTTTACTATATAACCAGACATGTTTATGCACAAATAATAGCCCATAATATTGAAAATTAATTGACAAAAACAGTAATAGGCCCTTTGGAAATTTAAAAACATAAGCCTAGGAGAAGCCTATATATTGGCCCAATTTGAAATCCAAAAACAAAAATAAGGTAAAAAAAAGAAAGAATATAGGTTATTACTAAATAACTGCTGTCCGGGGACTCGATACTTCCATGTTATTTGTGAGGCTTTATTTTTACGCTATAGCGAGCAATAATAAACGTGCATTTATTAACAGAATAATGCGTCTTTCGTCTGTGTAGTCTATGACGAGTTGCGCAGGTACTGTGTAGAATAGTTCCAATGTTAAGACTTAGTATAGGCGTTTACACGGATTGAAAAATGAATTCCTGATGAACTCTCATTATTTACATATTGAACAGAAAAATGTAAGGATTTTAATTTAATGCTCACTGCTCAAAACATGTCAAAATAAGGCGCGACCCCCCACAGAGCTCACTGAGGCCCCCTTGTGGACCTCAACCCCCCTGTTGGGAACCGATGGTGTAAGCGGCCTATACGTTGATAACTAGTGATCTTCGCAACGGAAGTGAATCAATCATAACTTTAGCTGGACAATAACTTTATCCTGGTGCTGTTGTAAAGCCTAAACAATCTGCTACGGCATTTTCTATTATAACTGTAAAGCTGCTTTAAAACAATCCGTACTGTTAAAAGCGCATCCTCATAATCGTTTTCTATTTGAATATATTCTAAAATTCAAATCTGAATTTTCAGCATCATTACGCCAGTCTTCAGTGTCACATGATCCTTCAGAAATCATTATGACATGACGATTTGATGCTCAGGAAACATTTCCTCTTTTATTATTATTATTATCATCATCATCGATGTTAAAACAGTTGTGCTGGTTGTTTTTTTTCAGGATTTGATGAATAGAAAGTTCAAAAGAACAACATTTATTTGAAAGAAATCTTTTGTAATATTAAAAACGTCTTTAATGTTACTTTTGGTGCATCCTTGCTGAATAAACGTATTCATTTCTTTCTTTCTGTAAGAACACTAATGTGAAAGTGGTATGAAACCATTCTTTGATACTTTTATACTGATACCGCATCCTTTTTGAAAGCTTGAAAGCTTCAGTCCAGGAGCGACCAGCACAGTGTTAAGAATTTCTCTTTTTGTATTTCACAGAAGAAATTTAAGTTTGGAACGACATGAGACTTGTAAATGACAGAATCTTCATTTTTGAGTGAACCACCCCTTGATCATCTGAACTAAAAACACCACAGACGATCCTTAAAAACCAACTGACGCCAAGAACAAGAGGTGTAGGTGGTTTACCTGTAGCTCCCTTTCTTGGTAAGCAGCTCCTTGAACTGTCCCAGAGTGACAATCCTCCCTTTGACGGACGTCCTGTACGGGATGGGCTCCCCGCAGAAGTAATAGGCCACGGTGATGTTCTCACAGGGCTGCTTCTTCGTATTCTTATGCCTGCAAATGAACCGAAAGGCACTTGAAAAACAACCCAAAGCATTAAGTCCATAATAAGGTGGGATAAAATGGTGCGTTTTGCTTTTCTAGCAACAAAAAATGAGAATGTCCTGTAAGGCGTATCTGAAAGCCCTCGTACGTCCTCTACTGGGTTTGAAGTGGACAGCAGAGACTCGGGTTACTATTGCCAAGTAAAATGAATTCCAGATGTCTGAGACATGTTCCTCAGAAAAGTTAAAAAAAACAAAAAAACATGTGCACTGTTGTGGCGCTTTCATCTCATCCACACCAACATTGATGTCACTAAACTGCATATGTGCATGAGTTCCCCTCCAGCCGATCAGTGGTTAATACACTGGAACCAACCAACTCTGTGAGGAACTACGCGCTAAGACGGGTCAGTCTATATTATACTCTTAAAAGCGCTACACACAGAAGCGTTAGTGAACTACATGAAGGCACAGCCCTGACAAACACATGCAAGAGCATGTATCGGTGGCATGGGATGGTGAAAGGAAGGGCTACGCTCTATGAAGAAGTATTGGGAACATACTCTGACTCGGAGAGCTCCGTGTCGGAGACGGCGGGCACCACACTGAGCGTGGGAAACAGAGCGGGCCTGACAGCGGTGCGACCCCTCTGGATCACCTCCATCACATACCTGAGGAACAACCCCGAGTTAGACACACCGGCTGCGTTTGCAGGCTCACACCGCCTCATTACACGCATGCACCTCAGCCAGCCTCAGTGTGTGCCGCAACAGGGCGGGGAAGAGGAGGCAGCCTTGCATTGTGCATTATGGGTAATAGATGAGTCACTGACAAACGTCCAATATAAAGAACAACTTTACGTTTAAAATGTGGATTTTAGAAACTTTAATACCATTTTCAACAAATGAGTCATGAGGGACTACAGGGGTCCTGTATTGTTTTTCCCTGCTTGTTACAGAACATTGGTCTTCCTAGTTTGATTTGGCAGTGTTTAAAAAAAAAAAGATTTTAAAAGATTTTAAATAAAGAAATAAATAAAGATTTAAAACTGAATAAATTCCAAATATTATTAGCAGTATTATTAATGATGATACAATCATCATTTCTACTAATAACAGTAAAAAAAGATCACTTTCTTAAAAAAATATATATTTTAAGTTTTAATGATGTTTAAAGATGTTTTTTCCTTACATTATGACATTAGGAAAGTTTCAACCTGACATTTTTTATGTTAAAACTCCAAATTTTAATGAGTGCTGCTTTTGATTTTGAACGAATGATCCAGGTAAAAAAAAAAAAAAAAAAAAAAACTGAGCGTCACAAGCAATAACAAATCAGGCCACGGAGTTTCTTATATGAACAATGACATTGTGTGGACGCGTCCTGTCCTCTCACCTCTGCTTGGCCTGCAGCGTTCCAGACTTCCTCCTCTCTTCCTCAAGCCGCCTGCGGGCCTCTTCCAACTGTGTGAGGGGGTTGGGGGCTGGGTTGGGGGGCATGGTTGGGTCCTGGATGAAGGGATGGGAGGGCTGCACACTGTTGCGGAGCTGAGCGGTCACCCAAGGGTGCACAGCCCCCGGCCGCTCCACCGAACTGGGCCTCGACACCTCGTGACTCGGAGCTTTCTTGGAGCCTGAGATGCTGCTAAGGAATATGCAAGACCAAAAGAGCTTTTACATGACTCATTTTGAATTTTGCATAATTTCTAACAACTAATTGAATAATATCTTTAGATTCTACACTAAGAAAGGCTTCTCACCCGTAAGGGCTCCTCTTATAGCGTACAGCCTCCTTCTCACCCTCCATCATCCACTGCAGTATCTTCTGGTTCCTCTCCATTTCATCCAGGGGCAAGGGCTCTCGCATCTCATAGTTACGGCCATCTTCCCCTTTTCTGACCGGCCGCTTTGACAGAGTGCTGCCTTTACTGCTACAGTGAGACACAAGAACATCAAAATCACTGAAGATAAACGGCCTCCCTTAATTTTCACAATGTACACCGTAGTTCAAAAGTTATTGTTAATCAATTATATGCTGTTCATCATAGACTGAAAAAAGTATCATGATTTCCAAATAAGTTGCCTCGCAATTTGACTGTTTTGGGGTGTGTTTATTATCAAGTCAATGCAGCCTTGATTAGCAGAAGTGAGTGTAGAAACATTAACAAAGTCTTAACATCAAACTTGGTAGTTTGATGTTAATGGTAGTGTACAGTGTTGTAGTCGAGACCACCTCACTCGAGTCCGAGTCGACACCGAGACCAGAGAGAGTCCGAGTCGAGTCCAAGACCAGAGACGGTTGATTACCTAATTTACTTTTATTTACTTAGAGAAATCCTTTTTTTTTTTTTAACTGAATTTACTTAGAGTTTAAAAAATATGATCAGTTTAGGGTAAAAAGGCCACATAGTAGGTGGTGTTAAAAGTAATTTTATTACAATTTGTCATGCGCAGTTGCGCACTAGAAAATCACCAATCACTGGGCGTGTCAATCAATTTAAAGAAATATTTTATTCACATACATTAATAATCATGAAAAATATTTTTAATTGAACTCGAGTGGACTCGGGAATAATTCCGAGTCCTAAAAAAAAAAAAATGTTCGAGTACGAGTGGACACGAGTCCATGACAAGACCAAGACCATTAAAACATGGTCTCGAGACAGAGACAAGTCCGAGTCTCGAGTACTACAACACTGGTAGTGTATATACATCTCTAACAAAAGCCACTGAGACACATACCCGTAACCCATGGGGTCCATGCCGTTGGGACCGACGCTCATGCCATCTGCATAGTTGCGTGACTTGGGTCCATAGTGGTGTTGCTCCATGTTCCAGGGTAAGCTCCCGTGTATCTTCGTGGCTTCCGCCTCCACCTGTTCTTTGGGCTTTCCCCCCGCGGCATAGTGTGTGTGGTAAACGTGTTTGTGATGGTGCAGGTGCGCCGCCTCACCCTTCGGGCCTAGCCGAGCCTGGTGCTTGCCTTGGCCACCAGACAGTGGCATTAAAAGCCCGGGAATCTTGCCCGCCGGCAGCCCGTCTGGGGAGCGGGACTTTGGAGAGTGGCGGCCCGTGCCTGGAGATTGACAGCCGGGGGTTTTCATGACACGCTGCACATGTTCATCCAGGATGCTCTCTGGGTTTTCCTCGTGAGCATCGCGTAGCTGCAGCCCGTTGTAGCTCGTTTCAGAGTAGCGACCGCCATAATGTTGCATGTGGACCGCAGGAGGAACCCTGTGATTGGCCAGGGAGGGAGCGGTGGAGACGTCTGCATCGTCGCCTTCTTCCTCCTACAGGACACAGAGATTATTCAATGATGACAAGATACTTAAACAAGGAATCAGGTCAGGTGAGCAAGTCGATTGCAGAAAAAAATAGACTGTAGAATCACTGTGCAGTAACTTGTTTGAACCAACAGATGTCGCTCTTTCGAGCTTATATTAATTGGCATGTCATGGTCACATTCAAAAACACACAATGACGTGAAACGGAGACATGAGAGAAATGTCTTATTGCTCAAAACATGACTTTAATGTTCATTTTAATCATGATAATATTTCTCGACAAGCACAGACCTCTCTTCACCAAATTATCGGACATGTCAGCTTTCTTAATATAATAACAGTTAATATTTTACTTGCTTATTTGTTCTTTTGATTTTACTGGCAACAACAATGGGGTTCAACACTGAATTTAGTTTCAATCACAGTCTGGTGACGAAATTACATTTGTCACATTCTGTTTTGTTACTTTTAGACAATGAAAATGTAGTTTTGTCTTATGAAAACAGTCCTAAATCTAATTTAACCAATCGTGTTTCCACCATACAAACTCTGCAGTGTTGCGGCCTAATTACTGAATATAATATCTTTAATCTGCGTAGAATCCAACATTTTGAAGCTTAAGGTTGTTTCTGACTGTTTTTCCCCATAAAATGAATCATTTTATGAGTAACAGTTTTAAACAATAATAATTTAATAATAATTTAAAGTTACCACATTTTGTAAGTTTTATGGCAGTGTTACCATCATTGCACTTTGTTAATGTGGGTTAAACTATGCATAGTTATCTTCACAGAGTATCTTTTCTGCTAGTTCCTAATTAAAACTGATAAATTATAATCTATTCATATAAAATTAGTCGACATTACAAAATTTCACGAATTGACTAGTCATACACACTTCACTTGACTGTCGAATTTGTCAGGTCACTATATACAAGTTTAATATATATATTAAAATTAATTATTTTAATATATATATATTAAATTAAAAATAATTATATATATATATATATATATAAATAAATATAAAGAATTTATATATTTTATTCTATTTATAAAGGATGCATTAAATTGAACAACATTGACAGTAAAGACATTTATAATTGTTACAAAAGATTAATTTTTCATACAAATGCTGTTCCTTTGACATGTCTATTCATCCTGAAAAAATATAATTGGAATACCTTTCCACAAAAAAACATTAAGCTGCATAAATGATTTCAACATTTATGTTGATAAGAAATATTTCTAAATAGACCAGAATTAGTTTTTTACTGTATTCTTGTTTAAATAAATGCAGCCAAAAATGGTGAGTTTTGAATGGCAGCATGTGTATTTTAAACTGTTAATGTGCATTTTATTTCCAACAAATTTCCTTCTCCTTCAAAAGTGCCTTTTGATTTGGTTGTCTTCTCATTTTCATAATGGGGAAAGTCAATAAAACCAAGGCCTCGGCAATGCTTTGATTCTCTCTCCAGGTAGCGAAGTCCAAGGAGAAAAGGAATTCTGGGGATTTGGCCTGAGCATCATTTTATTTTTACAGAACAGCTGTACAGGTCAGAGATCTGGATGATCTTTGACAGATCAAGCCAAAAAAAAAAAAAAAAAGACGATGTGGGAAACGGCACAAATCCAAAAGCAACGTGCAAACCATCCAATTTCCATTGCGCCGATTCAACCTCTAAAAACTGAACCATCTGAAAATGACTTGAAACCCTAAAAATCCTCATTCTGGGGTGCAATGCAGACTTGTCAAGGCTCAGTAGCTGGCAAAAACATGTTTAACTGTCACAGTCCTTCCTGCTCAGTGGACCAAAGAGCACAAGTGCTGTATAGAAGACAGTCGTTCAGCTGATAGGAAACAACTTTGCTGAAACCTGAGGCACCGTTGAGAATATCAATTAAGAGACAAATGACATTCCTCCTTCGGCTCTTAACTCAAAGTCACTGTTCTGTGACGGAAGTTCCAAACTACATAAATAATCTGCCTTGAGACGCAACACCTGGCTTTGAGTCGGGAAAAAGATTCCCATTTGCGGTGCGCGCAAGCATTTCTTCACGCCCCGACTGACTTCAAACAAAGTCATTACACTGAGGCAGACTAGCAAGCAGCTCGATCTCGGCAGGTGAATCACCTGACACTGGGACAAAAAGACGAAAGAGATGAGCAGAGTCCCCTTGATAAGACGGGAAGTCTTTAGAACACATCCGACTGGTTCACTCGTGATGAGAGGAGGCACAGTAGAGACGGGACGATTCCCTGGCATGTTTGGGTGCTCTACTCACCAGTCGAACCCTCTTGAGCCGCTCCTCCAGCTTTTCTTGTGCCTCGCGTTCCCTCAGCACCCCCTCCAACCTGCTGATCAGCTCCGCCGCAAACTTCTCCGGCTCAACGTGAATATCCTTTGGTATCCGGTTAGTGCGCTGATGGGAAGACAATGCGAGTCAGTACACATTCACATTTAACGCAATGCTCTTAAAAACGAACTACAGCTGCTGATTAAACAATAACACAACAGTGTAAAATACAATATTCAAAGCAGGAGAACATTAATTCAGGCTAGACACACAAACTAAACACACTGTGCTATTGAGAAATAATGCACTGATTCGGTCTACAGTTTCAACGTAAACCCTCATTCCCTAAGTTAGTCCACTAATACGGTCCACTTGAAGGAGTGAATGAAAACGAGTGAGCGAATTCGGACAGCCATTGAGCGTAAGCTGTAGGCTACACGTTAATGCATTGCAATGTGTAGAAGATAATGTTTACATAATTAAATGTGACATTTAATTAAAGTGAGTTGAGGAGTCTTATTTCCTCATTTTTTTGTAATGTCTTTGAATAATATGGGGAACATGAATCGCAGAATCGAATCGCAATACTTGCTTGTATCGCAATATATTGAGAATCGTAGCCCAAATATCACAATTTTGCCAATTCCCACCCCACAAATCAATCCACCTTCACATCTAGCGCTTGCAACATGAACCCAAAACTTATAACAAAGAAGAGCTGCCTATCAGATAATCACTTGTCATCTGAGCATCTGCACAGGGGAAAGCTGCATATAGATCTTTATTGTAACCTTTTCTCTTCTAAAACCAATGAAACTCCAAAACAACAGACATCCAGGAAATGTATTATTCCAGAAGTCTGGAAGGAGAAAAAGAGAGACGGGGGAGGAGGACAGACACATGAAGAAATATAGTTGCAGGCAGTGCCTGGACAAGGTCCAATAAAACCCTTACAGGAGCCGTTAAAATTTTGATTACAGGGCCAAATCTGATCTAAAGTCTGTTCCAGCTTTCTTTGTTCTGGCCTTCTGTTTGCTTAAGATTCATCAGTCTCCTCCGCAGCCCACACGGTTACATGCCCAGTGCAACTGCAGAATCTGTCAAGTCTTGACAAGGCGTTTTGGTTACCAACACTGCCTCCCTGCCGCAGACCACGCTTACAGAATATAAGAGAGCCTTTTAAACTTAACAGAGACAGAACGGGAGAACACAACCAAAGGGGACAAAAGAAATCTTAAGTGAGATAGTGTGAACTTGATAGTGAAAACTTGAAATAAAGGTCAACAGTTCAGCTAAAAAATAAAATTATATCATTTACTCACACATAATGTTGTTCAAAATCCATATAAATGTCATTTATTCAAAAAAAAAAGCAGATGTTAGGCATAGCGTTCACTCGCTCTTTTCCATACAATGAATCTTAATTGAGGAACAGGCTAAAATTTGTCATTACTCAACTGTTCAACCTCATTTGTGTGATTTGAATAAACACTACTATTGCCGTACCATCATTGCATATATATATATATATATAAGAGATGTCCCCGAAGCCTAAATCTGAATTTAAAAAGGCACGGAAAATGAGTAGTGCATTCTACGGAGCCCCTAAAGGGACATTGCTAGAGTTGCAGTGGTCGGGTACAGAACATAAGATCTCACTTATAATGTGAAAAACAATAAGGACAGATGACTGACAGGACAAAGGTGGAGGACTTGGGTGTGCAACTTAGTAAGCGCCAATGACTAATATCGGTAACACTTTACAATAAGGTTCACTTATTAAATATTAGTCAATCCATTAACCAGCCCGTTCTCATCCCAAGGCGTCATATTGACGCTTTTGACATTTCGTCTACATCCAACGCACATGGCATCAATATGAGACGCAGATACATATGGGACAAAAGGCGCCTCCTAGTGGTCTAACCCTAACCCAGACCTAAACCTACCCATAACCGAACAAAGCTCGTGTGCGTGTTATATTGACACTAAATGGTGCCATGTCAAAAGCGTCACTATATGACACCCTAGGATGAGAATGCATTATATTAACTAACATGAGCAATACATTTGTTACTGTTTGTTAATCTTTGTTAACATTAGTTAATACAAACGCAGCTGTTCATTGTTTGTTCATGTTAGTTCACAGTGCTTTAGCTAATGTTAACAAGATTTTAATAAAGTATTAGTAAATGTTGAAATTAACATTAACAAATATTAACAAACGCTGAAGTATTGTTCATTCTTAGTTAATGTTAACTAATGAACCTTATTGTAAAGTGTTACCCAAATATCAGTACCGCCAATCTCTATACACACACAAGCAAAATTGAAAGTAAAAAGCATGCGTTCAAAATCAATTCCAATACCCTGCATATTAACACTCACCGATGCCCGTAAGTTATATACAATGAAATTACCCAACTATGTAATTGGGAGAGAAAGCAAAAGCATTGAAATATTATATCACCATGTCCCTTTAAGGGCTCTGTACAATGCCAATTCCTTTCTAAACATAGTATATTCGCTTCGGGCACATCTTTAAAATATACTGTTAGTTCCAGCTCTCGAATCTGATTGGCTGAGAGCCTTTTCCAGCCATGCCATATTCTACTAATATCACACGGAAATGTTTCACAATTTGTTATCAGGAGCAAACCCACTGTAATTTTACAAATACTACTGAATATCCTGTTAAACTTGAACATTTTGTTCAATTAAATAAAGCAAGTCAGTCATACAGGTTTGGGACTACACGAGGGCGAATAAACAGTGACAGAACTGTCATTTTCAGATGAACTCTCTCTTTAAGAATGTTCTACACCTGCAAATTGTAGTTTTGATAGATATTGGTGCGCATGGCACACGCAGAAAAATTAGTCAAGAGCTTCCAGTACGTCACGCACGTACGAGCTGAAGTGTCTTCGCTGCCTCCACAACTTTCAGTCTCTATAGGATGAGTGAAAGGCCCCAGTGAGGGGAAGTGTATGTTTGCTCTGTTAAATTGGGCTCTATCTCAGAGGCTCCAATTATGCTGGAGCCGGTACAGTGGGAAAGCCGAGCCATCAGAGGATGAGGCTTCACATCTGCTGGGGCAGAGCAGGCAGAGCTGACGAGAGCATCAGGAACGCTTTAGACAGCACACTCGCGCTCTCTCACTCTCCATCAGCTATTCACCGGCACATGATCAAAGCTCCCCAGCCACCGCTGTGCATCTTAAGAATGCACATTCATTTTAGGGGCGATGGGAGAGACAAGGCAGGGGGAAGAAAACAGAGAGTAAGAATGACAGGGAAAGACCAGAAGATGATGGACGGAGACAAGGCACAGAGAACAAAATAAAAAGGAGTGGGGGTGAAAGAGAAAGAGAGAGAGATGGAATAAAAAGGTAGAGAGCGCACACACCAAAAGTGCTGTAAAGTCAACAAGGTGTTCTGGAAATCCAAGGCATACTTACAGGAATATGAGGTAGTGGCACTCGCCCATTAACTTTGGCACTTTCGTGTATCTCACGTCGATGCGGTTTACGATACCTATAAGGTGGGACCCCATCTCTGTAGGGAAAAACAAAAAAACATATAGAGAATATGTCAATAAACAAAAAAAAATATATTTATGAAATCATTGTTACATAAAACACCTCATTGGTCCAATGGTGGAGTACAGAAATAATCTAAAAAAAAAAAAAGTCAATTTACTCACCTGTATGACTTTCTTACCTCCGTGGAAATCAAAAGGACCCATTTAGCATAACGCCTAAGCCAGTGCTGTTACAGTTAAGCCTAAAACTATTACAAATCATTTTCGGTAATTGAAATAAAGCTATAACAACAAATATTAGAAAAATTAACTTGTTTCAGTTAGCAGCCAAGCGACATTTTCCAAACAAAAACAAATAAAAAACCTAAAATAACTAAAAAGAACTAACAATAAGCTACATATACACACACATACACACACACACACACACAAATATATATATATATATATATATGAAGAGTTCAGATGCAAAAGCCTCTAAGTGCCATTTGAAATTTTCTTCTTTAATGATCATTTTTATCAAGCTTGTATATTTAAGTTCAGTGATTTCACTTAAATGGCAATGATAATTACCTATTAATTGTTATTTAAGTGAAATTACTGAACTTAAATATACAAGTTTGATAAAAATCATCATTAAAGAAGAAAATTTCAAATGGCATTTAGAGGCTTTTGCATCTGAACTCTTCATATATATATACATATTTATATACACACACACACACATAAATACATACATACATACATACATACATATATATATATATATATATATATACATATATATATATACATATATATATATATATACATATATATATATATATACACATATATATATATATATATATATATATATATATATATATATATATATATATATATACACGTGTCAGTATTTAGGCTAATTATAGGCTAATTATAGGCTAATTTGTTAATAATAGTTAAAAATAACTCTTCACTATAACTTTAAATAGGCCCATTAAATAATATTAATATATATAACTTTTAACCTTAACAATCTATTAGTAAATGCTGAAAATAACAGTGACTGATAATAAATGCTTAGTTCAGAAGCATTTGTACATTTGTAAATAATGTAAACAACTGGAATCTTATTGTAAAGTGCTCATGCAAAAACTAATAAAAATGACAAATGAAAATATAAAATGTATATTAATACTAAAATAATAGTAGTCTAAGCTGCTCTTTTTTCCATACAGTGAAAGTAAATGGGGACCATGGCTGTTACAAATCTAAATTTCAGTGAATATTTCAGTCTGTTTAAGAAAATATGATTTCAGAAGCCTTGGGAACTTTTTTTTAGAGGTGTGACAGTCCCTGGTCCCCAATCACTTTCATTATACAAAAGACATTTGGCAAAAAAACCCATGAGATGGGTAAGCATATCTCCATAATATGTCACTTTGCGAAGCTGGCCATTTTGTGATAGTAAAATGTGTGCAGCACATCAACTGTGCTTGCTAAATACAAAATGTTACCTCACTAGCATGTGTGACTTATAAAGAAATGTCAGTTCTACAGGGAACAAAATTATGCTGTTGATTCGCAACAACAAATATGTGCATACAAGACAGTCCTTGTGTGAGAACAGACCTCAGACTGCAAAGCTAAAGTGATTGCAGGTGTTTACGTTTCTGTTGTGGGACTGAAAATGCGAAAGCGTCCTCCTCCTCCTCCCATCTAAACTGAATCCCTGGGGCAGTGGCAGCAACCGCTTCAGAGCAGAGCATGTTTGGGGTCCTTCGTTGACACATGCACAGGGAGTCTTTAATCCCCCCGGGTCCTGCTGCGGACCCCCCTGCATCTCTGCCTGGCAAACAGCTGATAATGGCCTCTAATCTAGCCCACTTCAGACACATGTTTTTACCCTGATGTGCCTTTAATGTGTTTTTTTTTTTTTTTGTATAACAACCATCTCTGAACTCGGCACACTCCCCGTTGCTGCCTCTCCAGTCGAAACCCTCCCGAAACGAACATCCAGAACGGAAAAGTGTGATTCCGCTAAACGACAGACTGAAGGTATGGTCACATTAACCATTGTACGGCTTATTTTTTCGAGGGCAAAATCTAGTAATTTCCACATGAATGGGAATTACAGGTGAAAGGTTTTCCCATGGGTTCAAGTAGTTTTGACCTGGGGTGCGTTTCCCAAACAACGATGCAACTCTCTTCTTAACTACCAAAGTACGATGCATTATTGGAGAAACTAATTAGCCAGTCAAAACTGTTTCCCAAAACCATAGTAACTTTGCTGCATATCCTCGCTGGAACCACGTTGGTTAGAACTGTTGTTGATGAGGTCGACCATTTCACAACACTTAAATTTGATGTCTTATTTTGTCAAAATAATTTAATTTGTATATACACTCCAGGGCAAAACCAATGGACCAAGCCTCAAAATGGCTGAGCTTTTAAGTCTTAACCACAGATTATTATCAGGAAATTGGTAATATGCACTATTTTAATAGGCGTTGGCATCTCAGAAAACATTTAAAGGCAGAATTAAGTTCTGGCAGAAAATGTGAAGTTGATGGAGTGAGGAATCCCAATGAAGCACATGTTGCATTGTGATGCTACAGAGAGTTGTCTTTGAAAATCTGGAGAGAAATTCAATAATAAATGAATCTCTAGAACAGTGAAGCATGGAGGAAGAGTGTATTTATGTGGGGAGCCTTTTTAGCTGCTGGTATTGGTGAGATACTTCACTGTCAAAAGTCATTTAATGCTGTGGAGTACAGAAGAACACTGCAGAATGACTTGTTACCACAAATCAAAAGAGGAATGATTTTGATTTTGAAGAAAATGCTCCAACCTAAATGGCAAAGACAACCAAGAAGTGGCTTGAAAACAAGTCCATCTGGCTCATGTTTGACCTGGTTAGAACCCTGTACTGGATTTTTGGTCTCAAGATACTTTATCTACAGTATTTGTGTGACTTGTGCTAATTTCCTGACCAGTGAATTGTGATTCAAATCATTCAAGACTGTTATAAGACCACTAAATATTTTTCAATTTTTGGCATGGCCCATTTTTTTTTTTTGGCCAGGAGTGTATAATTAAGTTTACGTCATACCAACCAGAAACGGGTGAGAGCTGTAGTTCCAACCAAAAAATATCCTAATCATTCTTGTATCTGACTCAGACTAGGCTATTCAATTTATCACGTCTGTTGTGATGTTAAATAAAGCATTAAAAACTGAAGAGAATTGCAATATGTCAGCGGGAAATTTACAATTTATTACATAACAATTTATAACATATTATCCTCTAATGTCGTTACAGATGCAGCATTTCGACAGTACTTCTGCACGAGATGAGAACAATTTCTTGGGTCAAGAAAGAGTCGGAATTTGCGATATAGGCTAGGTCCTCCAATCAGTGCTCTCCGTTTGAATGCATGTAAATTCACAGCAAGGACGTTTTCCTGTCAAATAGCCTATCCCATAAGTGAATTTCAAATGAGCTTAAAAGAACGCTGGTTAATGTGTTTTACATGCTGGGAGAAACCAGGGTAAGGGGCAATAATCTAGCAGAGTCGATCGGTTTCTGAAACTTCACCAGATTAACCTGTTTTCCTTTATCTGAGTCAAGTTAACTTTAAGACGGTATAGCAACTTTCTTAATTTACAACTGACTCAATATTTCTCTTGTGGAACTATATTAATGATAGTGAAATACAAATGAATATTTCTTGTTAAACAAGTCGTTTTAAGTGTTTGAAGCTTCTTTCGTTTTTCACAGACGGCAGATTTGTGATGCGTTCGTGAACTAAAGACTGTTATTAGATCTATATAATTTTTGTGATATTAATAATAATATTTTGTAATCATTTTGTTTTCTAGTGTTGTTAAATGTTTTGTTAATGTGCTATGGATACAAAATGCTGACGAACAATGTCATTTTCATCTTGGCTCAAACAACTGTAGCCTTTAAGAATAATGCGTCGGTTATATCAAGCAAATCAATTTTGATGTAGGCTAGTTTTGTAGTTCGTTTTGAAAACATTTTCTGAGTCCTCATACGTGTGTCGGTGATTTCGATATGAATTTAGGCAAGGCAAATTAATTGAAGGGTCCAATACTAGCCATATAATAATAATTTAATGGGAAAACAAGCCAATTATCGTATTGATATCGTCAAAGCCATCAGCGATATCTCTGAATATCGTCGATACACGATACTATCGACACAACCCAACTTTTCACCCACTAAATTTAGCTAAAATTGTGACTACAGCTCGACAGGGAATGAGAATCGGTTGCATTAGAGTTCAAAAGTAAAAAATTTTAAAAGCTTTACATTGGCTTCCATGTAAATGGAGGGAAAATCATTTCATATCGCAATATCTTCTCCAGCAGACCTCGTCCTCGTGTCGTTAATTGCATGAAGCCAAAAATATTTTGGTAGCCATTAAATGAGACAAATGTGATTACACCTAAGGCCAAAGCACTGGTTATTACTTTATGAGCTCTTATTTTCAGGCCTTGTTTGTTTTCAATATTTCATTTCCTGTTCCCTTCTGTAACCTGCTTGTGTAGGGTACAGCGTGAAGGCCATTTCCTTTGTTTTCAGGGAAAGTTAATTTGAAGGAAAACAAGCCAATGCCTTCAAATTACAGCCTGCAGCGCCTCATACCTCCCAATTTGAAGCTCTATAATTAGCATAAGTAATGACATTTAGAAGCTTTCATTGGTGTGGATAATGAGCAGATGGTCCTCCTCAGAGGAGAGCAGATTTGTTTCTGTTCCCAGAGCAGAGCTGGGGGAAAATGGCACCGATTCTGCATGCACGAGACACTGCTCTGAGACCAGCCTCAGCTGCCAATGACGTTACACCGAGCTTTGCCTGCGCATCTTCCGTCCGACGGCCAAAATTTCTGGCCGCAAGTTTCTTGGAGGAAAATCCTGCTAAACTGACTCGGGACGGTGGTGACACTGAATCGCTCTAAGCTCTCGGATGGTTTGTTCCGCCTGCTCGCGGTGGTGAGAATGGATCTGTGTGTATTTGTGTGTCTATAGATGTGTACGTACACACTGCTGTCGGTCAGGGAGAGAGTGTCTGCGTCGCTGGACATGCTCTGCTGCTCGCTGTCATTGGCACTGGTGGCAGGAGCCAGCGCATAGCCGGTGTTCACGTAGTACGGATTGACTGGCTCCCTCCATGACGCGTGTCTGTTGATGAGAAATGGGACAGAGGAGATTCCTGTTAAACACGTGATGAAGAAAACAATACTGGTCATCTCAGTGAAAACACATTCCATTCATTCATTTCTAAGTATCAGACATAACGGCATAACTGATTGTATTCGGTGGATAATCACTTTCTATGGCTCGTTTGTTGGTTTCTCAACTTGACCAGAAAATATCACATTTCAATAATGCCATAGACACCAGCCTGCTTTACAAATTCAGGAACACCTTCCAAGGGCAACAAATAACAGAGGTACTAATATTACCTTCAACATCAACCAAATTAAAAGGCAAGGAATGTAAATTCAATATACAATCTTTAGACGTTAAATAAAATTGAGTAAATATGAAAAAAGTAATGAATAAATGATTAAATGACAACATTGAAAAAGTTACTGTCAATCATGAACACAATGAATAATAAATAAATACAGAAAGCTCTAACACAAGTAATACGCCAATGAGTTAATTTAATTATTTACTCATAGGCCCATGTATGCTATTTGGGGTTATTTGTTGCTTTTAGGCCTGTTAAAATATCCATTTTAAAACTGGTATCAGCTGATATTAGTCGTCATTTAAGTGAAATTACTGAACTTACATATACAAGTTTGATAAAAATCATCATTAAAGAAGAAGTATATATCTTCATATATACTTTGTATATATATATATATATATATATATATATATATATATATATATATGCACACACACACACACCCATACTATGACTGTATATTAAATAAGTGTCTATTAGCAGAGAGCTTACAAAAACATGTTATGATGGAGCTTCTGAAAATAACAAATGAACAAATAAGGATTGGTATATCAGACTAAACAAAACAAATGTGTCAGCGCCTCATACCTCCCAATTTGAAGCTGACACAAATGTGTCAACATACAAAAATGTCTAAAATGTTCATAAAGACAGCACCATGCCCTACCAGATCGGTCTTATTCTTGAAGATAAAATTCTTTAACAAAAGGACTTGCCTTCTATTAATAATGGCCAACAGCTCGTCAAGAGTTTCATCATCTAATTAACCTTAAACATTTTCAAAGTTAAGTTTCAGCTGGGTGGAGGCAACACGCAGACAATCAAATTCTCAGAAAACCAAATTATCTTGCAATTAGTTAAAACAGACAAAAAAGAATAACATGCCACACAGGTGAGGACACCATCTAGTCATGAAAAATGCAGCATGAATAAGTGTAACACTGTTTAAATGCTCTTAAAATATTACCTGGTTAATGCCTGTTGATAGCTACAGGGTTTCTTCACATTTTCCATTTCAAACTTCCAGACTAAAATTTTCCAAACCTCTCTGTAGATTTTCCAGATCACATTTCCTCACAGAATCATCTTTTAAAGAACAATCCACAAACAGATACTTAATTACCATTTTTTTTTTTTTTTGACATCACAATTTGTAACCGACTCTGATCAGCTTTGTAGAAGCAGTATATTGCGACAAACTGCAACCATTTTCCCTGCCGGTGCGACTACATTTTGTTAAAGTTCACATTGGTCTGGTGCCACCACCAATAAAAATATCACAGTTTCACAGAATACGGTGTTAAACGATCATCATTAAATAAAGGGTATATAAAGGGTTTTTTGGTTGAACATATGATTTATTAAAACAAACTTTTTAATGGGAAAAAAACTTATGGAAGTATGAGTCTACCTTTTGAAAAATTAAGAAAAATTAAAGCTGCACATCTCCCATTTCAGTGTTTCCCCAACCACTGTTTTAGGGGGACGGCCGGGAAATCTCACTTATTTTCAATGTTGACCGCTATGGACAAGACCATAACTGTGAAAACATCACTATTTTGCCAGTATATTGACTAATTTATTTGTTAACATCCTGGCAAATTGGCGCAGCAGGGATGGGTAATAAATATCAATTTCTCGATATTAATCAATTATCAGTTTTATGAACCGATATCGATTCTTGAATCTCAAGAATCGATTAGTCATCCTGTTTCATTCGAATGAATGGAACATTGTATCGCGGCTGCGCGCATCCAAAAAAAATAAAAAATTGCAATAATCTTTGTCCTTTGTAACTATTGATATGAAACAAAGTCACAAGTACGTCCATTTTCTTTAGAAATTCAAAAACATAAATAACGTTTTGGCGCTGCAGCGCGAGATCGCTCTGGCGCAGCTCAAGAGAAGCAGCAGCGCTGATCTCTCTTCCGGCTTAATAATACCAGTCACAGCACGAAATAAACATGACCGAGCATCTGAAAGTGTGTTAAAGATAGAGTACAACTTATCGAAATCCGTATCATGTCACATTTATTCACTCAATCAGTGTTTCAACCGTGGAAAGACGTCAGTTAAACAGCTTGTAATAAGTGTCATGTATCGTTTACCTCAGAAAACCCACATAAACTCGTTAGTCAGCTAGAAAAAAAACTCTAGAGAGGAGCATTTTAGTAAATATACTGTATACACCATATTACATATGCATTATAATCTTAATGTTCTTCAATATTTAATGCATATTTGAATAAATCTGGCAAGTTTTTATGACAGCTACCATTTATATGTTTATATGTCATATAATCTAATTATAAGAATAACTAAAAGTCTAATTTAAGTGTTTGTATAGCTACAAAACAGTTAATTATTACCATAATTAATTTGGTAATACAAGTGCCCAAACAGACGTGAAAAAGCAGGAGGCGCCGAAAAGCGGTCTGTTTGCATCCCTGGTTTTAATAAATATTATTTAGTAGTTATTTTATCACTGACTGTTTACTCAAACAATGTTTATTTAATTGAGAAAAACCTGGCTATGCGCCAATGTGTGTTCAAAAAGCACATTACTTTTTGCTGAAGCATTGAAAATGTCATACGAAATCATATAAAACTCTATTCCCTTACATCATTTTAATATTAATGACAGCATTCTCTGCTCAGACTGAATTTCCCACAGCTAACATACATCATGCCAACTGAGGAATGAATCCAGATTCCAGGATGGCCAACATGAGCACGACAGAGATGATGTAAATAACAGCAATATAAAAACGTAGTCAACCATGCAATACGGATTCCTTCTAGGAAGAACAGGTATGACAGAAATTAAAACGCTTCTCAAATTATTCAGCCCGCATGTAATTTTAAAGCAACCACAAAAGAAGCAGGACGCGTTTTGAAATGTACCAGACGATATTATTTCAGAATATGGCGCTATCACTGTGTATATAAGAGCGATACAAGGCTTGTTTATTGTGTGGCACTTGGGAACAGCTAGGCACTGCTTGAACCTCTCACAAAACGAGACATCTCTTTATGACCAGCCTAAGCAGAGGGGCAGAAAGAAACAGACAGAGGCAGAAAGAACAGGAAAAATGGAGTTTATGAGAAGGGAGGGGGAGAAGAGAGAGAGAGAGAGAGAGAGAGAGACCCAGGCTCTCTGCAGTCTCCAGTGATTATCCCTCGCTCTCAACCCATCCACGGTCTTCTAATGATTCAAGCAGCAGCAATGTCAATATTCACCGTATTAGAGATACCCAGAAGCCTTCAGAGACGATCCCGAGCCTTCAGCAGCTCTCTCCACATGCCCAGCATTCCCCATTCCATTTGATTCTCCACAAAACAAAGGCTCTAAAACAGGCAGGGGGCATTAGGAATCTCTGTATCATTACTGCGATTCAAAACGAATCGATCTGCTTTCTCTTCCCCTCAATAACATACACATGCCAACATCCAGCCGCGCGAACACATTAATTACCGTGACATCTCCAACAAAGAAAAAGCAAGCTCTAAGGTAAAAAATAAAAAGCACAGGCACATTAGGATTTAACTGGCTCCCCTCGCAGCCCATTACCACTTAAAAATCCTTGCATCCAAAGCCAACTTCACTGGGACAAAAGCACAATGCGCATTTGAAAGGAGCCATTACCTGGGTACAGGTTACATTGCTGTGCCTAAGATTTGTGCACCTCCCCACACTCAGAATAATTATGAGCTCTTTGTCATCCCATTTTACATGTGATCACATCACACAGACTCCAACAGATTAAACCCTCAAAGGCAGATCTGCGCTCAAGAGCACAGGTAAAAGAGTGAGATTCAGATTACACTTTCCCTCTTAGAGAGCCGAGTATCACATTAATGAAAGAGAAAAATCACTGACGGGCTATAAACAACTATCTAACAGGCACTAACCTGGACAAAAATTACATTACAATCATAGTAAAACAACTTGAAAACACCAACACATGGAGACAGCTCGCTTGACATTCCACTTGACATTATATCTTGATATTGATGCAGACAGAGTGAAACCCGATTCATTAATTAACAAGAATGACCATATTAATCCTAATTGAAATGATCTTGCATTTAGATTTACTATTAGGGATACACAGATACTAAATACTGGCCAATCCGACACTTAACTAATCCCTAATGTTATCACGACATTACTTAAAGGTGCAATATGTAATATTAACAGCTAAAGGTTGGAATGGGTAATGCAGTCCCCGCCCCCTCCTCCGTACATGGGTAGCCAGATTGAGAACAAGCAAAAGCGACGAACCTTAAACTTAAAAGTTGATCAGCTAATGTATACGTTTACATAAATATTGCTGAGGCTTTTTAGGTCGGGTAGAATCTGCGATCTCTGACCCAGTTCATTTACTGGCTTTCATGGCTGCAGTACACTGTATTTTCCACCAACTGGCAACCTGGGGTGTCAAAAAATACTACTGGGTAAATTGGTAGTGGACGGGATCACACATACCCCTTTTCCACTAAAAAAGAACTGGTTCGGAACTGGTGCTGGTTCAAAGTTGGTTCAGAACCTGTTTGTTTTTCAACTGACTAGAGCGCCCAGTGAACGACGTTGTTATGTCACTGTGTACGTCGCTATACGTCTAAGCTAGAAACGCTTGCAATTACAACATTACTTTGGGATTATCTCTAACTCGTGTACGAAAAAGGCTTTAAAAACAATTGAAAATATCTTTTCATTTGATATGTAATCTTTTCTGATTAGTTATGTAACCCTGTCTTGTCTTTTTTTTCTTTCCATTTATTTGTTCTATTGTCTTCTTTGCTTATAATGTTTTCAGTAAAAAAAAGAAAGAAACGCTTGCGCCAACTTCAAGCATAACAATTACAAAGGTGGACTTCCTCGTGTTTCTGCAAATTTTTCTCCTGACTTTGCGATCCTTTATTATGGTCAGAAAAGATGTTTAGGACACATCTAAACCCGTCCCAGCCCCCAATGCAAGCATGACGTGGTAAATAAACGGTTCTAGTCCAGCAAAGAGTTGGTGCCGCTTTGGAACCAGTTTTCCTGGCCGAGAACCGGCTCTTTGGCTGTCGAAACACAAAGAACACGCAGACACCGGCTCTCAAAATGCTTTGGTGGAAAAGGGGTAACAGATCATAACAAAAGCAAACATTATAAAAAGAATGGAATTTCTAAATAGAATAATTGGCTTAAAAGTTGTAACATTGTTTTTCAGATAAACAAGAATTTGAAAGTGTTTCTTGCAAAGATCTGGGAAACAGTGTTTTTATGCTTTAGTACAGTAAAAAAAAATGTATAATAAAATAGCCTACAGCACCTTCAAAAAATACCATGTTTTGGTATCAAAAGTCACACAGATGTGACTTTCACAGAATTTAAAAACTAAAGTGTTCAGAGATCAAAATATATTTAAATTGTTATTATTAAGTAGTAGTATTATTACTTCCAAGCTTTATAATGGGAGTGAATGGGGATTGAGATTGAGAAGCCCCAAAAAAGTGCATTAATCCATCATAAAAGTAATCGATGAGGCTTCAGAGGGTTAAAAAAGGCCTTCTGAAGCGAAGCCATGTGTTTTTGTCAGAAAATTATCCTTATTTATAACTTTGATAAACTATAAATCACTGTCTTCCGGTAACGGCCGTATACCAGTCGAGTAGCACAAAGCTTAAGTGAGAGTAGACGCCTCTCATGGTTCAATCAAATAGGGTTGGCCAACAAGCTCCTCTTCTTTTATATCGAAAACCTCCGATTGTTCTTGTCGAAATTCTTGTTTTGACTTCTAATTTGTGCTTCTGCATGCAACATTCGTTGGCTCAGAATTCACTCTTCACAGTGATTAAAGTTTATAAATGTATAAATACGTATACACATTGTTTCACTTCAGAATGCCTTTATTAACCCCCTGTAATGGTATGGATTGGATGAATGCACTTTTTTGGGCTTCAAAATCTCAGGTACCATTCACTCCCATTACAAAGCTTGGTAGAGCCAGGATATTTTTTTTAATATATCTCTGATCATATTTGGCTGAACAAAGAAAGTCATGTTACACCTAGGATGGCTTGAGGGTGAGCAAATAATTGGATAATTTTCATTTTGGGGTGAACCAACCCTTTAATATGCTGGTAAATCCCTATTTTATTCAAGTTTGGCTATGAAATGCAATGAAACCTTGATAAAGCTGTTGATGTGAAGTAACTTGTTTTATGGATTTATTGCTCGTTCAATATAGTAAATCAAGTATTCCTACGCGAGTGCAAGACATCAGAAGTCCTGCTGGACCAAATTCCTCTTAAGATGTCCAGATTTATATTTCTATTTTGATCTTATAGCCGAGGAATTATTTCTAGCGTTAAAGACAATCACTGTGGCCTTATTTCCAAACTTATTACTAAAGAAACTTCTGAACCCCCTCACTTCCTAGTTTTTGCCAGCAAATGAAAGACATACGACTCCTGCAAAATTTACATGCATGAAACCCTAAAGCATTTACCTAAAAGGCTATTTAAAAATAAACGTGATGTCTTTCTGTACTTCAAGCCAAATACTTCATGTAGGCCTAATGAAAAAATCATTTGAACACAGCCTCACAAATGCATTGCTCCCGCTAATTAAAAACACATCAGGTCCAGGGGCAATGGAACATACGTAGAGCTGGGTGGAGTGTGGAGGGAGTTTCTGCAGTTTAACAATATCAATCTGTCGGAGTCTTTCGTTTTGTCATGTTTGTACCCTTTAACGACATCCAAAAATTAAAATGCTACACAAAGCCCTCCGAATGCTAAACATAAACTGTCGGGAGAAGATGCGAGTCAAAAGGAGGAGAGGAAGAAGATGCCGCAGAAACAATCTCAAAGAGAGGCGCGTTTCCTTTCAGAACACTCCTGGGGATGTTTCTCATCTTTATACCTCACCTGAACATCTAAAGCTCTGAGGTTTTGGACAGAACAGGGTTACTGCACCATCAACAGATGTCAAGGTTTGTCTCAAACAGTTGAGAGAAAACTGGGTCAACGTCTAGGGGTAGATTTCCGCAATTTTCAATCTCTTTGCGGGAGGAGTGCCAGCAGTGAACACAGTGCAGTTGAGCACATCAGAGCACAATGTATGCTTGAGCATTTTACAGAGGCTAAATCAAGCTGTGTAAATCCTCCTCCTGCTCCTCCATGCCTGCTTAGAATTTAAGCTTTAGCTCCGAGAGGGGGGAAAACATGGTGTGCGAAATAAATAAATAAAAGATGGTTCGGTTCCTGATGAAACGCCACTTTTGAAATTAATGTGGCAAGTTACTCAGTTGTATCACGTCTGCAAAAAGACAACAGTATAACTATTTATTCTGACTGTTATGATTAATACTATCTATTGATGAGTTGGTGTCTCATTTTGCTATTTTACTGTATCTTACGGTCCGTTTTATAAATGCATTACAGTAAATGCATTTATATCAGTGGCTCTCAACCAGGGGCCCACTGGGGTCCTCAGCAAACTTCCAAAAGGGCCTAAAGAGGCCTTAAAGTAGAAAAAAAAAAAAAAAAAAACTTTTGCTGATAATTTACTCACCCCCATGTCATCCAAGATGTCCACGTCTTTCTTTCTTCAGTCGAAAAGAAATTAAGGTTTTTGATTTTTTCTCCATATAACGGACTTCAATGGGAACCAAACGTTTCAAGGTCCAAATGAGAGTTTCAGTGCAAACTGCAAACAGCTCAAAGGGCTTTAAACGACACCAGACGATGAATAAGGATCTTGTCTAGGATCCTTCGAGTTATGACTCGAAAAAAGATTCTTTCATTTTGATGAACGAGTTCGAACAGGAGTCACGAACGCTCATCACAGAACAGAGCAAGGCGACCATTTGAGCTTATAAAACTTAAACTTTTTTATTTATTTTTTAAATGACCGATCTTTACGCTAGATAAGACCCTTATTCATTGTCTGGTGTCGTTTAAAGCCCTTTGAACAGTTTGCAGTTTGCACTGAAACTGTCTTTTGGACCTTGAACCGTTTGGTTCCCATTGAAGTCCATTATATGGAGAAAAATTCTGGAATGTTCATCAAAAACCTTAATTTCTTTTCGAACTGAAGAAATAAAGACGTGGATATCTTAGATGACATGGGGGTGAGTAAATTATCAGCAATAGTTTTTTTTTTTTTTTTAAATTGAACTACTGATTTAAAGCTCATTTAAAAGGAGACAAAAACGACCAAAAATAAAGAAAAGTTTTTGTTTCCTTCCTTCTTTCTTGAAAAACCTAAATGAGGTAGCCTAATTGTGAATGCGTTATAAAAATGTGACGCACAAAGTATGATTTATAGACTTGTATAAGTCATCCATAGGCATTTTTATAACTGGACACACAGTTTTCTAGTTATGCAAAGCTACAAAATATTTTATCAGATAGAAAGACAAAAAAAAGATGCAAAAATTCTTATTCTTAATCCTCATAAATCCTCATAAATGAAAAAAAAATGTGGCCTTTAAATAGTTGGACAAAATAGGTCTTAAATAG
Organism: Pimephales promelas; assembly: GCF_016745375.1. The sequence continues at coordinate 31,679,799 of NW_024121321.1, read as the reverse complement.
GTCTTTTTAAAATGTCATGCAAGCACTGCAGTCTGGCTGAAATCGCATCAACACAGCATTTTTAAAGGGATCGTTCGCCCAAAAATGAAAATTGTGTCATCATTTACCCTCATTTCGAAAAAAAACAACCTGTATGAATTTCGTCTGCGGAAACAAAAAAAATAAGATATTCTGAGGTTTTGGTAACAATTGAAGGGACATTTCTCAAAATCTCTTCTTTTTTGTTCCAGAGTAGAAAGTCACAAAGGTTTAGAATGACATGAGGTTGGGCAAATGAAAGATGTTATGCTATTTTAGCTCAGCTCTGTCCAACATGCATTCAAATTGTCCTACATTTGGCATTTTGTGCATGCTCTTGAAGATAGAGGTCATATGACAACATGCATAGCATCCATCAAACATTCAATTATGCAATTGCTTGACTGCACAAAAACCTGCTGTAGCTTGATTATATATATACAAAAAATTTTTTTACCACGGTAAAAGCCTAAAACCGACCCATACCTGGAGAAACCTTGTTGCTTTGATATCTCATTGTGAAAGCACCTGTCGATATTTGCTTTTAAATCTAGGGCGGGAAAGCTTTGTAATCTTCAGCAGAGGCTGTTCAAAGGCCCACATGCACCGCTTTCTATTCCAGAAGGACAAGGATTAAAGTATTTAGCAGTCACATCTCTAAATCCCATTTTGCTCATATGGAGGGACTCGAGGCTCTGATGCATCAAGTGATTTGCTGTAAATTTCACAGCAGCACGGCTTAAAAAAAAGGCACTTTCACCACGTCCTCCAGATTAAACGATGTCGGTGCGATGCGCGATATGAACGAGAAAGATAAAAGAGCACAATGGGCCGTCAAAACCGGTGGTGAGGAATGCCTCGGGAATGTCTGAGCACAAAAAAAAGAAAAATTGCATTGCAAAACACAATACCTGAAGCATACATTCCAATACGCTTGTTCGCCGAGCAAACTATGGGGGGTATGAGAGATAGCGATCTAAGCATTCAGAAACACAACAAATCCATACGCAGCCATGGACTTCAAAGGGCATTGGATCAGATACATAACTCGCCCCTGAATGCCTCTGTTAAATCTATACCTCAAAACTTTTTGGAAGTGCACATTCTTTCTTTCTTGCAAAATATTCAATGCAGTTTCTTCCTTTGTGCACATTCTAAAGAGAATCCATGTTGTGGTTCTCCTGAAGAAACCTTTATTCCACTCCAAAGCCTGCCATTCAAGAGACACCTGCATGGAGAACACAAAGAGCACCCACTTGCACCAACTCGCAGTAGGCAAAGACAACGCTGCGACCCAGTATCTGTCTTGCTACCTCAGTCGCAGCTACTTAGAGGTTTCTGCCTATACTGCATTCCTCTCATCTCCTGTGGAAGGCTGTGCTTAACTCAGATTCCCTTTTTATCTTTTTCTTCTGACTGCGATTGCACCGCGAGGTGGGGGGGGATGGGATGGGAAAAGAGAGACAGCGCTTTTCAAAGCTGCAGGGATTTACCTGTACTCACGGTTGTCCTGATATCTTTTACTGTTGGCCACCCGCTGAGGCACGGTTTCCATGAGCAGCTTCTGGGTCAGCCTGTTGCTGGGAGTGGGGTCGCTTTCGGAGTTCTGCTCCTGCTCCTGGTCGCACCTCCATTCCTCGTCTTCTTTCACAGTCGGCAAGTAGCCCGGCAGGATTTTGCCATTCCCTGACGCCGAGCTCTGGTCACTGAACAGCTTGGGGCTCTCCCCGCCCGTCCTGGTGTATTCCAAGTATATGTCGGACTTCAAAAACAAAGGGTAGGTGTTTTCCTCCATCATGGTCTGGATTTCGGTCTGAGCCTGGTCGAACATGGCGGGATCGATGTGAAGCTTCATCACGCAGTCTTTGATGAAGCTCTTGGTGGCCGGTTTGATCTGCCTCGACACGATCCCGTTGTTGTCCAGGATGTACTTTTTGTAAATGGCTTTCGCGAGCTTCAGCATCTTCTCGTTGCCCTCGTTGTTCTCCTGCTTGCGGAAGCCGCTGCAGGCGAACCAGAAGTCCAGCATGTCGGCGCACTCCTCCTGCTTGAGGAAAGTCCTGAACAGGTGGATGCCGTCTTGGTCGTCCAAGAGCGAGTGCAAGGACTCGGCCCACTTCAGGTAGGGCGGCGTCGGGGAAGCGCTACCCTCTGGCTCGTAGCCCAGATCCAGGTCGGGTCTTCTGGGCGTAGCTATGGGGGCCTCGTTCTTGAGGCTCTCGCTCTTGGACGAGTAAAAACTGTGGCTGTACTGTGGCCGTCCATCGCCGGACACCAGATCGCCCTCCTCCCCGGGGACCGGGGGTCTGGGGGCATCCTCAGTGAAGCTGCTGCCCGGGTCTGCTAGATAACACGAGTTCTCGTTTACGCTCATGCTCATAGTGTCCCTGCACCCTGTCCCAGTACAGCCCGCAAGGCAGAAAGTTTATATCCAGACTTCTATTAATGCCACTGTAAAAGAATTCCTCCTATAAGAGAAGTAAAGAGAGAGAGAGAGGCATGGAAAAACATTCAATGAGGCTCGACATGGTCAGTTCAGCAAAGTAATAATACTTGATGGAGAATACAGTGTAAAACCCTGTGTAAAATAGTGCTGCTAATGTCAAGAATGGCATAATTGACATAACTTCAACTTGAATTTGGGCACTTTATATCAACAACTTTAAGGAGAGCACAGTGTCATCAATAACTACACTGTAAATATTGTTGGTTTAACTTAAAAAAATGAACTAACCTGGTTGCCTTAAAATTTTAAGTTGATTGAACTGGAAAAAGTGAGTTTATACAATGAAGGAGAATGATTTAAGCATCAGAAACTCAAAATATTATGTTATTTGAACTAAATTATTCAAGTTGATTTGACAAAAGAAAAAATGTTGTGATTACAGTGATGTTTACAGTGTACAATTGACTCGTATCACAGTGTGTTTTTTGTGGATTTTATATGACAATATAAAGATGTGAAGAGTTCAGATGCAAAAGCCTCTAAATGCCATTTGAAATTTTCTTCTTTAATGATGATTTTTATCAAACTTGTATATTTAAGTTCAGTAATTTCACTTAAATAACAATTAATAGGTAATTAGCATTGCCACTTAAGTGAAATTACTGAACTTAAATATACAAGTTTGATAAAAATCATCATTCTAGAAGAAAATTTCAAATGGCACTTGGAGGCTTTTGCATCTGAACTCTTCATGTATAACACTATGACCAAATGTTGCAGATGTATCGAGTAAAATTACCATTTTTGCATCATAATTAAGCTTATGAAAAGCTAATTCTGTGCATTGCATATAGCATTAAGATGAAGAAAGTAAACAACACTGTAAAAAAATTGATTTCTTTTTGTCAAATCAACTTAGATAATTTATATAGTTCAGATAACCAAATATTTTGAGTTTTTAGTGATTAAATTAATCTCCTTCATTGTATTAACTCAATTTTCCCTTTCAATGAACTTAAAATCTTAAGGCAACCAGGTTACTTATTTTTTTAAGCTAAAGTGTTTAAGTTAAAGGTGGTTAGACTATTTTTAAAGTGCCCTTGGTACAGTGTAAATAGTCAAATAGATACTGGTAATATTACTTAACATAGTGTACTTATAATCATATAATGCATAGTTTACTGTTATTACTTTAGTGGAGCATGTAACGTTAAAATAAAGCGTTACCATAGAAGACATGAACTTTAGAGATGCAAGTCAATAGCACAGTAATAGTGGCTCTAAGTTAACTAACAGTACAGCTTTTAGCCAATTTAAAACCTGTACTAAGTTTAATTAAACCCAGCAGTGCTCTACAACCTCTAGCAAACTTGTCGTGGCTTCGGGCATCTATCTTAAAGCAAAGAAAGTGCAAAAGGGCAGCCATCATGGCACAGTCCTGAACTCACCTGTGACACGATTTATGACACCAACCATAAATCCAACACTTTCAAGTTCCGACCTTAAAACCTGTGACTGCCTGCCAGCTACATTTCGTCTGATGTGCTTGATGAAGCCAGCTAAGGAGGAGAGAAACCTTGAGCTTCCCTAGTCAATAACTTTAACAGCGCGAACTTTAATGGCGATGAGCTAGCAGGCTAATCCAGCACAAGACGCGAATTTATAAACATTTTACGCACACAAACGCTGTTATTTGAAAACAAAGCCCCGGTAAACACCGCCGGGTGTAAAATGAAAGAGGCTACTAACTAGCTAGCATCAAAACAAGCTATGAGTACTTAAAAACATAAATACGGCGAACATCCACCGCATCAAAGAACGTAACGCGCGAGGATAGGAAGTACGTGCGGCGCGAGACCTTCCCGAACAAGTGAGCATAGACGGTAAAAAACACTTTCACCATCTTTGAGTGCACGAGCCGACATTTCTAGTGAGCTTGTTCTGCTGATCCACTCAACGGTTCAGACTCAACTAGTGTGAGAACACGTTGTCACCGCTAGCCATCTTTAATCACTAAAAACGTCAATATATACGATTATCCCACTTATGCACGGGGGGGAAACGGCCATCTAAAAAGGGATAGCGTTCGCTCGCGCTGCGTTTTTCCTTCGCTGACGACATTACAACACCCCTTTCGCTGCCCTCGCGATCTGCTTTGAAGTGAGCCCCACATTCATCGCATTCATGTCTCGGCCTCAGCAGCAGCAGGAGCGGATGGGGGAGGGGAAAGTAAGAAACAAACTCCATACACACACACACACACAGCCAGGCCCTTCCGCAGCCCAGGGACTAGTGTGCAACTTTGCAACACTGATTTTCGCACTCCAACACGCGCCGATAAACCGAGCGCGAGAGCTTTATTAACGGCTCGCAGAGGATTCGAACGCGAGCAGCGAAAAAAGCGACGGTGCGTTTCATCTCTCTCTCTCACACACACATATATATACAACACTCTCTCTCTCTCTCTCCCTCCCTCCGCTACCGCAAACCCCCATTACACCCAAGCCAGGAGGAGGAAAAAAGTGCTCCGTACTGTACCTGTGAGAATCTACTTTCCGTTTCCGAGCGCATCGGGAATAGCGTTGTATGCGGCGAGATGTGAATCGTGTCATCGATGCGGATCTCAGAGTTTAAAAATAACAAAGAAAACAGTCGCTTCTCCACCTCTCCATGGCTGTCTCTCACACTCCTGTGCCCGTGTGCGAGTGAGAGAGCGAGTGAGTGAGTGAGAGAGGAGCAGGAGATGTGAGCGCCGCGCACGGCCAGAAATCACACTGCCGCCTGGAGAAGAAGAAGAAAAAAAGACCAAGGCGAGGAAACTCTGGAGTGTGAAGAGAGCGCATTCAATCCACGTCGATTACACTTTAAAGATGCTCTCGTGAATGTTTGCCAATTTAACGGTTTCAGGTGAACCGCACTTTGAGACATATAGTTTAAACGATGTACACATGATGAGATAAGACAGCAGTCTTCTAGAAAAAGCCGTTTACTCTACAACGAGCAGGTCGCCCCCTCATGGACGCCGCCATGTTGACATCACATGACCAGCCGTGTCAATCGTTTGACCATTTACTTGTACTAATATTGTTTACTTTCCATTTACAATAAGTACTGATCTAAAACAAATAGCATACCAAATAATATAAAAATAAACTTGTTCTAAGGACAACAGGCAATTCCTTAAACCCTAAAACACAATCCAATTCATCCTTAGTTCAAAATGTGGAAATATGGAAAATTCCTTCACATTAACACAGTACCTCAATCCTATTTATATAATTTTGACAGAGCTGAATTTGATGCTGTGATTGATTTAAATGTGTTGTTTAACAACATACCGATTGTTCAGCCAATGAAACATCTTTCCAAATAATTTTCTGTAGACAAAACTACATAAAATAGTTTTGAAAGTTTGTGAATTTTGAAAATTGCTATACTTTATAGAGCATTTGCCATTCCATCCCTCACAGCCTCGTTTTCATCTGCATATTCAAAATGGCGTCTACCCTGGCTAACTCTATTGGGTCCTACATACATTTTTACGGACCTTTTTTAGAATATGTATGCACTACAGACATAGTATTACACTAGAGCCTGAGTCAATAGCGTTTGCATATCAAGTAATCATTCCCTGCTGTAGTGATGAAACATACGCAATGACCTGCAGCTTCCATATGCAGACTAAGGATAAACAGCAGGAGATCAAGCACCGCACACAAACACACAACAGCCACAGCTGCTACACCACAAAATGCCTCCGTCTAACACACAGCCGCTGTAGAGAGAGAGAGAGGGGGGGTTGTGGCTGAACCACCAACAACATGCAACATATTCTTGACACTGACACTGAATGCAAGAATGTGCATTATATATAGTGTCAGACAGAGAAAAATAGACAAACAGGTACACAACAAAAGATAATCAGTGTGACTTTAGTGTGAAGAGGCAGTAGTTAGTAAACAAACTTCATGCAGCCAAACTGACTGGTCAGTATAAAGCCCAAGGCCACACTAAATGAGTGCACAACTATTATTTTTATACATTTTTAAACACATTTTTTTATGCTGATGTGCTAGTCTTTATTAATAGGCTTAATCAGAAGATCGAGTAGTACAGTCATAGTGGACTATAACCTATGCATAAATTACGCAGTGTAATTGACACACATTTCACAGCTCTTCCGTGACATGCTATCTAAAAAAAAAAAAAAAAAATCAGCTGTGATCAAAGGTGCTGTTATCAAATAAAGTTTTTCAGATGTTTGCCGGGTGCACGTAATGCCCTTCCTTGTAAGTGAATTTACAGTAAAAAGTGATCAGTTGACTTACCTTAAAAAAAGTGAGGAAGCCAATAAACTTTATGTGCAATTGAAAAAAATAAGTTAAAGGGTTAGTTCACCCAAAAATGAAAATTCTGTCAGTATTTACTCACCCTCATGTTGTTCCAACCCCGTAAGACCTTCGTTCATCTTCGGAACACAAATTAAGATATTTAAGATATTAAGATCACTCCTGCATACTAGTCCATAGGCTTCTTGAGGGACTGGCTCTTGCTGTCCTCGAAAAGTAATTGAAGACATCGTTAAAATAGTCCAAGTGACTACAGGGGCTCAATCTTAAGTTTATCAAACGACGAGAACACTTTTGTGCGCAAAAAAACAACAAAAATAACGACTTTATTTCAACTATTCACTTCCTTCTCCATGGGCCTGTAGTCAGTTAACGTAGTGTGATTGCGTAGAGCTACGTCACACGTAGGCTCACTATTGGCCGACGCTGGTCATGTGTGTGATGCGTGTGACGTACAATAACAGAAGCTTACGCTATTAAACTAGTAACCTGACTCGCGCAGAGGGAGAAATAAACGAATAGTTGAAATAAAGTCGTTATTTTTGTTGTTTTTTGCGCACAAAAGTGTTCTCGTCGTTTGATAAACTTAAGATTGAGCCCCTGTAGTCACTTGGACTATTTTAACGATGTCTTTTATGACTTTTCGGGGACGGCAAGAGCCAGTCCCTCAAGAAGCCTATGGACTGTATGCAGGAGCGACCTTAATATCTTAAATATCTTAATTTGTGTTCCGAAGATGAACGAAGGTCTTACGGGGTTGGAACAACATGAGGGTGAGTAAATACTGACAGAATTTTCATTTTTGGGTGAACTAACCCTTTAAGCTACGTGGAATTGTCAAGTTCACAAAACATGAGGTTTATTTACTGGCAACTGGTTTCCTCACTTTTTTAAGTTATAGTAGTTCACTTTTAAAAAAAACTTTTGCTGATAATTTACTCACCCCCATGTCATCCAAGATGTCCATGTCTTTCTTTCTTCAGTCGAAAAGAAATTAAGGTTTTTGATAAAAACATTCCAGGATTTTTCTCCATGTAATGGACTTCAATGGGAACCAAACAGTTCGAGGTCCAAAAGACAGTTTCAGTGCAAACTGCACACTGGTCAAAGGACTTTAAACGATTCCAGACGATGAATAAGGGTCTTATCAAACGAAACGATCAGTCATTAAACAAAAAAAATAAAGTTTTATAAGCTCAAATCAAATGCTTGCCTTGCTCTGTTCTCTGATGCGCGTTCGTGACTCTCCTGTTTGAAATCATTCATCAAAATGAGCAAATCTTTTTTTTTGTGTCATTTGGTTCATTCAACGAACGAAATGAACGAGTTGACTCTGGAAAAGATTTGTTGATAAGACTCTTATTCATCGTCTGGAATCGTTTAAAGTCCTTTGAACAGTTTGCACTGAAACTGTCTTTTGGACCTTGAACCATTTGGTTCCCATTGAAGTCCATTCAATGAAGATTAAATGGACATTTCTTTTCGACTGAAGAAAGAAAGACGTGGATATCTTGGATGACATGGGGGTGAGTAAATTATCAGCAAAAGTTTTTTTTTTTAAAGTGAACTGATCACTTTTTGCAGTGTACCTATTGTGTGCAATATAAATTGTGGTGGAATAAAAGAACTTCTTATTAAAATTTCAACTAAATGAACATAACTCAAAATCCCTGGACTGAGTTTAGCACTCAAAAACATGAGAAACTAGAGAAGAAACAAAAGCCTCCACCACTCTTTCATTGTGAAAGGAGATTAGAATCAAGGTGCATTTCAGACTATATCTCTCCATCTGACAAAAGATGAAAGCAATGTCAGGGAAAGAAAGAATGTAGGCGATTTAAACACCGCTCTTTAATTTCAGTCATGAAAAAGTATGCAGCAGAAGGTGTGTGTGTGTGTATCTTTAAAATCCTTATGCATGTTTTCAAAGTCTTATAAACCATACAGATAAATGACTGGAAATACAAATATCCTCTCCTATGAGACAAGAGCAAGAAATATGTCATCAGACTGGACACAAACAAACACTACATGTGAGAGAGTCGAACGCCTCTGAAAATGATATGCAGAAAGTAAGGTGGGACGTATACGTTAGTTCAGTGAAGGAATTCCTGTCTTGTGACTTTGAAAAAAAAAAAAATTAGCAGGCCTTAAAGACGAATATTACTTCATATGCTCTGAACCTCTGAAGTTATGACTCAACACCTGGATATAATCAGGCATGTAATCTCATGGATTCACTGCAAAAAGATCAAAGGCCTTTGGAATGTGAAGTCCTGTTCCTCCTTTGTATGACTTTATTTGATTAGCTCATCTGAAAATGAAAGAGTAGTTTGTGTGGAACCATGAATTTAATGACATATTACAAATTGCAAATAGGAAATCAAGACCGGGCATAGTTAGGCATTCATCTCGGTATTTGACGCACCTTAATGTTCACAAAAGAACATTAAAGGAACATTTTGTCAAGGTCTGCCAAGCCAAGTTCTCCTAAGAAATTTTGCTGACCTCACCAAATGATCCTTTACATTTTCTTTTCAGTTTGTTTATACAGTCATGTTCAAAAGTTTGGGGTTATATAAATGCTCACCAAGGCTGCATTTATTTGATCAGAAAACAGTAAAACATAATAATTTAATGAAATATTACTACAATTTAAAATAAAAGTTTTCTATTTTGGAATATATTTTAAAAAGTAATTTACGTCGAATTTTCAGCACCATTCCTCCAGTCTTCAGTGTCACATGATCCTTCAGAAATCATTCTAATATGATGATTTGCTGCTCAAGAAACATTTTATTATCAGTGCTGAAAACTTCATATTTTTGTGGAAAGTGATGCACAATTTTCAGGATTCTTTGATGTATAGAAAGTTCAAAAGAACAGCATTTATTTAAAAAAAAATAATGAAATCTACTGTCAATTTAATCTTGTTACGGTAAATAAAAGTGTTAATTTCTTTAAAAAAAATCTTACTGACCCAAAATATGAATGTGTGTACGTTTTAAAATGTAAATATATATTAATTAGCAAGGCTCTTATTGTTGTAAAGTACTCTGTAAAGATCTAGCATGCATGTGTGCTCACTGTAAAAAAATAATCCTGTAAAACAAAAACAGTAAACTACTGGCAGCTGTGGTTGCCAGCATCATACCATGAAAATACGGTGTGTTACTGTTTTTGAAATTAACAGCTAAATACTGTATTGTCAGCTACAGTATGCAACTTTAATTGAACAGCAATATGCAATATGATGCTGGCAACCGTAACCACAGCTGCCAGTAGTTTACCGTTTTTTACAGGATTTTTTTTACAGCACTTCCATACTTCAGTTGGTTAATAATGAAAAGGTAAATGCATTACCTGAGGAAATCGAATATTTCTGTCTTGTGTTTTCTGGCATCCCCCAACTCTCCCTCCATTGAAAGAAGATTCCATTTCAAAACCATTGATTACTTCAAGTTCCAGTAAAAACCGCATCCTCCTCGTTTTCAGAGAATCCAATGTTATTGTCCACAAAACATCGGTCCATTCCAGGTTATTGACTGTGTCCATTCGAATCTGAAACACAGGTATAAAAAACTTTAATATCAAATCATTAGAAATGTTCAACTGTGTTTTATTTATTTATTTTTTGAAGAAACATAACTCCAAACTAAGCCCTTAAATGTATTGCGGTCAAGAGATGTTTTTTTTTTTTTTTTTAGAAGAAGAAGAAAGAAAGAAGTCTCTTATGCTGCATTTATACGGTAAAAAATACTTGTATGCATGTAATTTCGTGTAATATTATTACAATTTTCAGTGTCACATGATCCTTCAGAAATCATTCTAACATTTGATGCTCAAGAAACATTTATTATTATAATTAATGTTGAAAACAGTTGTGCTGCGTAATATTTCTGTGGAAATGGTGATGTATATCATTGAAAAGTTGAAGTCTAACTGTTCTGCTGAACTGTTAGAACCAATAGATATCACAGTTTCCACCAAAATATTAATCACCGAACGCTGTTTTCAACAAGAAATGTTTCTTGAGCATCAAATCATCATATTAAAATAATATCTGAAGGATCATATGACACCGAAGACTGGAGTAATGATGAAAATTCAGCTTTGCATCACAGGAACACTCTAAAAAATGGGTTGTTTTAACCCAAATTTGGGTAAAATATGGACAAACCCAGATGTTGGGTTAAAAATGTAATTTATATATTTAACCCAATGGCTGAGTTTGTCCATATTTTACCCAAAGATGGGTTAAAACAACCCAACAAAGAAAAGATATTCAAATAGAATTTTTTTTTTAATTATAGTAATATTTCACAATTTTACTTTCAAATAAATATTGAGCATAAGAGACTTCTTTCAAAAATTATATACACTCTAAAACCTGGGTTATTTCAACCCAAATTTGGATCAAATATTGACAAACCCAGTAATTGGGTTAACATTTCAAAAGACATTTTTAACTCAAAGTTTGGGTTTGTCCAAATTTGGTTAAAACAACCAAGAATTATTTTTTTGAGAGAACTATATATATTTATATATATTAGGGCTGTCAAACGATTAATTGCGATCCAAAATAAAAGTTTGTGTTTATGTGGGTTCACTGAGTATAATTATTTTATACATATAAATACACACACATGCATGTATATTTAAGAAAAAATGTATTAATGTATGTATTTATATATATATATATATATATATATATATATATAATAATTATCCACATATATTATGTAAATACAAACTTTTATTTTGGATGCGATTAATCACAATTAATCGTTTGACAGCCCTAATATATATATATATATATATATATATATATATATATATATAGAGAGAGAGAGAGAGAGAGAGAGAGAGAGAGAGAGAGAGACTTGTTTTTGTAAATGTGTTGGATTTGTATATTTTTTTCAAATGGTGTTTTCCAGCCGAAGGACATATTTCCCTATATGTATGGGCTAGTGAATACTGGGCCAGTGCTCAAATCAGATGGCATCAGCAGCTGCAAACTCAGATCTATCCTTGCCCTTCCTGAGGCCTGGCTTTGATTACTGGGCCCCCCACCACGAGCCAACACATGGCCATGAGCGCATACCAACTCCGTGCACAACCTCGGAGCAACCACTTGGAAACAATCAAGAGGTAACTAGCATGAAATAGAGGTGTTTGGAAACGGTTTGGAGAGATCGGACAGATTACGAGAGCATTTAGTAATTGCTCAGAGCCAGATCATTCTTGCCTTTGGAACGTTCACAAAGAGCGTTACAGTCGGAGGCGAGCAGGAATCCGCATAAAGTCATTTGGCAAACTGTAACCAGAGGTCAGAGGCACATGGGTGAATGTCAGATTGTTCTATCGCCGTTCTTCTACATACAGTGAAAGTCACGGTCCCAGAGGAAACTATTGGAGTCATTTGACAGCTGTGTTCGCCGAGCTTCCCGCGTGAGTTTTGACGGAGGTTGTGACTGGCAGCTGTAGCTGCTATTCTGCTACCTGTTGAGTGGCCTTGGAACTCTTAGACAAATGACATGACAGGTGCACGTTCGGCTTAAGTACCTGCTCCTCTACAAAGCAGCTGCAGTGGGGTTGCTGGTAGACAAAGAAAACAATTATGTTTTCCAGTTCTCCTCTCACCAGTGCAAAGACTGTCAGAGGCTGTTGAATAACCCCATTATCTTTAGAAGAAAAGTCAAATAAACGCGCACTTTGTGGATTTTTTTTAAAGCAGGGATGTCAAAAATAGAGTCTATTCGGTATAAATATAACGATGAATCAATTCAACACCTGCACTGTAACAGAAAACGAATCGGTTACCTAACGTAACCTCGGTTCTCTCTAGATGAGGGAACGAGTATTGCGTAAGCTAGCTTACGCTACGGGAAAGATTCATCTTTGCTGAGAAGTTGAAGCCAAAAAATTATTCCATAATTTTGTAATCATTGTCAACGCAGTCTCTTCTGAGGCAGACCATGAGCGGGCTAGCTAGCGGCTCATTGGTTCGCTCAGAGAGAATGCACGAACCTATGGGAGAGCGGCGCTGAGTCCGCGGCCAATGAGCGGACGGCGCTCGCTTACTGCGTCACAGCCCGCCAAAAGGGGCGTGGCTACAGTGTATAAAGGTCGCTCTCCCAGCTCGTTCGTTGATTCTGTAGCATGAAGCGAAACGCTGGTGGCGCAAGCACGGCCGGGAACGCAATACTCGTTCCCTCATCTAGAGAGAACCGAGGTTACGTTAGGTAACCGATTCGTTCTCTTACGAGAGGTTCTCTCGTATTGCGTAAGCTAGCTTACGCTACGGGAACACCTGGTCAACGCCGTGCGCGCTAAGTAACCACTAAGCATCCCAGGGGAACACCGGGGGAATCTATAAGTGGATGAAGATAATACGGCGGCCAGATAGCGGCCGTTACTATCTAGTGCAAAAACGCCCAAGGCGGCCGGCGAAGGCGGGCCGTGATGTGAAGGCTAATGCATAAGCACATAGGGGAACACAAGGGGTGAAACGGTTGTGATGGAACTCCCGATAGTGCGGCTTCTATAGGAGGGCTGTGAGTACTAGACCGCCAGAATTTTAGCCTGTAAGGCTGGAACTTCCAAGTTGTAAAATCTGACAAAGGTGGAGGGGGAAGCCCATCCCGCAGCCACACAAATGTCGTGGATGGAAATCCCGCAGGACCATGCCCACGATGAGGCCATGCCTCTGGTGGAATGAGCCCTGATGCCCAGAGGGCAAGGCAGGTCTTTAGCGGCATAAGCAGAGGCAATCGCGTCTACTATCCACCTGGATAGGGTCTGTTTCGAGGCGGCTAGTCCCTTGGTGCGGCCACCGAACGACACAAACAGCTGCTCCGAGCGTCTGAACGCGGCAACGCGTGTAGTGTACACTCTGATAGCCCGAACCGGGCAGAGGCGGTGAGCGTCACGTTCGCTATCGGATGCCGGCAGCGCCGATAGAGAGATCACTTGCGCCCTGAAAGGGGTACCAATCGCTTTTGGAACATAACCGTGTCTAGGCTTTAGAATGACTATGGAGTCACTCGGTCCAAACTCTAGGCACGCGGCGCTCGAAGACAGCGCGTGAATGTCCCCCACACGTTTTACTGAGGCGAGAGCCGTCAGAAGAACGGTTTTTAACGAGAGGTATTTTAGCTCCACGGACTCAAGTGGTTCAAACGGTGGGGCTTTCAGAGCTTCTAGAACTATAGAAAGATCCCAGACCGGCACCGTAGGGGGGCGAGGGGGTTCATCCTTCTGGCTCCCCTGAGGAAGCGGATGATAAGCTCGTCTTTGCCCAGAGACTGGGCGCGCCGGGGTTCAGCGAACGCCGCGACGGCTGCCACGTAAACCTTAAGAGTGGATGGGGACCTGCCCTTATCCAGCATCTCCTGAAGGAACACTAGCAAAGACGAAACCTCGCACGTCCGTGGGTCCAAATTCTTGTCGGTGCACCATTTGGAGAACACAGACCATTTTGCAGCATAGAGCTTTCTGGTAGAATCCGCTCTGGCGTGTTTGATCGTGTTCAAAACCCCTTCTGGCAATTCGACGCGTAGTCGTTGGTCACCCATGCATGAAGCGCCCAGCGCTGTGGATGGGGATGCCAGATCGAGCCGCGGGCTTGAGTGAGGAGATCTGCTCTGATTGGAATGGGCCACGGGGCTGTCTGTGACAGCCGCGTTAGCTCCGGGAACCAAATCTGATTCTCCCAGCGCGGGGCTATGAGGAGCACCGAGTGGCGTGAGTCCCTGATTCTCTGAATGACCTGCGGTAGCAGAGAAATCGGGGGAAAAGCATAGAGCGGGCGGCGGGGCCAATCCTGGGCTAGCGCGTCCTCGCTCTTTGAAAAGAATATTGGGCAGTGAGCGTTCTCTTCTGACGCGAAAAGATCTATCTCCGCTCTGCCGAATAGGCGCCACAGTGTTTGGACTGTTTGAGTGTGCAGGGACCATTCTCCGGGGGAGACCAGGTTCCTGGACAGCCTGTCTGGACCGTCGTTCAGATGGCCCGGCACGTGCGTCGCTCTGAGCGAAAGCAGGTGACTCTGGGACCACAATAGGATGCGGCGTGTCAGATGAAAGAGATTCTTGGATCTGACGCCGCCCTGACGGTTGATGTATGATACCACGGCCATATTGTCGGAGCGAATAAGGACGTGGTGACCGTTTATGCGCGGGAGGAAGCACAGCAGCGCGTTCTCGACCGCGATCATTTCCAGACAGTTTATGTGTAAGGAACTCTCGTGGCTCGACCACTGGCCGGCGGCCGGTGAGCCCTCGCAAACCGCTCCCCAACCCGAGTTGGATGCGTCTGTCGAGATGACTTTCCGGCGAGAGAATGTTCCCATGGTAACGCCCCTCTGAAACCACTCGCTTGCTGCCCATGGCTGCAGTGCAGTGATACAAGTCTGAGTAATCCTGATCATCTGGCGGCCCGTCGTCCACTCGTGGTGGGATACGCGGCTCTTTAACCAGAATTGAAGGGGGCGCATGTGCAGGAGACCCAGCTGTAGCGCAGCGGAGGCTGAAGCCATATGACCCAGCATCCTCTGAAGCGATTTCAGGGATGTAAGGGTACCCATCTGAAACGAGGCGGCTAGGCGCTGAACACGGCGCGCGCGCTGTGTGGATAAGCGAGCCGTCATCGTGATAGAGTTCAAATCTATTCCGAGGAACGAAATAGTTTGACTGGGCTGGAGAGAGCTCTTTGTCCAGTTGACAGAGAGTCCCAGCGCTTCCAGATGGTTGAGGAGAACTGTGCGGTGCGACAGCAGCTCCGTCTGGGAATCTGCTAGAATCAGCCAGTCGTCCAGATAATTCAGTATGCGCAGCCCCTGACTTCGCAGGGGGGCGAGCGCTGTATCCATGCACTTCGTGAACGTACGGGGTGCTAAGGATAGGCCGAACGGGAGAACGGCATACTGGTAAACTTGGCCCTCGAAGGCGAAACGTAGGAATGGCCTGTGATGAGGGTTTATCTGGATCTGAAAATAGGCGTCTTTCAGGTCTAGAGAGATGAACCAGTCCCCCTGGCGGACGTGCGCGAGGAGTTTCCTGACTGTGAGCATTTTGAACGGTCTCTTCATGAGCGCTTTGTTCAAAGCCCTGAGATCTAAGATCGGCCTGAGGCCGCCGTCTTTCTTGGGGACCAGAAAATAACGGCCGTAAAACCCCGACTCGGTCATAGATGGCGGGACTCTCTCTATAGCGCCCTTCTGCAGTAGCTTGGCTATTTCTAAGCGAAGCGTGTTCATAGCAGCCGGGCTGACAGTGGATTCGAGCCGCACGCGCGAGCGTGGCGGGCGGCGACGAAACTGTAATCGATAACCATTCTTTATTATGCTTAAAACCCACGGGAGATGCCGGGGATGGCTTCCCACGCTTTGTAGCATACGGCTAGTGGTTGAATGGCGATTTCGCCCTGATTGCTGCACATTGCGGGCTGGACACTGGGTGTGGGCTCGCTTATAATGTGGAAGGCAACGGGACTTACACTCAGAGAGGAGTTTAAGGGCCTTGAGACAGAGCGGGCAGAGGGGGGACACGCGCACGGGCTCGTGGGCGTGCTTATGTTCTCTGCTGCTGGAGCGGAAAGTGCACGCTCCGTGAGAATGGGCTCTGCGAGAGACCCTGGGCATAAAGTGCTTGTGTGTGTACGTGAGCACATGGTTGTGGGCACATTTTTTACACTTGAGGCTTTTATGCTCTTTTTGTGAACTCTCTGGGTAGCCGTGAAAACGGCTTTTAGTCGCTCGCAAGCGGGCAGGGAAACCGGCTTGTTTGTGGCGGTAAACACTACTGTAGTCAGCGGTGAGACGGGGACTAACAGTGGGCGAAGCTTTGACGGCGGTCCGGCCGCAGCGGGAGAAAACCGTCTTTTTCTCAGCTGTGCTAGGCAGACTTCTGTTGATCAGGCTTCAGCGTGATCTTGGGTCGAGGCCCCCGGGGCGGAGGCTGTCTGCGGCGGCTGTCTGAGCGAGAGCGAGGGCGGCCGCCCTGTCTACGCTGGGGCTGCTGAGCTTGCTGAGGCGGGCGCTGCTGTGTGGTTCTGGCAGGCGGCTCGTGAGAACGGCCCGTCGAAGAACTCGAGCGGCGGGGCAGGAACAAGTTCATGGCCTGAGTCGCTTTTTGAACTTCGGAGAAGCGGTCAACGATGCCCGTGACGGCGGATCCGAAGAGCCCGGTGGGGGAAATAGGCGCGTTGAGGAACGCGGCACGTTCTGACTCTCCCATGTCGGTCAGCGTGAGCCATAAGTGTCTCTCGGCGACACAGAGGGCGGCCATGCATCTCCCTAGAGCTTGTGCGGCGGCTTTAGTGGCGCGAAGGGAAAGATCCGTAGCGCTTCTTAGATCCGAAAGGACGAGCGGTTGCCTCCCGCTGCTCGCCATTTCACACAAGATGTCGCTCTGGAGCACCTGGAGGACAGACATCGAATGCAGCGCTGAAGCGGCCTGACCGGCGGCGGAATAGGCGCGGGCATGAAAGTTGGAGGTCGCTCTGCACGCTTTTGAGGGAAGCGTATGAGCAGACCGCCATCTAGCAGAGGGCGGGCAGAGATGAGCGGCGACCGAGTCCTCGACGGGCGGCATGGCAGTATAACCCTTCTCGGCAGCTCCGTCCACTGAGCGCAGCGAAGCGGACACATCAGAGCGATTACGAGCCGAGAGAGGAGCATTCCAGGACTTCGTGAGCTCGCTGTGAAGCTCAGGCAGGAAGGGTGCAGCCCGGCTGCAAGCGGGGGCCGGGCGCCGGTGCAGGAACTTTCCATCCATGCGGTTCGGTGGTTGCTCAGGGGGAGGAGACCACTCGAGACCCAGGCGGCTAACGGCCTGAGAAAGGAGGCGCGTTAGTTCCTCCTCGATGCCGGCGCGGGTCCCCGCAGACTCTCTAGTCGATGAGCCGATCGACGACCAATCCTCGCTGTCCGAAGCGTGCAGCGAACAAGAGTCCTTCTCATCCGCGGTGTCCTCGGAGGCGACAGAGCGGCCACTCGGCGGCAACTGTAAGTCCGGCAGGGGCGGAGAGGGAGAGCGGTCGGTGGGCGGCGGCGGCGGCCCACATGGATCCGCAGAGGGCTCCGGCGGCCTCTGGGAGCGGCGTTTCTTCTTCCGCGGCGAAGTTAGAGGCGGCGCTGGAGCGGTTTTGACCGCCTGTAGTCGAGCCCGCAGGGTTGACAGCGGCAGGTCCTCGCAGTGGTCGCATCCTCCGTTGGCGAGGGCGAGTTCTGCGTGTTCCACTCCGAGGCAGAGAGCGCAGATGGGGTGGCGGTCTCCATCCTCGAGCGGAGAGCGGCAAGAGCCGCAGGAATTACGAGGCATCTTTAAAAAGACGCTCGTGCTCTTTTAGCAGGAATAATAAAGAAAGGATACGCGTCGGATGGCGCTAGCTTGCTGGGCGGCTGAAGGTGGCAGACGGCCGGCTTCCTCAGACTCCGGAGCTCGCTAGACGGTGCCTTCTCAACGACGGCGGCTTCTTCCCAGAACAGCGGATGCGTGTAGCTCGCTGAATGAACAAGAATCAACGAACGAGCTGGGAGAGCGACCTTTATACACTGTAGCCACGCCCCTTTTGGCGGGCTGTGACGCAGTAAGCGAGCGCCGTCCGCTCATTGGCCGCGGACTCAGCGCCGCTCTCCCATAGGTTCGTGCATTCTCTCTGAGCGAACCAATGAGCCGCTAGCTAGCCCGCTCATGGTCTGCCTCAGAAGAGACTGCGTTGACAATGATTACAAAATTATGGAATAATTTTTTGGCTTCAACTTCTCAGCAAAGATGAATCTTTCCCGTAGCGTAAGCTAGCTTACGCAATACGAGAGAACCTCTCGTAAGAGAACTACATGATTATGACAACAACACGTTTTTACATTGCTTTAACTCACCAAATTAAGTTGCAAATTTTATACAAAAAGCTTTTTGTATACCTTATTCAAGATTCAACTCATTTTTTTTTAAAGTCAGTCTAGTTGAAATTACTTAAACATGCAAGTTGATTATACTTAAAAATCTGAGGCAGAAACTTTTTTTTTTTTATTATTAGCACCAACAATTCAATTCACTTCCTTCCATTATTGCACATCAGTTCAGGGAGACTATCTGTATTTAACTTTAACTTAAGTAAAAAATGTCTTCCAAGTCTTAAATTGATCTCTTCTGCATGTGTTATTGGTGTTTTTGGACAATTTTACTGTACACTTTATTTTCTTGTTACAGTGTAATTACACATTTAAAAATGGAATAATATTATTTAACTACATGTAGGCCTACTTAGGGCTAGAATTTTGGGTTACATTTTATTTCAAGGTGTCCTTGTCAGTGTAATTATGAATTTAGTACAATAATTAACTATGTACTTTTGGTGCAGGTTTGGTTTAGGGTTAATTGCATGTAATCATGAATAACTTTTTTGCCTTACAAATCAAAAAGGCAGTAACTACGCAGAGTGCAGAACTGAGAAAAACTCTGGCTTTTTGCAGTTACTGTACAAACGACTACCATTTTTCTCCAAAACGACACATATTTGAGATAACAAAGGATGCCTCGAATGTCATGAAAATGGTAATAACAAATGTTTGACCAAAAATCCACTTACTGCCTTTTTGCTTTGTAGGGCAGTATTGCTAAGATTGTGAGATGAGGAAAGAGGCAGAAAAGTATTTTTCTTTCAACTGAACACTGGTAATCGTAAATTCCAAAGGTTTTCAGGTCTGACTAATGGATTATTGTGTCACTCTGGCTTGTCTATAATCTATTTCAACAAGAGTAATTTTCAGCTTCAAGGACATCCCGCACCATAAACTCAACTCTGAAACTTTGTGGTACGTGACACAAGGCATGATAGCAGGCCCATAAAAGTGATTACCTGATTTCTAGCATTGTCAATGGCATCATAAATGTTCTTGTTTGAATGTTTGTTACATCAACATGTGACTTATAGTGATGTGATGAATCCCAGTTATCTCTCTGGGCACTAAACTAAACATAAAACAGCTTATTCATTTTTACGGTATTTCTGAGATTAACATTGATTTGTAACTTTGACCAAAAATATAGCAATAAACAATATAATTAAAATATATTGGAACAGTTATACTATTGAAAAAAATCATGTGCACACTATATATATATATAAAATATAATATAGTATTATTTAATAATATTTACTCTCTTAATATATATATATATATATATATATATATATAGAGTAAATATTATTAAATAATAGTATTAAATATTATTAAAATATTTCACTGTATTTATTATGCATATTTTATCAGTGTTGCACAATGCAAAAGCAATTGTTTTCCTTCGCTTACTAGTCACCATATGACCAAAGAAACTTTTCAAATTACACAGCGAAACGTTTGGGATTTTCTTTCTTTTTTTTTTTTTTCTTCCAATGGGCAAAGACACTCAAAGTCCTAAACACATTAGTTTGCTAAAGCACAAGAGAACAGCACCGTCTATTTCATGTTTTAAAATTCTCATAAAGGGGGTGCAGAATATGAAAATTAAGCATGACAGTAAATGTGGCAGGAAAAAGATAGCCTAGGTTCTTTGCCTGAGGTTATTCATTTTCATTTTTAAATCACCTCTGACTAAAACATGTGGTGGCTCCCATCCTTTTGCGGCATCTCACATCTGGCAGGCTAAGCAGGATAAGCTAAGTCAAGCCCACGGCGCTCTTCCATGAACCTATTGTTTGTGACCACCCCATCTGCTCAGAGTGGGTATCTGCAGGGACCCCCTCTGGAGCTTCACAAAACTCTCACAGACGTTACACTCGTCAGATTACTTCATTCATCTTTTAAATAACACATGTTTAAAGGGATAGTTCACCCCAAAATGAAACTTTTGTAAGCACTCACCCTCATGTTGTTCCAAACCCGTAAGTCGTTTGTTCATCTTCGGAACACAAATGAAGATATTTTTGATGAAATCTGAGAGTTTTCTGTCCCTCCATTGACAGTCTTCGCAACTACCACATTCAACCACATGTGACTCCAGTGATTTAACCTCAGTTTTACGAGGAGACACAAGTGCTATGTTAGCGCAAAACAACATAATTTACCACTTTGTTTACAAAATATTCATCAAAATATTACAAAATACGCACGTTCACGAGAGCACCACGAGGCATGCGTGTTGTGCTGATGCGAGAGCAAATGTTGTTGCTTGAATGCGTGCAGGTTGAAGATTAGTATTTTGTAAATTAAGGTAAATTATGTTGTTTTGCGCTAACATAGCATTGCGCTAACATAGCGCTAACATAACCTCATAAAATTGAGGTTAAACCACTGGAGTCAGATGCATTACTTTAATCCTTATTTCTGAGGCTTGAAAGTGATATTGCAAAAAAATGATTAAGTTATGACAACATAAGTTTTTACTTTGCTTTAACTCATCAAAATAACTTGAGCAATATATATATAACAGTATAATGTAATTTAAGTTAAAATGACTTAAACATCCAAGTTGATTACTTAAAAATTGAAGGCAGCAACTTTCCTTTTACCGTGTGTAGGAATGGCAAGCTCTCAGATTTCATCAAAAAGATACTTTTTGTGTTCTGAAGATGAACGAATGTCTTATGGATTGGGAACGACATGAGGATGAGTGATTAATGACATCATTTATGGGTGAACTAACCAATCTTCACAGTCAGTTTTACTTGTTGCACAATATCTCCATTCACATTGCATAACTGTTTATAACTAAAATAATTGTTTATATATCTTTAAAACATTATCAAACTCATACTTGCTTAAATTAATGCACTGTAAAAAAAATTGTTGGTTTAACTTGTAACCTGGTTTCCTTAAAATTTTAAGTTCATTGAAAAGGAAAAATTGAGTTAATACAATGAAGGAGATTAATTTAATCACTAAAAACTCAAAAATAGTAAGTTATCTGAACTATATAAATTATCTAAGTTGATCTGACAAAAGAAAAAATGTTGTGATTACAAATCATGAAACTATTTTTTACAGTGTGCTTAATAGATCTGTATTGCTTCCCCTTTAAAAGCTGTATTGCTTCCCCTTGCTTTAACCTTTAAAAGCATGCAATAAATAAAGTACAGTAATCATAATTACTGATCGAAATGCTCCTGACATTGATGACACCGATGAATGTAACGCAACAAGCCAATAAACTACACAATAGACATTCCAGTCTCTCAGCTGCATGTCACCAGGTCTTGTGTGCACCGCCTCGGCGTAACCATTTCAGTGGCTGTCACAGACTAATGTCTGTTCAATAAAAAGGTGATGACAGCCATGTTAGGTGAATGAGGATTTGAAGAAAAGGAGTTCAGCAGGTGCTCCTTTAGCTATAAACCAATTTTGATTCCAGTATATTTATTAATCATCAAACAAAAAAGCAAAAAACATTGACCATAACTATTTTGTTCACAACATTGTTTTTTTACGCAGTGGTAAATAAAACACAGATGACTGGAAATGCTATTTCAACAGTTACTTTCCGTTTAATTGTAATTATGTGTTAGCAATTTCTGAGTGAAAAATTGTTTTAAAGTTCATCATACACCACTTTTTTTTCAGTCAAAAAGTTCATAGTTGTGTAATGAAAGACTTCAGCCAATGAATTGAAAGGTAAAGTCTGTCACGGTATAACTTTGAATGATTTTGAAGCATTGTTAAATTTCACTGCAGGGGCGGACTAGTTTACTTTTCGCAAATTATATATTTCTAAAAAAAAACTCCATCTGCGAAAAATGGCATCAAACATTAGTGTCGCAGACAGGAGGGGGGCCCCACCTCACTAGTACATTGGACTATTATCTGCGCATCTGAGAAAGTGACAAGGCTGTAATGCGCCAAAAAACTGACAGAGAAAAAGAAGTGTTTGACAGACAGAGTGTAAAACTGAAGCGAAACTACCCAAGCGGTGCTGAAAAAAGCAGGAAGCAAAAAGTTTTTAGCAAAATTGCAACTTTTTTGTGATGCCCGCTGACAATGACAACAACACTAACGATACAACGACCGTTAGCACTGCTGCTAGCGAGGAGGAGCTACCCGTAGCTGCCGACAGTTCCAGGTAGATTAGATTTACCTGCCTATCCACCATTCAGTCGGTACATTTTTTTTCCCGTTCTCTTTTAAAGATCGGATGGGGGCCCCATACTACCTTCGCATTGGGCCCCCCCAATTTGCTAAATCCACCACAGTTTCACTGTTTACACTAAGAAACTCAAAAGCAATATGCTATAATTTGTCCATTTCAGAAATCAGACAGATGTTTGTTTGATTTGTCCAACTTGCCACTTTTATCGTAATAATTTGCATTGGAAACATGGTGAAGCAAACAAGAAGCATCATGAGCAAAACCAAATTGAATGATTATTCTGATGTCATGATATAAGTCCTCTTGACAGGAGAAAGAAACCCCATTTCTGGCCAGCATTCCTCTGTGTTGGTTTTTGTTACAGCTGCCAGTGCAAATTTACCCCTCCTCGTAGGCTGTGCTTGAAATAGGCTTATCTTTTGAGGGGCCTGATCAGTTGACAATGGCCCATTTAGATGTTAAAGCTGAGTGCTGCTCTTCTCATTTCGACAAAAGATAATTATTCCTTCAAATAAGTTACTTCAAGGCTCGTTTTAGCACTTCTGTAAAAAGTGGAATAATAAGGCTTTGAATTATGAGGGAAAAACTGAGATTTTCGAGATACAACCGACAATAGACAAAGAAGCACATGCCTGAAATGGTTGGGCTTGGAGCAGCGCGAAACAAAGACGACGAGGGTCTGGTTTGAGAAAAGCTGATTTATATTTGAATGATTGGGACATCAGAAAGGGAAAATGTCTTTGGTGTATTGATAAGCTGCTCTTTTTAGCGCTCGCGAGTCTTGGGAGAAAGGTGGTATCTAAAGACTGTCAGAATGCACTCTGGAGTCCTGCTGATATCTTTTGTCATAGCTGAATAAATCGTGGCTAACAAGGCCAAGAGTGGATTAGCCACAGAGGATTTAACAGGTTGTTGCTAGAGGTTTGTCTAACACCAAACTACTGATTAATGTGTCCACAAGGAAAAAAAAACGTAGCTTATTTCGTTGGCGAACAATGTGGCGCTAATGACACGGGGCTCCAGCAACAAACGGACGAAAGATTCAGATCGTGAATGCTAACAAATGCGCAGCCAGAGAAGCTTAAAAGATTGTTACCATCACCAACACTACGAGCTAGAAATGCACAGCAAGCGGTCGCAACAATTGAAGCGGCGTCTTTGAAAGCGAGAGGGCCGAGAGACACGTAAATAATAAAGACAGTGGGAAAAGAGCGACAAACAACGCTACGTGGAGGAAGACGAAACTGCCGCCATTATCAACGGTACACAATTGATGCACATGCCATCTTCACGGTTACCTCAGCGTGAGCGGGAACAACTTTTGAGCTGTTCTTCAATGTAGAGTAGACTATCCCGATTGTCTCAACAGATGGAGTCTCGTGCTATACGCAGTCTGCGGCATCCCCGGCCGCCATCTTTAAGCACAGCTGGCTTTAGTTGGCGATGGTCCTCCCCTCCATCTTTCTTTATCTTCTTGTTTTCCACCCAGCCCCCTCTCTCGGTTTGTTTTGAGGGGTCTTCTTTTGAAAATCATACGGTTGGGATCGACAGGGAATCGACGAGAACATGGAGCTCTTGCTGCTGTGCTTCACCCAATGATGGATCCTATGACCATGCTTGATTATCTCGAGACATATCCGCCGAGGACAAATATTCATCCCAGATCTGAGGCCTTTGATCTGATGAAGGCCCGATTTGAAAGCCCCCTCCAAAGAGCCCTTTAAAGACAGCGTTCCCTCAGATGTTCCAAGTAATGAGATTTAGAGTGCTATGATTAATCTAGGCCAATTTCATACACACACACACACACACACAGAGAGATGAAAACACAATAGACGTGGACATATGCATTCTCGGACCGATCAAATTAAGTTTGCGCGACGATTCCTCCCATCCGCAAATTAACGGAAAAAATATATACGAAAAGCGAACAACAGCCCAGCTGGAGTTCTTTGATCGCGCTTTGGGGAAAAAATTGATCTGAAGAGCCTTCAACAACCATATTGCAAACTACGGCCGCGCCGTTTTTTCTCGCTTGCATTTGCACAACGTTCACCGTCTAGACTGTTGTTATCCTTCGAGCTCCAGGACGACCCGCTTGTATTTGGACTGGGAATGCTAATCTCGTTGACCACCATCTCTGACACATTTCACAGAGTCGACTCCAAGAACAATAATGTGAGTTAAGTCTCAAAATGGTTGATGCTCTCACCTGCCTCTCCTGCTGGGTGTCTCCTCCACTGTGATTTCTGCGGTCCGCCATGACTGGGCGCAGTCGCCTACTCGCCAACCCCGGAGTACTTTCTTATACTCATGGATCTCTTTCTGTTTCTTACTACTGTGTTGCTGAAAGATGTGCATCTTTACTTTATGTTGCAGCTTCAGCTCTGCAAGCTGATTGGTGGACGCGAGGACCAGATGATAGACCTCGGAACCCTATTGTAACTATGGCAACAGACCCCACAGGCATGGGTGATTTGCTCCTAATTGCAAAGTAAACATCAGAAATGGAACTGGATATTATCACAAAGTGTGACGAACCTTGGGGTGGCGATTACAAAAATGAAATAAGGTTTGGGAGAGAAAATAAAAAAAAAAGCCGAGTGCTGTCCGATATGCTGCCCATTCTAAGCAGGATGAAAAGGGAAGCACAAAGACCACAGAGTAGCGGTCCTTTTCAAACCTTGACGCCAATGCTGTTTGATGTTTGGGAGCATTTCATTCACCGCAAGAAAACAACAACAAA
This sequence comes from Pimephales promelas, assembly GCF_016745375.1. The sequence continues at coordinate 31,654,152 of NW_024121321.1, read as the reverse complement.
CCAACAATGGGAAAAAGCCACGTATACGCATAGCGAGACGAGACGAAAGAAAATCGGTGTAGGCAGATGAGCGTGCTGGAAAGGAAAACGTAAAGAAGGCGAAAGATGATATTGCCTTTGTTGGGCAATGTTATCAGCTGCTTACCTTTCATACGGATTTCACACTTGCTTGTCTAGTAGCAGCCAGGGTCAGACCCAGCAAACCCTTCCCACAATGACCGATTTTCCATTCAAACCATCCTGGCGAGGATCCTTGGTATTGCCTGCCACTTGCATTTGCATTGGCGCCACCACTCTCAAACAAATTTACCACACACACTCAGTCTTGTTTTCAGGACTTCACATCATGCTGTCTTTGGGCTTGCGTCGGCTGGCCGTGGACTCTTATTGAAAAGACACTTTTGATTCCGCACGCTCAAGAACAGCGATGTGACTATTGAGAAAAGAAAGTCACTGCAAAATAGCAGCTGGCCATTAGTCTCAGTGGCCCCTCATGCGTTTGGGGGGGGGGGGGGGACTCAGGGGGGGGGTTTCTGGACTGAGGGAGGGAGACCGCAGATACATTATATTTAATGAGTCCTTCTCATTGTTTATCAATAAAAAACTGTAGGCGTTGATCCTGGAAACGCTATAGCACTTTAAGTTAAAGAGACATTTCTTTTAGGAACAGAAATGTAATTAGAATAATAAATGCAACTCTGAAAAAAATAAGTCCTGTACACTGTAAAAAATATTGTTGGTTTAACTTAAAAAATTAAGTAACCTGGTTGCCTTAAAATTTTAAGTTGATTGAACTGGAAAAAGTTTTGATTTAATCATCAGAAACTCAAAATGATAAGTCATCTGAACTAAATAAATTATTTAAGTTGATTTGACAAAAGAAAAAGTGTTGTGATAACAAATCTTGAAAATATATTTTTTACAGTGTACTGTAAAAAATATTGTTGGTTTAACTTAAAAAAAGTAACCTGGTTGCCTTAAAATTTTAAGTTGATTGAAATGGAAAAATTGAGTTAATACAATGAAGGAGATTGATTTAATCACCAGAAACTCAAAATGATATGTAATCTGAACTACATAAATTATTTAAGTTGATTTGACAAAAGAAAAAATGTTGTGATTACAAATCATGAAAATATTTATTTACAGTGTAGTTCTATAATTCATTTGAGGTTAATGCTTTTATTTTCAAGATGTATTCAATTCATCAACTGGTTTTTAGCATTGATGATGATTAGAAATGTTTCTCGAGCAGCATATCAGCATATTAGAATGATTTCTGGAGGATCATGGGAAAATTCGGCTTTGATCACAGGATTAAATTACATTTTAAAACGGCCTATATTAAAACAGACAACATGTTTTGCTGTGTTGAATGGTACTGTACCTTTAAATTGACTTATCCGCACGTGTCTAAATACGTTTTAATCATGCTACTTTAAAAGTTGCAATTATTTAGATAATATCCGTTATGCTACACACTGAATGAATCTCAAAGCCCAGAGGATAACATTTGTTTTTGTCAGGATTATCCAGTTCAAGTTATTTTAGTCAATTAATAAGAGCTATTTTAGCCCAAAAGCAACAGCGTTGCTAGGATAGCTACATTTGTTTTTCATTTCATTCCAAAAATACGTAGCCCAATTGTTAGGTAAGGTAGATGATAAATGATAAATAACAAGCCCAACAAGCTCCAAATGATTATTAAAAGTGGGATTATAAAGTAAAAAGAGGACCTATTCTCATCAAAGTACTGCAGTTGATGCAGTGGGAAATATCTTTTGCTGATCATGAAAGATAGACCGTTCTCTTTTTCCCTTCGGCACCGAAAGGGCACATAATACACCAGTGCAACACATCATTAAAATACTGCACAATACCCACACACAAAACATAAGCACCAGGGGAGAGTCGAACTACTTTTGTTTGGCTCATAAACAAACAATACCTATCCATACCGTTGCTAAGGTCAGATGCATAGGTCATTATTATAGAGCAGACTGATGTATTATTCAGAAGAGAATTCTCTTATACAAGAGATACAAGAGATTACAAGAGATTCAACCATTTTTACTGCCACTCTTGTTGACACAAAAAGATTGTGGAACATGTGATTAACAAAAACTTTGACAGTAAAATTGTAATTGTTGTCAGGGCGCATCTTCGCCCGAGATTAAACAGATAAGAAGTGTCAAATAATAGTAAGGTATCCATTTCAAGGACTTAAACAGACTGGAAATGTCAGGAGGAGTGGCTTAAAAGTGTCAGCAAAAACAGAGTGAAATATCCTGAGGCTTTGAAGGTGTGTCAAAAGAGTATCCAGTGTCCTGCTGGCAAAATAAGGGCAGCAAACAGTTCATATCACTTTAATGGTACACCTCCTAAATAGAGCGAACATTAGCATGCCAACAACAAAAGGACACTCGATTCCTAAAAAATTGACAACCGGCAATGATAAATCAACATAATCATGGGTTCTGGTACACTTTTATCCTGCGAGTCACATGCTGAAATCTATTTTCCTTTGTAAGACAGACAGTCAGTCATGTTATCCTCAGGATCATCTCTCAGAATTGTCTTCCAAGAGCTACAGATAAAGGCTTTTCTCACCTCAAACAGTGAACCGGTTCACCTAACATAATTCACAGCTGGAAGACATTCTCAGAATTCCCTGTTCTCACAAAGAAGGTACGAACAGACTTTTTAGTCGACTGTTGCATGAATAAAAATGCCTCATTAAGGGATATTGAGACTCAGGGACGGTTATACGTTTGCAGTGCTGCATTGATTTGAAGATCAATGGAGAGCAAAGGTGTTCAGAAGACTGAATCAATTCTGCATAACAATCAAAATCCAACACCTCAAAGATCGCTCCATCCCCCAATGACTCAAACTCACTCCTGGAAGAAACTAAGACAAAGTGTGCTTGACGAATCAAATCCCATCTCATGCATGACAAAGAAATCGTTTCTGATCGGCAAATTCGCACGTTTTAGTATATAAGCACACAAAATAGATGTGACTTTGACCAAACAATTCTGAAATTAGTGTAACGGAGGCCAGCTAGTAGTTGCTGTGCGAGTAAACCTCACTCCCCGATCTCAATAGGCGCTCTAGCGACAGACGCTAGGGGCTGCAGTCTTTAGCCTCCTTGTTAGCGCGCCTGACTCTCATGCCGGAGACCCGGGTTCGAGGCCCGCTCGGAGCGGGTCGAGTTGGACCCGGGTGTGAGGGGTTACATTGGTGCCGTGACCCGGATGAGAGTGAGGTTTAGGGGGGTGAGTGTAACGGAGGCCAGCTAGTAGTTGCTGTGCGAGTAAACCTCACTCCCCGATCTCAATAGGCGCTCTAGCGACAGAAGCTAGGGGCTGCAGTCTTTAGCCTCCTTGTTAGCGCGCCTGACTCTCATGCCGGAGACCCGGGTTCGAGGCCCGCTCGGAGCGGGTCGAGTTGGACCCGGGTGTGAGGGGTTACATTAAGAAACCAAATAACCAACCTGTAGACAGCCTTCTACTAGTTATCTTTAATATCATACTTTTTTTGATCTATGGTCATCTCTGAATTACTATAAAATTAGAAGTTTGGTGCCTTCGTGACTAAGACTATTTGAATTGACAATAAATCCCTGTTAACTGTTACTCATTCAATTTACATTCATCATTTTACAAGACAAAAATTGAGACAAACGTTTAGAAAAATGTTACTAGCTCTGTGTATTTTTAGATAGAACAACATGAAAATAAAGCATACAAATATTAATATAAGCAGAAGTGTATTTTGACTAATAAGCTGCATACTATTTACTATTAGACTATTTTTATATATATATAATGTAAAAATATGTAAAAATATTCTTTTATGAATATTTTTATGCTTTATTTGCATATTTCTTAACTTTATAATTTAATGTGCACAATGTCATGATAGGACATGCATAATACAATGGCAATGGTGTTCATATATAAATGTATATATATATATACAGTATATATGAAGAGTTCAGATGCAAAAGCCTCTAAATGCCATTTGAAATTTTCTTCTAAAATGATCATTTTTCTCAAGCTTGTATATTTAAGTTCAGTAATTTCACTTAAATGGCAATGAAGATTACTTATTAATTGTCATTTAAGTGAAATTACTGAACTTAAATATACAAGCTTGATAAAAATAGTCATTTTAGAAGAAAATTTCAAATGGCATTTAGAGGCTTTTGCATCTGAACTCTTCATATATATATATATATATATATATATATATATTAGGGCTGAGCAACGATTAATCGTGATTAATCGCATCCAAAATAAAAGTTTGTGTTTACGTAATATATGTGTGTGTAGTGTGTATAATTATTTTGTATATATAAATACACACGCATGCATTAAGAATTATTTGCATGTATACTATATACTTTTACTTTATATATATTTATACAAAATTAGTATTATGTGTACAAATAAATATTTTATATATTAAGAACACATTTTTATTAAATATATATACATTCATATATGAGCACCACCATTGCCATTGTATTATGCATGTCCTATCATGACATTGTGCATATTAAATGATGACCTTTGTGTAATGTAAGAACTATGAATATCATTATACCTTTTTCATCTTTGTCTACACTAAAATAGATCAAAAGCAGCACAAACATTATGGGCGGATATCACACAGCGCTTTAAAAACTGACAGAGCATTATTCAAAATATGGCCCTTGCCTGTACAGTGCCTTTCCTATTCGCTCTGAAATCTCAGTCAAGAGCTCAGCATGCTCAGGTTTCAGCAACAAAAATGAGCTCTTCTTGCATTCCCACCCCCATCTTTGTACTACTCTCCCCCTCCCACCTCTGGCTGTCTCTCCCAGAGACTCTTGTTTATTCCTCCCCTCAGGCTGTAAGATTGGAGCCCGGGCCTGCCATGAAAGAGCACACACAAAACAAGAGAAGATTAAAGGACAGAGAGATATAAGGAGTGCATCTGACCAAACCATCTGTGCTACTCAAAACCTTTTTTTTCTTCACCCTACTCTTCCATGCAGAGGTAGACAACCACAAGCAGCAGCAACATAAATACAAACTAAGGGTTTATTTATGGATCCAGACATAGAGGTCACAAAGTATATAATGAGTTCAGCAGGAACAAAATTCAGTTTACCAGCATAGGACCTTTTGACAAATACCACAAACACCAATGAAGCTCTTCTCTCAGATTCGAAACACTGATACAATCCACCGAACTGGGTGAATAACAAATTGATTTATGCACTTGTATTTAGGGAGGAAAAATGTTGATTTCTAATACACATTTATGAGCTTCACTGAGCTGAACGGAAAATGCAAATGACTTACTTTTACAATGATCTATTCTTGAAAATATGAGTTTCACCGGGTTTTTTTGCCTCGTAGAAAACAACATTGAATTCACTGCTGAGATCATTTTAAGAAAAGAGGCGTATTCTCATACTCATACATTATATAAAAACTGAAACTGGCGTGGAATAAATACAAAGGGTCTGTAAACTCATATTTAAAACATATAGGATTTAATTTATAAATATATAAATTATATGTATTAATAATGTTTAAATGTTATTAATGAAAGTTATTATTGTGAAGTCACACCACCACCACCACAAAAAAAAAAAAATCCAGTGGATGTCTTATATAATGTATTATTATTTTATATTATTAATAATACTCTTATTATTATATAATTATATATTCATTACAGGTCAAATAGTTAAGAATAATTAAGATGTTTTTGAAAGAAGTCTCTTTTTTTTGCTCTTTTGAAATATAATTTATGTGAAGGCAATATCATTAAATAAAGGCTAGCTACACACACACACACACACATTTTATTCCCCAAAATTTGGTATAACTCACAAACCTGTTTGGAGCAATCCAGTCCAAAGTGTAACCATTAATCTGTAATGTTTTCTTTTTTTTTCGGGATCATGATCAGATCAACAACAGCTCATCTCAATTTTATATCATCATGACAGTGCACCAACAAACTCCCTGCTTGCTTGATATCATAACTGAAGCCACGATTCAACAGCCTCCCCTGGTGGATGAAACGAATCCGATGTAACGATGATGATCTGAACATGGATCTGGATGAGTTTACATCCTTTATAAGTTCGAATCATTTCAGCGAATCGGTTCAAGCTGTTCAAAACAGCAATTCACTGATCCATCCGACTCATCTATCAACAATATTCCCAAAAGTAAATCAGAGCAAAATTCTACCTCTGTGCATTATTTGTATCAAACGTTTGTTGTATATAATTTAAATGTCACAGACCTGACTTTGACAGACTAAATAACGCTTTGCGAATTGGTTTGAACGATGATCGGAAATGAACTTTTTGACTCATTTAATGCGATATGTGCGCATTAAATGACCAACAGCATTAGAATAGTCCAAATCATACTATTTAAACACATTTTCATCTGGATGCTAATTTAGCCTAACGTTACTCGAATCTCCTGAGGACACTGGAGTAACTGAGGAAATCAGAAATAACGAATCGGTTACCTAACGTAACCTCGGTTCTCTCTAGATGAGGGAACGAGTATTGCGTAAGCTAGCTTACGCTACGGGAAAGATTCATCTTTGCTGAGAAGTTGAAGCCAAAAAATTATTCCATAATTTTGTAATCATTGTCAACGCAGTCTCCTCTGAGGCAGACCATGAGCGGGCTAGCTAGCGGCTCATTGGTTCGCTCAGAGAGAATGCACGAACCTATGGGAGAGCGGCGCTGAGTCCGCGGCCAATGAGCGGACGGCGCTCGCTCACTGCGTCACAGCCCGCCAAAAGGGGCGTGGCTACAGTGTATAAAGGTCGCTCTCCCAGCTCGTTCGTTGATTCTGTAGCATGAAGCGAAACGCTAGTGGCGCAAGCACGGCCGGGAACGCAATACTCGTTCCCTCATCTAGAGAGAACCGAGGTTACGTTAGGTAACCGATTCGTTCTCTTACGAGAGGTTCTCTCGTATTGCGTAAGCTAGCTTACGCTACGGGAACACCTGGTCAACGCCGTGCGCGCTAAGTAACCACTAAGCATCCCAGGGGAAACACCGGGGGAATCTAAAGTGGATGAAGATAATACGGCGGCCAGCATAGCGGCCGTTATCATCTAGTGCAAAACGCCCAAGGCGGCCGGCGAAGGCGGGCCGTGATGTGTAGGCTAATGCATAAGCACATAGGGGAACACAAGGGGTGAGCCGGTTGTGATGGAACTCCCGATAGTGCGGCTTCTATAGGAGGGCTGTGAGTACTAGACCGCCAGAATTTTAGCCTGTAAGGCTGGAACTTCCAAGTTATAAAACCTGACAAAAGTGGAGGGGGAGGCCCATCCCGCAGCCACACAATGTCATGGATGGAAATCCCGCAGGACCATGCCCACGACGAGGCCATGCCTCTGGTGGAATGAGCCCTGATGCCCAGAGGGCGAGGCAGGTCTTTAGCGGCATAAGCAGAGGCAATCGCGTCTACTATCCACCTGGCTAGGGTCTGTTTCGAGGCGGCTAGTCCCTTGGTGCGGCCACCGAACGACACAACAGCTGCTCCGAGCGTCTGAACGCGGCAACGCGTGTAGTGTGCACTCTGATAGCCCGAACCGGGCAGAGGCGGTCAGCGTCTCGTTCGCTATCGGATGCAGGCAGCGCCGATAGAGAGATCACTTGCGCCCTGAAAGGGGTACCAATCGCTTTTGGAACATAACCGTGTCTAGGCTTTAGAATGACTATGGAGTCACTCGGTCCAAACTCTAGGCACGCGGCGCTCGAAGACAGCGCGTGAATGTCCCCCACACGTTTTACTGAAGCGAGAGCCGTCAGAAGAACGGTTTTTAACGAGAGGTATTTTAGTTCCACGGACTCAAGTGGTTCAAACGGTGGGGCTTTCAGAGCTTCTAGAACTATAGAAAGATCCCAGACCGGCACCGTAGGGGGCGAGGGGGGTTCATCCTTCTGGCTCCCCTGAGGAAGCGGATGATTAGCTCGTCTTTGCCCAGAGACTGGGCGCGCCGGGGTTCAACGAACGCCGCGACGGCTGCCACGTAAACCTTAAGAGTGGATGGGGACCTGCCTTTATCCAGCATCTCCTGAAGGAACACTAGCAAAGACGAAACCTCGCACGTCCGTGGGTCCAAATTCTTGTCGGTGCACCATTTGGAGAACACAGACCATTTTGCAGCATAGAGCTTTCTGGTAGAATCCGCTCTGGCGTGTTTGATCGTGTTCAAAACCCCTTCTGGCAATTCGACGCGTAGTCGTTGGTCACCCATGCATGAAGCGCCCAGCGCTGTGGATGGGGATGCCAGATCGAGCCGCGGGCTTGAGTGAGGAGATCTGCTCTGATTGGAATGGGCCACGGGGCTGTCTGTGACAGCCGCGTTAGCTCCGGGAACCAATCTGATTCTCCCAGCGCGGGGCTATGAGGAGCACCGAGTGGCGTGAGTCCCTGATTCTCTGAATGACCTGCGGTAGCAGAGAAATCGGGGAAAAGCATAGAGCGGGCGGCGGGGCCAATCCTGGGCTAGCGCGTCCTCGCTCTTTGAAAAGAATATTGGGCAGTGAGCGTTCTCTTCTGAAGCGAAAAGATCTATCTCCGCTCTGCCGAATAGGCGCCACAGTGTTTGGACTGTTTGAGTGTGCAGGGACCATTCTCCGGGGGAGACCAGGTTCCTGGACAGGCTGTCTGGACCGTCGCTCAGATGGCCCGGCACGTGCGTCGCTCTGAGCGAGAGCAGGTGACTCTGGGACCACAATAGGATGCGGCGTGTCAGATGAAAGAGATTCTTGGATCTGACGCCGCCCTGACGGTTGATGTATGATACCACGGCCATATTGTCGGAGCGAATCAGGACGTGGTGACCGTTTATGCGCGGGAGGAAGCATAGCAGCGCGTTCTCGACCGCGATCATATACAGACAGTTTATGTGTAGGGAACTCTCGTGGCTCGACCACTGGCCGGCGGCCGGTGAGCCCTCGCAAACCGCTCCCCAACCCGAGTTGGATGCGTCTGTCGAGATAACTTTCCGGCGAGAGAAGGTTCCCATGGTAACGCCCCTCTGAAACCACTCGCTTACTGCCCATGGCTGCAGTGCAGTGATACGTGTCTGAGTAATCCTGATCATCTGGCGGCCCGTCGTCCACTCGTGGTGGGATACGCGGCTCTATAACCAGAGTTGAAGGGGGCGCATGTGCAGAAGACCCAGCTGTAGCACAGCGGAGGCTGAAGCCATATGACCCAGCATCCTCTGAAGCGATTTCAGGGATGTATGGGTACCCATCTGAACGAGGCGGCTAGGCGCTGAACACGGCGCGCGCGCTGTGTGGATAAGCGAGCCGTCATAGTGATAGAGTTCAAATCTATTCCAAGGAACGAAATAGTTTGACTGGGCTGGAGAGAGCTCTTTGTCCAGTTGACAGAGAGTCCCAGCGCTTCCAGATGGTTGAGGAGAACTGTGCGGTGCGACAGCAGCTCCGTCTGGGAATCTGCTAGCATCAGCCAGTCGTCCCGATAATTCAGTATGCGCAGCCCCTGACTTCGCAGGGGGGCGAGCGCTGTATCCATGCACTTCGTGAACGTACGGGGTGCTAAGGATAGCCGAACGGGAGAACGGCATACTGGTAAACTTGGCCCTCGAAGGCGAAACGTAGGAATGGCCTGTGATGAGGGTTTATCTGGATCTGAAAATAGGTGTCTTTCAGGTCTAGAGAGATGAACCAGTCCCCCTGGCGGACGTGCGCGAGGAGTTTCCTGACTGTGAGCATTTTGAACGGTCTCTTCATGAGCGCTTTGTTCAAAGCCCTGAGATCTAAGATCGGCCTGAGGCCGCCGTCTTTCTTGGGAACCAGAAAATAACGGCCGTAAAACCCCGACTCGGTCATAGATGGTGGGACTCTCTCTATAGCGCCCTTCTGCAGTAGCTTGGCTATTTCTAAGCGAAGCGTGTTCATAGCGGGCGGCTGACAGTGGATTCGAGCCGCACGCGCGAGCGTGGCGGGCGGCGACGAAACTGTAATCGATAACCATTCTTTTATTATGCTTAAACCCACGGGGAGATGCCAGGGATGGCTTCCCACGCTTCGTAAGCGGTTGAATGGCGATTTTGCCCTGATAGCTGCACATCGCGGGCTGGACACTGTGTGTGGGCACGCTCATAATGTGGGTGGCAACGGGACTTACACTCAGAGAGGAGTTTTATGGGCCGTGTGACAGAGCGGGCAGAGGGGGGACACGCGCACGGGCTCGTGGGCGTGCTTATGTTCTCTGCTGCTGGAGCGGAAAGTGCACGCTCCGTGAGAATGGGCTCTGTGAGAGACCCTGGGCATAAGGTGCTTGAGTGTGTATGTGAGCACATGCTTGTGGGCACATTTATTACACTTGAGGCTTTTATGCTCTTTTGTGAACTCTCTGGATAGCCGTGAAAACGGCTTTTAGACGCTCGCAAGCGGGCAGGGAAACCGGCTTGTTTGTGGCGGTAAACACTACTGCAGTCAGCGGTGAGACGGGGACTAACAGTGGGCGAGGCTTTTACGGTGATCCGGCCGCAGCGGGAGAAGCCGTCCTTTTCTCAGCTGTGCTAGGCAGACTTCTGTTGATCGGGCTTCAGCGCGATCTTGGGTCGAGGCCCCCTGGGAGGAGGCTGTCTGCGGCGGCTATCTGAGCGAGAGCGAGGGCGGCCGCCCTGTCTACGCTGGGGCTGCTGAGCTTGCTGAGGCGGGCGCTGCTGTGGGGTTCTGGCAGGAGGCTCGTGAGAGCGGCCTGTCGAAGAACTAGAGCGGCGGGGCAAGAACAGATTCATGGACTGAGTCGCTTTCTGAACCTCGGAGAAGCGGTCAACGATGCCCGTGACGGCAGATCCGAAGAGCCCGGTGGGAGAAATAGGCGCGTTGAGGAACAGGGCGCGTTCTGAATCTCCCATATCGGTGAGCGTGAGCCACAAGTGTCTTTCAGTGACAACGAGGGCGGCCATGCATTTTCCCAGGGCTTGTGCGGCGGCTTTAGTGGCGCGAAGGGAAGATCCGTCGCGCTTCTCAGATCCGAAAGGATGGGCGGGTTCCTACCGCTGTTCGCCATCTCGCACAAGATGTCGCTCTGGAGCGCCTGGATGGAATGCAGCGCTGAGGCGGCCTGTTCGGCGGCGGCAAAGGCGCGGGCAGCATGGCAGTATAACCCATCTCGGCGGCTCCGTCCACTGAGCGAAGCGGACCCCTCGGAGCGGATACGAGCCGAAAGAGGGGCATTCCAGGATTTAGTGAGCTCGTAGTGAAGCTCAGGCAGGAATGGTGCAGCCCGGCTGCAGGCGGGGGTCGAGCGCCGGTTCGGTGGTTGCTCGGGGGGAGGAGACCACTCGAGACCCAGGCGGTTGAAGGCCTGCGAAGGGAGGCGCGATAGATCCTCCTCGATGCCGGCGCGGGTCCCCGCAGACTCTCTCGTCGATGAGCCGATCGACGACCAATCCTCGCTGTCAGAAGGGTGCAGCGAACAAGAGTCCTTCTCATCCGCGGTGTCGTCGGAGGCGACAGAGCGGCCATACGGCGGCAACTGTAAGTCCGGCAGGGGCGGAGAGGGAGAGCGGTCGGTGGGCGGCGGCGGCGGCCCACATGGATCCGCAGGGGGCTCCGGCGGCCTCTGGGAGCGGCGTTTCTTCTTCCGCGGCGAAGTGAGAGGCGGCGCGGGAGCGGTTCTGACTGCCTGTAGTCGAGCCCGCAGGGAAGACGGAGGCAGGTCCTCGCAGTGGTCGCATCCTCCGTTGGCGAGCTCTGCGTGTTCCACTCCGAAACAGAGAACGCAGAAGCGGTCTCCTTCCTCGAGTGAAGAGCGGCATGAGCCGCAGGAAATTCGAGGCATCTTGAAAAAGACGCTCGGCTCTTTTAGGAATATGGAATAGTAAAAAGGATACGCGTCGGATGGCGCTAGCTTGCTGGGCGGCTGAAGGTGGCAGACGGCCGGCTTCCTCAGACTCCGGAGCTCGCTAGACGGTGCCTTCTCAACGACGGCGGCTTCTTCCCAGGACAGCGGATGCGTGTAGCTCGCTGAATGAACAAGAATCAACGAACGAGCTGGGAGAGCGACCTTTATACACTGTAGCCACGCCCCTTTTGGCGGGCTGTGACGCAGTGAGCGAGCGCCGTCCGCTCATTGGCCGCGGACTCAGCGCCGCTCTCCCATAGGTTCGTGCATTCTCTCTGAGCGAACCAATGAGCCGCTAGCTAGCCCGCTCATGGTCTGCCTCAGAGGAGACTGCGTTGACAATGATTACAAAATTATGGAATAATTTTTTGGCTTCAACTTCTCAGCAAAGATGAATCTTTCCCGTAGCGTAAGCTAGCTTACGCAATACGAGAGAACCTCTCGTAAGAGAACGTTATTCCGCTAAAATCAAAGAAGACCCATTGTTCTCATAGTACCTGAACAGCCATTGGCAGTTATGTGTTTTGACGAAACATGTACACACACACACAGATGCAAAATGCTGTTTACGATGTTATCCTTCGTTGAAACGACAGATGTAACGTTAGCTATCTCTGTGTCAAATACAGAAAACAATGGCATCAGAGCGCAGGCGCGGTGGCCAAGTGGTAAGGCGTCGGTCTCGTAAACCGAAGATCGCGGGTTCGAACCCCGTCCGTGCCTTTTAAGTCCATTACGGTCCAACAACATGGACTCATAGTGTATGGGCTTGGTGACCAAAATATCTCAAAATGTTGTAAAGCCCTATTGGTTTGCCTCAAGATCTTGGGAACTAAACTTACACTGGCATATTGTCTACTAGGCATCCTCCCTCCAACCCATAACCCCAGCCAGGTCTTCAATGTCACTGGATCGCTTGAAAATTTCGGATACATTAAGCAGGTTCCTTCTCAAGATTTGCTGTCATCCCAACTGATGAAGTTTTTTGTACATTTTTTTTGCCAGTCACATTACAAGCAATGAACATAACAATTATTATTTCCAACATATAGTATAAAAATATTGAACAACATATGACGTTACACACAGTGTACAAACACATTCTTGAGTCACTTCCGGATTGTTCACTGACTTTGTTTTAGAGCTTCAAATGAAGCTGGAAATTAAATGTCGGACTGATGAAACCATCCATTTCCTAAACTTTTTTGGAGCTTTAAATTTGACACACACGCAAAACACACTCACACACACACTCACTAAGAAAACTATAACAATTGGCTCTTCGATGAATGCTATGTTCTTCTTTTGTAAGTACCTTTGGATAAAATGCACTAATGTAAATGATAATAGAAATGGTTCAGTTGCTGAACCTGAAATAAAAAGCGCTGTTATTAAATATGCTCAGTGCCTACTCTTATAATGCGATAAAATGTTTATTAAACAACGAAACTACATCTTGTATTTCTGTTGAGTATCGGCCTATGTTCATTCTTTTTTTCGTTTATTTATTTTTTCACTTTCATATCAGGCTTTTCATTTAAAGGCATGCTGCGTTATTCAACAACCTGTTACACAATAGAAAAAAAATCTACATGCTGAATGAAATAAAAATATGATTAAAAATATTACAAACAGCAAGCTATCATCATCAGTTAGTCTGAGGAAACCGGAAGCGCGGCGTCACTGCAATGTCATCACTGCCACGAGCTCGGCAAAAGAGGGCGGCAGAGAGCAACAAAGCAGTGCTCTAACTATCCAGGTTTGATTGCAGATTAATAAATCACATATTTTCATGTATTTTAAAGACGTTCGTTTGAATCACGTCTGACATATGTGTGATGTTCGGCGCAGAGCAAGACGCCAACATAGCTAGCTAATGCTATAATCTTAATTGCATCGTCATGTAATCAAGTTTGTCTGTTTGAATGACGCTATACGTGACATCACGTAAATGACACTATGAATAGATGACAAAACAGCGAAAAGATGTTAACTCGGTCATAGCAACACAGAGGTTTCTAAAAACGTTCCTTCCTTGTTTCTATATTTGGGAATGACTTCTAGGAAAACAGAAACTGCCAGCTCCATATCCAGTTCCACGTGTTTGACTCCGCTCCCTTTTAAAGCAAATGCAAAGCATCGGACAGCATGACACTCGCATGTGAGCGATTTTACATACTGACACCCATTGATGATCATTAGACTCGAGAACGTCCGCGCGGAATTTAGCGCACAATTGGCGGGTGTGTGTTGCTGAAAATGGCATCTCCCCCTCCTCGGCCCCTGCTCTATAGTAGCGTGACCATGAAGCAATGCACGAGCAAGAGAGATCTTAACATGCACAGAGTCAGTCTGCTCCTCTAGACGCTTGCTCATCTCACCAGCAGCAGGAGCACGTATAGCGCGCACTTAAAGAAACAAGATCTGATTCAAATTTCAAATCAGACAGATGTTTCTTTCAGTCCCTCGGTCGAGGTAAGTTTCAAGCGACATTGCATCCTTATGGATTTGCGCGTCTGTTTTAATAGCAGGTGTGATCGCAATTGGGGCATCGGGCTGAATACTTGTTAATTCCATTGATGATGTCATAATATACATTCTACTAAACCGTCACAATGGGAATTTGCGTTTGCATTTAAAAGGGGACAGATAGAGATGTTGTATGTGATGTGTGTGTTTTTAAGCGACCGTAGGGTGCATATCCCTTCTTTTCGCGGATGTTGCTTCCCGACAGAGGCAGACAGATTGTGTCTGAGAGAGTACCTGAACTCTCCAGGGAGTCGAACACACTGTCTGGGACTCAAATGACGCCCAGTTGTCTCCTAACAAAAAGCTCTTAATAATTCAGATAGGGGTTTAAAAAGCTTTTTAATCCGATAGCTAATAGCTAGCCACTGTAATTGCTGCATGTGTAACATTTTTTCAATTTAAGCCATGACTCAAGAAGGTCACTTGCTTGTTATTTATGATCAAATGTCTTAAAAACAATAACCATGCATGGCAATTTAATTCAATACAAGTTTAGTGCTTATTACAATACATTTTGTTTCAAAGCAGCATGTTTCACTGTTACAATCAGGAAGTACATGTATTGTTATCAGTCAGATATGAGGCAGGAATACACAGCTATAAGTTATGGTGTTAGTATTTGTCACATCAACCAGATGATCAGAGGTTGTAGTTATAGAGAAAATGAATGCTTTAATCTTAGTTTAATAGGGGTGTATGCATTGCATGTGTTAAAGTTATTAGCGGTTAATGTTTGAATATATATTGTGAATTCAGTGACGGGACTTTGAGGGCAAGATGAGTATTGATGTCAATCCAACTGGCCCGCAAAGTCCCGCTTCTGGGACACACTTTCACAGCGCTTCTACATCAATGTATCAAGGTTGTCAATTGAATTGTATTATGTCATGTTGACATGTTTGTGCCTGATGAAATGCATGATCTGAAATTGCACTGAATTGCAATGTAATACCGCAGGGAGAATGAGGGGCTTTTGGGGGCACTTGTGTTTCAGTTTCACCATCATAATGCCCCTAAAAATCCTTATTGCTCTTGCACTGATCACTATTTAGAAATTAGATGTTTTCATGCATGATGTCATAGAAAGAGTTGTGTATGACTGCCTACACTTATGTATGATGCATTGCTAAAGCCACCTCTTCCATTCATTTGGGAATATCCCATATTATGTTTGGTGCTCAATTATGAAGGCAGCTCACTAAATGCCTTAAGCATCTGCTGCATCTACTCAAGCGTTCTGTCATCCAGCCGATGGTGGCAACAATCTGGTTTCATTTTCTGTCATGCACAGATTGATGTTCTTGCTGAAACGTATAGAATGGGACCGTCCCCCTGAGGGTCGCTCAAACAGACAGAACAGTCAAGCACCAAAGGAATTTCTAAAGTCCAAGTAAATCTCTATGGGAATGATTTGTCTGTCTTTTACGAAGCTCATGAATGGCTCGGAGTTTGACAGTCCACAGCATTCATTCATGTCAATCATGATTTATGAGACGCTGCCTAGAGCTAATGCTGACAAAAATGATCAATTAGATAGGAGTAATGCTGGTATGCGTCATGTAAATTATATGGGGATTTATGTGACGAGAAACAACAACTCAGAAGATATTTTCCAAATCAAAAACAAGTGGAAAAAGCAAAAGCAACTTGCCTTTAGTGATCTTTTAGTGCACTACAAAACGTATCATGCCATGTTATTATAAGAACAAGGGGTCTATTGCTAGTGGAGGGAACAGGATGTGATTCCAAGAATATGAAGAGCCTAATGCCACATGTGAGTTGGGGATAGTTTTGTTCTTGTTATGTTGTGCCAAACTGCAAAACTTGGGAACATTAATTAATTTGAGTAATCTTTATTAGGATTAAATGCTCAGTGGTTCACAATCACTATATAGTAACATTACATTGCCATGCATTTTGGCTTGGGCGTCTTTAAAATCTCTGGGCATTGGGCACACGTCCTGCTGGAATTAGCTGTGGTGCTTTCTCTGTTCTGTGGCTCTGTTACGCCTCAACTCATGGTAATAGGAGAAAGGGAGAGCTTCATATGGGAAAGTAATTATTGACACCCCACAGAGCCAGTTCATCCTTCCTCACTGAACTTACTTCACATGACAAAAGTGGTGGTGTCTGTGACCATAATAGACTTCATGGCACACATTTCTGTACAATCTCGATTGATTTAAATTAGAAAGGAAACAGTGAGAGCAACACATGATTTCCTGCTACTTTTTAGAATATACTCTTAGAAATAATGATTCCAAAAGGGGATTTTCGCTGTGATAACAAAACGATTTTGGGTTCCCCAAAGAACCTTTTAGTGCTAAAAATATTTTTTTCTTCTTCTAAAGAACCCCTTTTTTTCCACAAAGAACATTTTGTGTAATGGTAAGTTTCCATGATTGATAAAAATTCTTCACGTCTCCATAAATGCCAAAAAAACAACCTTCATTTTTAAAGGAGTAGTTCACTTTAAAAAAAAAAACTTTTTCTTATAATTTACTCACCGCCATGTCATCCAAGATGTCCATGTCTTTCTTTCTTCAGTTGAAAAGAAATTAAGGTTTTTGATGAAAACATTCCAGGATTTTTCTCCATATAATGCACTTCAATGGGAACCAAACGGTTCAAGGTCCAAAAGACAGTTTCAGTGCAAACTGCAAACTGTTCATAGAGCTTTAAACGATTCCAGACGATGAATAAGGGTCTTATCAAGCGAAACGATCGATCATTTAAAAAACTTTTATAAGCTCAAATGCTCGCCTTGCTCTGTTCTGTGATGCGCGTTAGTGACTCTCATGTTCGAACTCGTTTATCAAAATGAACGAATCTTTTTTCGTGTCATTTGGTTCATTCAACGAACGAAATGAATGAATTGACTCGGATAAAGATTTGTTCATTTTGATGACTAAGTTCGAACAGGATAAGACTCTTATTCATCGTCTGGAATCCTTTAAAGCCCTTTGAACAGTGTGCAGTTTGAACTGAAACTGTCTTTTGGACCCTGAACCGTTTGGTTCCCAATGAAGTCCATTATATGGAGAAAATCCTGGAATGTTTTCATCAAAAACCTTAATTTATTTTTGACTGAAGCAAGAATGACATGGATATCTTGGATGACATGGGGACGAGTAAATTATCAGCAAAAGTTATCCCTTTAAGAGTGTATTTAATAAAATCTGTCAAAGCACTCGAAGTCTCTCTTAAACATAGTGTTAAATTTCTTGCAAAGTCACTTGCTCATTGTTCCTTTTGACGTCATTAAGGCCTCTGAATCAGTTTTAAAGAATGCACTGGAGAGCCATTTGTGCTGAGTTGGCAGTTCACGTTAACAGTCTTACATGAAATGGTTTGGGTTGTCAAAAACCCCAGAATCTTGCCCTGACAAAAAAGAGCCTTCACAGTTCTTAAAATGGAGAATCTATCAAAATTCCTGCAAAAATGTGCACCACCTCCCCCTCCCCCTCCATGTTTTTGCTTGTTTTATTTATTGTACACAAATAGAAGTTAAGCTTCTTAGCAGTAAAGTCATTGTTTCTGCATGGATCTGTCACCACTGTCAGTTTCAATTATTTGATAAAAGTAGAAAAGACCATTTATATCTTATTATCAACTAAGTCATCATATTAGCTTAATTTTAAAAGACTGTGAACTCATTAAAAGATCGTATCTTTTTTTTTCTCTCAAACAAGTGAACTTCTTGAGAAGTGTTGGTTTATAGAATAATGTGAGAACTCGCTGCTTGTGCCTGTTATTCCATTATTTTTATTATGCTTTTTATTATGCTTGTTACTTTGGAAACGGGCAGCAAAAAGTGTTCCTCTCTTCTGTAAACTACATCTCTCACTCTTTTTCTTGGGGCAAAGCTGCAGGGTTATATATAATAAAAAAAAAGATTTATGTTTTGTAAACATCACCTGTCTATAGTTTCAGCATTATATATTTAATTTAACAGAAAAAAATATAAGTGTTTCACGTGTTAGACTATATAGAGTGAATGTTATTTTGAAATTTACACAATTGTCTTTTTTTTTTCAATATAAAAAAATGGTGGGTTGTTTTAACCCAATTATGGGTCAAATATGGACAAACCCAAATGTTGGGTTAAAAATTACATTTAAATTTGACCCAAAGTTGGGTTGAAACAACTAATTTTTTAGAGTGTAGTCTGTCACATCTGTTAGTTAACAGAATATCAGACATTGAGAGGTTGGAACAAAATGAACTGAATCCATTGGGAAATAAACTTGTCTTGAAACGATGAGAATGAAGTTATTACATTTATTTAAAATCTATGTAAACAACCAAATCATCAGTATGGCTCACAATAGTACTGTAAACCTCAATCAGCTGACACAATGACAAGTTATTCATGCGTGTACAGATTTCTTCATAAAAACAAACAAACAATAAGTAGGATATATACACCAAATATGACTATTGAACTGCTTGTAAATGCTATATCTTAAACGTCAAGATATAAACATGCAATAATTCTTCTGCTGATGCACCAACTGGTTTGTGGAAATACCATCCTGAGCTAATGTTCTCACAGGTCTCAGCAGGGTAAGATATATAGAAAAGCACACGTGACAAGTTGCCCTTGCGCAACTCGAGAGGAATATGTTTACCGTTTCTTGCCCTACAGTTATATTTAGAAATCAGCAGAAAGTTTGAACAGAAAACAGGGTGCGTGTCATCAGAGAGCATGAGACCCCTGGAGGATATCTATATCTGAGACCAATATGCAGCTTAAGTTTTTCAATTTCATATTGATGTAATTTAGATGATTATTCACAATGTGTCACGGTTCACTGGTGCATGTGTTCATTTTGTCTTACTTTGTTTCCCCTTTAGCCTGGTTGGCCGTCACCATTGCTAGGGCAATTCATTGCACTGATGAGCTAATCAGGATAATCTCACCAGTTTGATCACATATACATACTCCCAGGCATTCCTTGTCAGATCATTGTTTGCTCATGTCCTGGCATTTCTTTGTTTGCCCAAAGTTTGTTGAAACTAGTTAGTTTGAAAACGAGATGATAGATCTCAAGGGGTTAATCCTCATAATAAATCTACTAAACGCTCATATGGAACGCCAAGAGGAACAAATCATGGCAGCGGGATTAACTGTTCTGGCTTTGGTAACGCAAGTTGCCGAGCTGTCTGCCAAGTTCCAGCAACTGAAGGCCGAGACTGTGAACCTGGCCACTCCGCCTAACCTACCGTGGAGATCGCTCATCACAGCGAACCTCCACTACCACCACCAGCACCCTATTCTGGTGAGCCACATTTGTGTCGTCCATTTCTGGTTCTCTGTGTTCTCTGTTTTCTGCTCTCCAGCCATCTGCATTTCCCTCGGAGGAGTCTAAAGGGGCGCTAGTTATTACGCTGCCGGCTGGTCGAGCGGGTCAATGGGTAACGGAGGTGTGTGAACGGAACTCAGGATGGTTTTTGACCGCACTGTCTCCGGTAGGGAAGTGTGCTGGCAGAGTTACGCAAAGGAAATCAATCTGTGGTGGATTATTCCATTGAGATTTGCACGGTGTCTGCAGAGAGCAACTGGAACGAGGAAGCGCAGTGGGACATGGGTTGTTCTAG
Source organism: Pimephales promelas (assembly GCF_016745375.1). The sequence goes on along the minus strand of NW_024121321.1, from coordinate 31,634,086 downwards.
GAAAGGATTCGCTCCAGAGACTGCGGACTACTTTCAGCCCATCCCCAACGCTATGGTCAGCCCGACTGGACAGCCCGATCTGGGGTGCGTTTGCCGAAAGCATCGTTAGCCAACTATGGTCGCAAGTTGGTCGCAATTTCCATTGAACTCTATTGGTAATGACGGAACTTGCGACCATAGTTGGCTAACGATGCTTTCGGGAAACGCACCCCCTGGAACCCAAGCAGGTGGGCAGAACTCAGCTCTTACAGAAGGAGAAGGAATGACGAAAAGCTTATGGACTTTGTTTGTACTATAGTGCTTCCGGACATATCGGTGCTCAATGTCCAGTACAAGCCAATACGGGTCTGTAGAAACAAGATTACTGACAGGCGGTATTACCTTTGATAATCCTCTCTATCTGCTACTCTCCAGAGTAGCCAGACTGCAATCTGAATCTCACCACTCCATGTATGCTCTCTTGGACTCTGGTCCCAAAGGACATTTTTGGGACTTAACATTAATCCGCCAACTCAAGATCCCCATTATTTCTTTAATTCAACCTATTTTGATAAATCACTACCCTCCCTATTCCATTTTACTGTGAGTCTAACAATCTCTGGCAATCGTACAAAGCAGATCCGGTTTTTGCTTGACTCCCCTCTTGTCCTGGTGGTTTTTGGACATCCCTGGCTCATGCTCCGTATTCCTCACATAAACTGGTCTCAGAATACGGTGTTATCCTGGAGCGATTATGGTCATGCTTCTTATCTGTTGTCTGTGTGCTCCCCTTAAGTAAGTCAAGAGCTGCTTCTCTTACTCCACACTGTCCCTATGACTGTGCGATAGACTTATTTCCAGGTATGTCTCCACCGAAGGGCAGGTTATATTCGCTCTCCACTTCAGAGGGGGAGGACATGGAGAAATATACATTCGCTGGTAGCCAAACTCCTCTGCCCTTCCTCTTCCCCTGCAGATCTGGGGTTCTTCTTTGTGGAAAAGATGGTTGGTTCCTTGTGACCTTAAATAGAGTATCGATGGCTGAATACTTATCCTTTGCCATTGACGTCTTTGGCTTTGAGCGTCTACTGGGAGTCATGAGTTTGGACCTTTGCGGGACCTATAATTTGGTCTGCATCCAGGAGGGTCATGAATGCAAGACTGCGTTTAATACGCCCAGGGCGCATTTTGAATATTTGGTTTTGCCGTTCAGGTTATCCAATGCCCCCGTAGTCTTCCAGGCACTAGTCAATGACGTGCTGAGAGACATGAGCCGCTTTTCCACCGTTAGGCCGAACGGTTCTCATTGTGAAACCGTTTCATTCCGTGCCGATCCGTGCCAGCAGGTACCACTTTTTCCACTGTGGGGCTGACAGTGGCCGCTCTTTTGAATGTGGTACAAATGCGTCGTGAGTTATTGCCTTGGTAAAGTAATGGTTTACTGATGATATGACATTTAAATAGAGACCGAGTTATGGAGAATGTTCAGCTTTTAATTTTATTATTACTTTGTTTACTTAGCCTCAGTTATTTCTCCTCTCATCAGAGGTCTATGCATTGGTGCGGTTCTCTCAGAGTCAAGGTGACCTTGGAGATATGGTGCCATTGGTTGGAGGGCTCGGGGGTGTCTTTTATCATCTGGACCGATGACAAAAACCTTGAATGCCTTAGATCTGTTAAATACTTAAACTATAAGCATAGGCATTATTTTCAGTTGTTTTAAAAAAAAAATAGGTGGATACACAGAATTAGAATTAGAAAAATGTTATGCCTAATAAAATTTTATAGTTATGATTCAAAAGGGTCGTTCTCTGTTTTAGGACTTCACTAAACGGACGTCTTTAATGCTGAAATGTTTTCAAGAAAAACATGGCGTTCTAGCCATAAGCTACCACTTAGCATCGTTATGAAAAACTTGATTTTGAAAATAGAGATGCTACCATATCACTACTAAGAAATATATAGCTAAACTAATAGCTTTGCTGCTTTTAGCGACAATATTAGCCATATAAAAAAAACATCTTCTCTGTTTTTATTGTCTTTTTTTGTCAATGGCATGCCCAAAAGTTAGTTTACCACCACATGACTACTAACAGTATGAAGCATTAAAGGCAAGGAATTCAAAAATGTGTATCGTTTACCAAACAAGCTATTAAAGTTGCCTTGCCATCTGGTGAGCATTTAAAAGAGATTAGACAATGTTGGTTTTGTTGTAGATTTGCCAGTGGGCTCAGTAATGGATCATGCTCTTTGGCTGGCTACACTGCCTTTGTGGTTATCACGAGCCCATCACACACTGGCTACATGCTCCCGTGATACAGCAAATTGGCTTCTGACTGCTGCTGCAAACATCTTATTCCACTACAGTCAATGGCAGAAGTTTTTTTTTTTTTTTTTTTAAACAGTGGAGCATTATTGCAATATAAATATTAAAGGAATATTCCAGGTACAGGGCAATTTTCAGGATTTGTGGCATAATGTTGATCACCAAAAAACCCTTGTTTCTAGGCAAAAAGTTTGTCACAGTGTTATAGTGGGAGTGAATGGGTCCAAAAACATTAAAATACTGTTTTAATACAAAACCCATTAACAGTTTGAGCATTAACATAATATTTGGTGGGAAAAAATGCTTATTAATTAATAAGTCAAATTGTATAGTGTCATTGCCATCTATTTTTAAAAAAATATTTCAAACAGCTTTACAAGTTTTAATATAAAAATTGAAGTAAGTGCTTTTATAAAAAGTATAACCATTACGTTTACAAGGTCATTTACTGCTTTCAAATTCTTTCATTTAGACTTTCACTGTAAGTGCCTTCATTTGTGCCTCTTTTTTTAAAGAAAATGATGGACGAGATGAAATGTTGGTTGTTGAATGCAGTTGATTGAGCTTAACTTGTACTGTTCCTTTAAAGACATTTTAAAATGCAGTGATGAATGCACTGTGTTACATAAAGAAGTACATGTCAACTGCAGTCCAAGTGAAGTTCTCTACTGAGAGGTGTTGTGATTCCCTTGATCTATTAGAGAGATAAGGGGGGTGGTGAGGAAAATGCTGACTGGCTCTATTGTCGACAATTGCCTTGCAAGACTTACATTTTATGATCCATGCATCCTCTTCCTGCAGGGGTTTAACCACGTGGCAAACCATTAGTCTGCATTCTTAGTATCTGTAATGCTCCTGTTGTGTTGGAGAGGAGCATTAGTATAGCATGCTGTCATGAGTCATGGGGTCAGCGAGAAGCAAAAGAGAGACACACACACATTAGGCGAAGCTGTAGCGAGCGGTCCAAGCGGTTCAGCTCTTAACTAAAACCACATGCCACCCCCTCACAGCCAAACCGAATGAATGAATGTCTATTCTGAATAAAAGCTGAGCCTAGCTTCATGCATTAAGGTGGCTGGCAGTCATCTGATATTCATTTGCTGGCATGTTTGTCTCATCTCTGCCATTTTTCTTGCCTGCGTTCGCAGTTACGAGCTGTTGGAAGTCTTCGGGTTTCAGGGGAATCTCGCTGCGATGATTCCCAAGTGGTAGTCCTTGAAGATTTACTTCCTGTGTGCTCTTGTGGCTGCTGTGTCTTGGGCCTTTTTCAAGGGGAAATGAGAAAGGAAGCCAGTGCACATGGCTTTTATTTCTGAGTCACATCCTCAGTGATTCAGCCCACCGAATGGATTTAAAGGTTCAAAGTGAAGGACAAGATGCGCATGAATTTCATGACAGTGTGTGCAATATTTGTAAGGACATATAGGGCATGGATCAGTTGTAGCGCTTCCCTGTCTTTCATTTACATGTTTATGTAACAGCGCCGGAGAAGACTTTTTAGACTGAAACAGATGAAACAGGTTAAGACTTGAGTCAATGCTCACAGAGAAAACAACTTGTTAAGAAAAAAAAAGATTCACTCTATGCTACAAGTCCAGACATTACTCTCAACAGTCAAATCAAACGAAAGAATCAATCACAGATCCAAGCCATTTTTTAACATCTGTGTCTATATGTCATCTATGTACATAAATCTATCTATCTATCTATCTATCTATCTATCTATCTATCTATCTATCTATCTATCTATCTATCTATCTATCTATCTATCTATCTATCTATCTATCTATCTATCTATCTATTCAATTCAAATTGCTTTATTGGCATCTATCTATCTATCTATCTATCTATCTATCTATCTATCTATCTATCTATCTATTCAATTCAAATTTCTTTATTGGCATCTATCTATCTATCTATCTATCTATCCAATTCAAATTGCTTTATTGGCATCTATCTATCTATCTATCTATCTATCTATCTATCTATCTATCTATCTATCTATCTATCTATCTATCTATCTATCTATCTATTCAATTCAAATTTCTTTATTGGCATCTATCTATCTATCTATCTATCTATCTATCTATCTATCTATCTATCTATCTATCTATCTATCTATCTATCTATCTATTCAATTCAAATTTCTTTATTGGCATCTATCTATCTATCTATCTATCTATCTCTATCTATCTATCTATCTATCTATCTATCTATCTATCTATCTATCTATCTATCTATCTATCTATCTATCTATCTATTCAATTCAAATTGCTTTATTGGCATCTATCTATCTATCTATCTATCTATCTATCTATTCAATTCAATTCAAATTTCTTTATTGGCATCTATCTATCTATCTATCTATCTATCTATCTATCTATCTATCTATCTATCTATCTATCTATCTATCTATCCAATTCAAATTGCTTTATTGGCATCTATCTATCTATCTATCTATCTATCTATCTATCTATCATCTATCTATCTATCTATCTATCTATCTATCTATCTATTCAATTCAAATTTCTTTATTGGCATCTATCTATCTATCTATCTATCTATCTATCTATCTATCTATCTATCTATCTATCTATCTATCTATCTATCTATCTATCTATCTATCTATTCAATTCAAATTTCTTTATTGGCATCTATCTATCTATCTATCTATCTCTATCTATCTATCTATCTATCTATCTATCTATCTATCTATCTATCTATCTATCTATCTATCTATTCAAATTGCTTTATTGGCATCTATCTATCTATCTATCTATCTATCTATCTATCTATCTATCTATCTATCTATCTATCTATCTATCTATCTATCTATCCAATTCAAATTTCTTTATTGGCATCTATCTATCTATCTATCTATCTATCTATCTATCTATCTATCTATCTATCTATCTATCTATCTATCTATCTATCTATCTATCTATCTATCTATCTATCCCAGATATAGGTAATGCATCAAAACAATCTTTACAAATTTCTTTGAGTGTCTTTATTAATACTTTTTATTGTATTATACACTTATAACATATATCTCCAAATAACTCATATATCATGAAATACCATAGGAATAGATCACCCATATAGGGGGAGAGAGAGGTAAGATGATCCATTTTTGACCAGATGGTCCTGAAGATAAGAGAAAAGTAGGCTGAAGTACAATGAAAGTATGTACGGTAATTTCAGGAGGATTCATATCATTTTTAATGATCATAATATGACAACGGGTTCTAAAAATATGGCTTTTTAAGCCATATGACAAAATATGACCAAAACAAGTGTTCCTGTGGCTCAATTTACCGCAGGTTAGGGGTAAGTTGATCCATCTGGGTTTAAACTGACCATCTAAATGAATCTGAATCAAACCCATGTGAAATGTTTAGAATTTACCTATTTTAAAAGTAATCAAATTTCCACTTACTACTTTAATAATCAAATTTCCACTTACAAATAATATTTATTTTCTTAAAGCTAACTTAAAAACACACAATCAACCAAACAAAGTTGAAATTTCAGTATCTTTAATTGTGTGAATTTCTAAAACACCAAAGTTGCAACCCCCCCCCCCCAAAAAAAAACAAAAACAAAACAGTGTTTCTAGTAAATATACATTGAATTAGAATGAACAAATAAATGTCTCTGAAACTAATAAATATTTTAGTCAAAAGGTTCTTGGCATTGCTAAATCACAGATATGGATCATATGTAATGTCCATTGATGTAACAGCTAAAATTTTACTTTTTTGACAAGCCAAAAACCGTTGTAAAATATACCTTTCACTCCTCCCATGCATGTGTTTCTCCTTTTCATCTGGCAGAAATTATATGGGTTATTCCAAAATATATGGTCACATGACAAGAAAAGTGCACAGTTGCCAAGATAAAAGTGGGACAACTACCCACTGGCTCATCTTACCCCACACACCCCCTGTGTAATACATATTACCTCAAGCTACCTCCATCTTTTTAGTGTTTTTGTGAAGAATTTGTTTCCGAAGGCATTTGTGCCAAAGAGGCAACACTTAATTGAATAAAGTCTAGTAAATGAACTGGCTTCTCTGAACTAGCAAAACAAACGTTCATTTACACAAACCATCCTAAACAAAAGTCTTGCAATTTGAACAAATGGATGGAAAACCCATGAACAAAAATACAGTTATAATTGAAATGTTGACTACTGGCAAATAATCACAGAAAAAAAGGAAAATGTTAACTAAAGTCATGAGACTACAGGTCAGCTGATACACACACCACACTCATTGGGCTGTTGCTTAGGCTCTGGGACCAAAAAAAGCTAGAGCTTCTTTCCTTCAGCCGGTTGCCAGGTGGGAAACAGTTAGAGGAGCTCCATATGCTAGAGCTGGGTTCTCCAGAGACTTCAATTAGATCCATCTCTCAGGGTGTGAAAGCCACAGCAATATGCTATCATGTTACACCAATTAAGTCCTGGTAAACCTTAACGTGTGATCATGATGCTTTCTTGACAGCCAAAAGTCGAGTTCAAATCCCTTTTCTGGAAGGATATGAGCAATGCTGAATTTCGTATATTTAAGACCAAGCTCGAAATAAAGCCACTGATACAATTTGAGCTGTTCCGAGTGCAGGTTAAACCTTGAGTGTAATTATATGGCTTGCTATTATGAAGGTGATCCTAGACTGGATTACACATGGGAACTAAATTAAACAGTGCTTTTCGAAAGAGAAGCAATTACACCCCTGGTGAAACCGTGGTAATATTACAGCCTTTTATTACCACCTTAAAGGGTCAGTTCACCCAAAAATGAAAATTATCTTATTAATGACTCGGCCTCACGTCGTTCCAAGCCTGTACGACCTCCGGGTCGACAGAAACGGAACCGGAAGAGAATACAATGCTGAATAAAGTCGTAGTTTTTGTTATTTTTGGACTAAAATGTGATGATGTGTTTCCTTTCTGGACAAAGACTGTAATATACCGTAAATTTTCAATACGCTGCTTTCACGCAGCTGCCATTTTGAAATCGAAATCGAGGCTCCGGTTGGAAGAATCCTGGAAGTACAGATAGAGAACAATGTCTTGGACTACCAACCTGAAGCTACTGCCGCGATTTAGATGTTAATTATCCAATATAAGATATTCGTTCCTGCTTCTTTTTAATGTTCTGAATATATATATATATATATATATTTTTTTTTTTTTTTAAATGTATTTTATAAATTTCACTGTATAGTCTAAACTATGAAAGAAATGTATGTACATTTTTAGAATAACTTCTACATTTAACACAACAATATGCCATTGCATTCGTGACTCTCTTATGATTAAAGGCGACACTTCCTGTTTTCTTCCTACCGGAGCCATTTCAAAATGACGACTGCTGAAATCCGCGTATTTGGAGGGACAGAGAAGTCTCGGACTAAATCTAAAATATCTTAAACTGTTCCGAAGATGAACGACATGAGGGTGAGTCATTAATGACATAATTTTCATTTTTTGGGTGAACTAACCCTTTAAAGAAGTTGGTCACGACGTTGGTATACTGGATGTTTTCAAATGTTTCATTTATTATCTGTTGGAATGTATTATTACTATACTAACATAATCTCTTGATTCCAAGTGTTCAGAAGAGACCTTCCTGTTCTCCTCTCCCAGCAGCTTAAAGGGTTAGATTGTAATATTTCTGTAAAAAGTGATCAGTTGACTTAAAGGAAATATATGCAAGATTGTTTCGCCACCAGGGGTCCCTACCTCTTACAATAACAAAGGCGTATATTAATGACGTATACTCTGCATTAAGTGGGATTATTGATCTTGTCGTCAAGCTGATGGATCTTTTATGAATAAGTGCATACATTGATGTTTTTAACTTGACTGTAGTATGAAGCTGTGCACGATTGCTAGACGTATACCAGCGCCACATGCAACGCGAGTCCCGCGGATATAAAAGAATAAGGACATTTAATTCTACCGAACTACACGCTGAATTACTCACACGGGTCAGTTTATTAGAGGAATTAAACTTGAGGTAACGCAGCGCTGCTTCACTTGCTCTAACAGTTTCACTATCACTAAACAGCATTTGTGTGTGTTGAATGTTGTTAGTTTGGTTGTTTGTTGGCTCTTTGAGACTAAATTAACATACAGATCATATTCTAACTTTTCATCATGATAAACTACATAACATATATACTTTGATTTGCTCACCTGTTTGCTCAAGTAACATGCAACACTCGCGTCTCTGTCAAGTCGAAGTTAGCCGTGGACGTGGAGCTCTCGGCATCTCGAAAGATGTTGATCTTCGTTTTAGTCCTCTTTGTGTCTCAAAGTCTGCTTGCCATGGTCCATAATGTTTGAAAAAAACCCTGCTAGGGACGCTCACGCTGTTGAACGCGCATAACGGGCATAACCAACCCAGTTGTCCACGTCTGTCGCCTTGGTTACTATTGCAGTACGAGGTCAAACCTGGTGGAAACCGGGGGTAACGCGGATATGACGTCATTGTCTGGCGACTCCTCACCCCTGCTCACACGTCCCGTTTCCTTGGTTAAAAATTTTCTCACGATTTACAAATAGTTGGAAACATTTGGGATATTGTAATCAACTAAACAAAATTGGCTTAGTGGTTTTAGGATTTTACTTTAAAAATCCTGCATATTGTACCTTTAACTTTAAAAAAGTGATGAAACCCATTGTTAGGTGGAATCGTCAAGTGCATATTTATTTTTTATATTTTTTTTACAATTACGCATGTTTTATTTACTTAATTCCTCACTTTTTTATGTAAGTCAACTGATCACTTTTGTCTAGTTAACTGACAATTGAATCAAGGTGAATGGGACAATTGCACAATTGTACTAAGAATTGATGGTCATCTTTGCATGTGGCCTGTCCCCGTGTGTTGTTCTGGGAACTTATAAAGAAGCCCCCCAACATTTAAAAATGAAATTCCCTGCTTTAGCTTTTGCAGTTTGTTGGGTTTAAAATGTAGACTACATTTTCTTTTCTAATACTTTCCTATTGACATAAGTGCAACCTTTCCTTGATGTTAGTTAGTTATTCTGTGTGAATTTGCTTTGGCTTAATTCATCTGTTCAAAAGATTTTTCTAAAAACAATTTAATAACTTTATTCAACAAAGATCCATTAAATTGATTTACAAAAGATTTCTATTTCAAATAAATGCTGTTCTTTTGAACTTTAATCAAAGAATCCTGGAAAAAAATGTATTACCGTTTCCACATACCGTAAATATCCAGGACAACTGTTTTCAACATTTATAATATGTTAGAAATGTTTCTTGAGCAGCAAACCAACATATTAGAATGGTTTCTAAAGGATCATGTGACACTGAAGACTAATTATGAAAATTCAGTTTTGACATCACACAGAGGAATAAATGCCATTTTAAATTATATTAACATTTATTTTAAGCATTCAAAAATTTGTACTGACCCCAAACTTTTGAACGGTAGTGCAGATTCACTTGGAATTCACTTGCAGATTCACAACAGTTGAGAGAAAAGACGGTTTCTTTTTATCAAACATTTTGAGGACACTGTCTTTTGAGATATTTGTGTAAAATCTATCAACTTATATTGTGTCAGACTACAAAAAGTTCTGCAAAGATGATTGATTTACAACAAGTGGTAAAAGCATGTTTCCCATCCCTGTCATTAGTATAATCTTTACCCGGCCTGTACAAATACAGAAGTTGAAGTTACAGTTCTTTGTTTTTCAGGTTCCAGCAGCCACTTTATCGCGATAGATAACGAACACCCCATGCTCAATAAGTTCAAAAAAAAAAAAAACTCAAACAAGTAAGAGCATTGTCTACAATTTCAAGATGTTCTCACAGTAAACAAGTTGACATGCAGACGTGAAATTCAAACCCCTCTTCTTTCCCTACTGCATGTGACTGCAGAAGCATATGACTTCCATAACTCCATCGCTCATTAACCGCTGATGGCAGGACAATTGAGTGAGTGTTTGTGGAACTTGCCCCAGATATTCAGGTCTCAGTCCCCGGCTCTGGCTGTTGGGCAGATCTTCTCCTGTTTCAGATAGCTTCACCCTGCCTGACAACAGACCGTGAGGAACTTCACATGAGAGCCCTGTAAGGAGTGAACTATATGGGATACAAAGGCCAGTTATGTCCATCTAAATCCCTTAACAAGCACAGTAAAAAAAGAGAACAGGGTAGATTAGCATGATTTACCATGCTGGTGTTATTAAATTACCTCTATACATGAGCCAACAATTGAGTAGGCTAACTTTTGTGCAGACAGTGAGCACTAATATTAAGCTTCAGAAACATTAATATGGTTGTTTAGCCTTCTTCAGAGCAAGTTTTGTCTAAAATGCATATTAGCCTCAAGTCAGAGGTCGCTCTATATTAGCATTTGCACGTGCATGTAATCGACTTTTATAGGCTATCGCCCGGGCTTGACTGGAATTTCATTTATTAAAAATGTATTATGTAGTATATAATATAATTAAAATATTGATTAGGCACATTATGGCGTGTATGTATATTTTGTAATGGCGCTGACAACGACAAAACAATAAAGTGAAAAGGACCAAATCCTTTTGTTGTCTGTGGTTTGTGTGTAAATGAAAAACTGATGTTATAGAGCCATCTAGAGGTAAGTTTCATGCAACCAATAACCGCCTGTGTTTCCCTCCAATACTCTCGTTTCATTCAACTCATACATTCAATTAAAAGACAACAAGCTCTATTAATGAACTTGATGTCATTTCTGTGTAACGCTGGGAATGAGAGCGAGGATAAGCAAAGGACGCACACTATTTATGAGGAGACTTTTAAGGACACAGGGTGGGGGAGCTAGATTTCCTCTTTGGCTTAGAAAAGACAACACAAGCTTTGCCAGCTTCAGGATTCTTATCATTCCCTGGATATTAACACATTCATTTTAGGTAAAAGAAATTGCACACCAGACCAGCTATGGTCATATTTGAAGCTTCAGCATGATCCATTAATCTTGTGCTGTAGGCCTATGCTGGATCAGTGCCATAACTCTTTAACATTACATTCAAGCTCTCTTAGACATAAACTGTGTATTAATGCTCAATATGTTCCTTTTTCTATGACATATTTAGGACAAGTCTATGTTATAAGTTATATTGTACAACATTTATTGTCGTTCCTTTCTTTGGGGTGAAGTCAGGTAAAATGGGCCATATAAAGTTGAAGTGTCATACCGTTTTCATTTTTTTTCTTTTTAATAAAGCCAATCACAATAACTGATCTTGCATTGTTGCTTCAACACTTGTTTACATTTAACAAGGTTTAATTGGTGTGAGTTTTCAAGGCATACAGGGCAGAGTGTTACATGAAGCTTGTCAGTGAAATTACTGACGTCTTGGGACGTCTTTTGACCATACGTCAATATCCGCCGTTTTAGGGTACCCTTTAACGTCGATTAGATGACGCTATCGGATCCTAACCCCCCTACCCAGGCCTAAACCTACCCTGTCACCTAACTGACGTTAAAGGTAAAGCGTCAGTTGTATGACGTCCCAGGATCGTCGTAACCGACGTTAAAGGGTACCCTAAAACGGCGGGTGTTGACGTATGGTCAGAAGACGTCCCAAGACGTCAGTTATATGACTTCTTGGGATGAGACTGTGTTAGTAAGGTAAGTAAGCCTAAAGTGATTATAAGGAAGCTTACCAACAAAAGAAAATGTTTATTATGAACAATGTTTTGACATTCAGATTTCTGTGAAAAAAAAAAAGGTTTTGTGCCATGGCTCTCATAATTTTAAAACAATTATAATTTTTCACATTTAAAAAAGATATACATACATATATGTTTAAGAGACCCATGCTAATTTATATAAAAAATATCATTAGACCTCATAGCTTATTTAATGGTAGTGTTATGTAACCATGGCCCATTTTAGACCATTGTTGGATTTTTCTAAAAAGCCATTTAAGGTGCTATATGTAAGAATTCCCATGTATTCGTTGCTTTTTTGTTGTGAATGTGTGAACAGCTTGTAACAAAACCTTAAAAAACTCAGCCTTCCTCGACTTCCTAGGTTGTGAACACCTGTGGACTGATTTTTATTTATGAACTTACTCGGGACGTTTTTGCTGGGACAATGGCATCGCATGGAGTGTCTGTCAGTCAACATTTGAGCTTTTCTAATAGTAAACCAACATATTCACACTCCAAATTAGCCTAATAATGTAGAAGTGGTTTACGTTAAGAGCAGCAAGCGCGATACATCAGATGACTTGTAAGAGCTTCGCTGAGTCTCTTTTGCTGTGCTCACCCTCTAGACACACTGTTGCTGTTATTTACCACCAAAATGAAGATTCATCATGCGATAACTTCTAATATAAATCTAATGAGATTGTGGAGACGTAAGTTTGATTGGATTCATTCATTTATTTCCAAAATAACAATTCCAAATGTATACATTAAAGGCATAATTACTTTCAAGTTGAAAATATCATTTACTGTATTTGTAAAACTAGTAGCATCTTTCATTCGCTATAGCCCCCTGCAAGCTACGCCCAGACACACACAATCTTCTCAGCATTTCTACTCTTCTCATAGCTTTCTTCCTGATCCAGTCGTAAAATAAATCTGCATTGAGTATATAATATAGTTGGCGTTCTGTATATAGTCGACCTCGACGTTCTGTTCGTTAAAGTCGCTTTGGATACAAATAGTCTGCAAAATGCATGTAAAAGTGTAATGTAATGTAAAAGTAAATATTCGATTTAATTACACTGAATCTGTCTGTAAAGGTGTGAACCAAAAGGGTCCATTTTGGAAGATCAAAGTGACACCGTTTCTCAGGAAATGCAAAACCTGTTTATGTCTTGTGTATTGAAGCTGTTGTGCGTATTGTGAGGTCTGCATGACGAGGTCCTAACAGTATGGTACTTGTTGTTTGTGTCACATTTGTCTAAACTAAACCTATCCTGAGAAATACTATAGGCAACTAGTGTGACAACTAGCCCCGGCCGCCCCCTACAGGCAAAAATGGTGAAGTGCCATTCAGAAAACACTCTGATGTCATGACTGTAATTTGGCTATGTACTTTATAAAGGATGAGCAAAATTATGAATATTTTGCACATACTTTATTCAATTCACTTTTGAAAGTCAACTATGCAAATATAAAATACATATGTAGAAAATGGAAATTCTTTTAACAATATAAATTCAAACTAATATTCATCAAACAAGCTCTCCAAGCATTAGGTCCTGACATTAGTAAATGTTGCAGGTAGGATGAACACATCCACAGAGGAAATCCGGCCACAGAGCGTACTTTTGGTTGAACGGAGCCCTTCTGAGGCATCTGGCCGCTTCCCTGTCGCATCGGCAGAGGATTTGCGCACATCTGTCATTAAGCACGTCTGCGTTGAAGACACATAAATGTAAATTGTCGGCTGTGTAAAATGAGTAGTTTGCATATAGAATGAAGGAAACCATATTTTAACCATAAATTAAAACCATCACTTTTATGTCACTTAAACAATGTACTTTAAATCTCATGAGTGTTGACTATTGCACATTATGGTGTTTACTGCAAGAAAAAGATCTTAAAATATCCCGTGGTTTGGTTAGTCTTTTTAGCCTGAAGTGTCCCGTCTGCTGTAATACACACTCCGTGTCACTACTACTTCCTGGAGCCGAAGGAAAAGACCAAACAAAACATCAGTTTCCTCTTTACTGACTTTTACAAAAACAAAAATTGCTGCCTTACTTTTTTAAGTACAATCAACTTGGATGCGATAGTTCACTTTGAAATACATTTATGGTATGTTTTAGCTTACCTCAAGGGCATCTAAGATGTAGGTGTCTTTGTTTCCGCAGTAGTTTCAGTTTTAATATTTTTAGGTCAAACCGTTCGTGTCTATCAGTCATATAATGGAGGTCTATGGTCACCACCCCAAAGAGCATGCACAGAGAAGTCCAAATTAAACATGATTTAATGACTCGTAAATGTAAGTACGCATTGATGGTCTAAGACACGAAACGAGCGGTTTGTATGAGAAAACGAACAGTATTTATATCGTTTTTACCTCTTGTAACCACAGCCACGTCCAAGTGATCTGAGGGCACGAGCACTTTGTGGTTACAAGAGGTAAAAACGATATAAATACTGTTAGTTTTCTCAAACAAACCGCTCGTTTCGTGTCTTAGACCATCAATGCGTACTTACATTTACGAGTCATTAAATCATGTTTATTTTGGACTTCTCTGTGCATGCTCTTTAAGGTGGACCCCATAGACCTCCATTATATGACTGATTGACACGGTTTGACCTAAAAATATCAAAATTGAAAATACTGTGGAAACAAAGACACCTACATCTTGGATTCCCTTGAGGTAAGCTAAAACATATCAAAAATGTATTTCAAAGTGAACTATCCCTTAAAGTCATTTCAACTTTGTGTCAACAATTTCTACAGTGTAAACAAATCTAAATATGGTGTTTAGGGTCTAATTAGCACATCATACCACAGTCGGCCTGCTTGTCATCGCACGTCCACTGATACCGGTCCGTTTTTGTTTGACAGCCCGCAAGTTCTGCATCCCCATAACAGCAGTCATGCTTGTGACAACACCTACAGAGAAGAACACATGCCCTTGAGATTACCTTTAATGAAACGACACAGAGGGCCGAGCCCAGTTCTGTCTGGTTTTGAATTGTTTCTTCATTATGTAACGTAGCCTATAATTCAAGTAGACTTGCAGAAATACACCGTGAACTCATACACAGAGAGCGGCTGAGTGTGTCGGCCAGATAAACTGCTGACTCTGTGAGATTCCATTAAACAACACCGCTGTGGAACGTGGTGCAATGATATTAGCAGGTTTGTTTATTCTTTTTCATCTCGCTGTCTACTTCCGAGGAGCTCTTTCTCAGGGAGCAGCGAAATTGGTCTCTGCGTCCTAAACTGAGGTTAAGGGAAACAGTTATTTTGTGTGTGGGAGAGTTGGGAGTATTCCTTTCCCCAGTTGGAAAATGCCACAGAAATGGACACCATGTGACCAAGAAGCATGGAGTTAATTTAAAAAAAGACTGAGCAAATCAAACCATTGCAAAGAGAAGTGCTTGCAATCACAGAGAGGCTCTGATATAGTCCATTTTGCAAGATGTAAAAAACACTGGTCCAGAAACACTTCCTGTTTCAGTTTGTAACTGTTTTCTTTATTTCACATGTAAAGAAAACATCTTAAAGATGTTTGTTTAACTTTTTGATTCAGTTTTATATGTTCTGTTGGTTGTATTTTATCCCAGCTTTTATGTAGTGTTAAAACTGAAACAGGAAGTGCTTCTGGACCAGTGTTGTTTACATCTTGCAAAATGGTCTATAGAGAGGCTGAGGCTGATACAAAACACTCAGGCATGACGGCGTAACGTTACGATTATAACGTAAGACTACAGAAACAATGACAGATGTTAGCCTCAGTAAAGTTAGCTTCATTCATTGAGAGAAAATGTGCACCTTTGGGGTTTGTAGTCTTTGTAATTACGTATTTTCACAGTCTTATACCTCAATGGTTTTACATCAAACAGTGACGTTATTGACTTTAAAATGTATCTTTTAAATCAGTGGTTGCCAATCCTGGTCCTGGGGACCTACAGCTCTGCAAAGTTTGTACATCTCCCTCATTTAACACACCTGATTAAGATCATCATCTCGTTAAGAAAGAGCTCTGAACTGGACTGGGTGGGTCAGATAAAGGAGACATAAAATGTGCAGAGCTGTGGGTCCCCAGGACCAGGAGTGGGAATCACTGTTTTAAATTGACAAACATCATATGTGTAATTCAGGGCACAATTCAAACGAGATCAAAATATTTGTTGTCTCTGCCATACAATATTTTCCCTAAATAAGTGGTCAACCAGAAGAGAAGGGGGAGGGACTTAGTCTCTCTATTTGTAGGTGTCTTACCAGTCCGCTCTGTCTCTGGGCCACCCTTGACCCCCAATACCGCAGTAACATCCGTACATCACATAGGATAAAGCTAATCGTCCCGTGCTGCACTTGATAACCCCAGCTAGTTCCAGCAGACCCCTTTTACTCCTTGGAGACCTCTGTGGCTGCAGGGAAGCCATGCTGACTGAAAAGAGCAAAAGGGGGAATTTAGCCCGGCAGGTATTCATTATCATTTAACCCAACATTTCTTTTACATGCATTCATTTTAGCAGACACTTTTATCCAATTAATTTTTAACATACTTTAACATATTATGCTGTACGCTTTTAAAATATATTGCCATATTCTCACATATAATGTTATTTGTTATGAGACCATATATGAAATATTTGACATTGATAGTAATTTATTATAAACAAACTAAGTGGTAAAAGCTTAAATTCATGTCCTTTATTTTCTAGAGTTTTGCAAGGAAAGAATAGGGCCATTTTTTACCAATGCAGTGTCAGATTCCACCGATTAAGTGTCAGATTCCAGTTGTGGATCTCTTAAAGTCTAAATGACCAGTGTTTCGCTCTTACTCATAAGATCTGAACTTTTACTTTGTTTTGTCCACTCTGCATAAATAAATCAATCTTGAACTTATTCATACTTTGTATCTTCAAAGTCATTTTATGGATTTTTTTTTATTTAAAAAAAAAAATATGCATTTTAAAAATGCAGAAAATGCTGTCATATTTTAAAAATAGCTATTAAATGTATTTTTAGTCTTAATATATAGAAATAACAAGTATGTAGTTTATTAAAAATGAATATAATAGGGCTGTCAAATGATTAATCGTGATTAATCGCATCCAAAACAAAAGTTTGTGTTTAGTTTAGATAATGTGGGTGCACAGTGTATAATTATTTTGTATACAAATTATATATAAATCTATATACAGGAAAATATTTCTTAAATATATACACGCATGTGTGTGTATTTATATATATATATATATGTATATATAATAATTATACACAGTGCACCCACATATATTAAGTAAATATATATTAAGTAAATAAATTAAGTAAATAAATTAAGTAATAAAATATTAAGTAAAAATAATATATTAAGTAAATAAATTAAGTAATAAAAGCAAACTTTTATTTTGGATGCGATTAATCGTGATTAATCGTTTCACAGCCCTAATAATATATAATTTTAATAATAGCCTAAATATTAATAACATTATTTTTTTGTGGACACATCAATGTTTTTGTGGAGAAAAAGTTTTAGCTTTAAAAAACAATCAAATTAGACCCTTGGGGTAAGATGGGCCACCAGAATTGGCACAGAAGGCACCATTATTTGGCATGTTGTTTCTAGTGTTATTATTTTTAAATTGTAATTGATGGGGTTATTATTAAATATTTCCATAAATTAGATGTACATTTCAGACATTTGCATTTATGGTGTTGCAATTTATGACATATCTTGAATTAAAACTACACTATAGCATGTGAATATTTACATATTTAATCGCCCATATTTTAATTCAAGAAAAGATTTAATTCACTAGAATAATTTTACCTTTTAGATTAATCTCTTTTATAGGATTCTGCTTTGTCTGTAATTGCTTATTAGATTATTTAGCTAAATTTGTCCAAGTTCAATTTTAAACAGAACAGTTGATTATGTTTTACATTTACATCTACATTTATTCATTGAGCTGACGCTTTTATCCAAAGAGACTTACAATTGCTATATATGTCAGAGGTCGCACGCCCCTGGAGCAACTATGGGTTAAGTGTCTTGCAGTGGTGTCTCACAGTGGATTCGAACCCGGGTCTCTCACACCAAAGGCATGTGTCTTATCCACTGCGCCATTGCAAAAAATAAAATGAATAAGAATTCAATCAAAAGTCATACATTCTGTAAAGGTTTTGCAAGTGGAGGCTTCTTACCCCAGTAGTGGAGTAAAGTTGCCTTTTTGCATTTTACATTTTGTTCTATAACAACTAAAAAAAAACGATTCTATATGTATCATCATCCTGCACATGCAAAACTTTTTTCTAAATATGTTATAGATTAAAAGTAAATGCACATTGTTTTTAAGGAGCATCACACTAACAGACACACACACTACATGTGTCCAGTGCCACACTTCTTTGAGTAGCTAAATGAGCAAATGTAGACTATATAAGACAAAAGCAGCGTGAGAAGGAATGGTTAAATGAGATGTGAGCAGCCTCACCTGTAAAGAGCAGGAATGTGTGATACAGCGCAGTCATTGTGCTCACAGGTAATAGTCCAGTCTCTGTTCTTCAGTCTCGGATAAACAGACTTCCTCAGTGCTGGGCTTATTTTAGATGCTGAGTAATCTCAGGACATCACTCCTACTCCTAATCCTCGCACTCTCTCTCTCTCTCTCTCTCTCTCTCTCTCTCTCTCACACACACACACACACACACACTGCTGGAGGCTGATGTTTCCTCAGGGTTAAAATTAAGTCGAAAGTTAAAGTCTGAGACTGTTGGATAATGTGCCCCCTCTGTCTGATGACTGGGTGTTCAGCTCAGTCGGGACCGCCCTATTATGGCTGGTTGGGTTTTCCATACAAACAACTTGAGCTGGATGAGCTGCCAACTGGAATCATGATCGAACACGCCACAAGCAGCACAATGCTATATTTACCTTCTCCATCTGTAAACAATCTATTCACAAACTCTTTATCTTAACTCAATTTTTACCCCTTATCACAACTTAATTTTGCACATTGTGTACTTTAGTAGTAGTTTTTGGGATGAGACTGTGTTAGTAGTACAGCTAGGCAATGGATATTCTGATTGGTCAGTGGGAACAATTAGGGTGAAGACAGGAAATGGGCCACTTTTTGATAAATGTGTAATTTAGTTTTTTTTTGTTTGTTTGTTTGTTTTACTTTAAGGTCTAGCTATAATATTTCAATTTGAATACAGTTGATGTAATGTGTTGATTTATTAAAAATTATCCATATCTTAATTAAAAACGCATGATTTATTAACACGTATTATCCAAAAACATATTTCACTATATATATATATATATATTAGGGCTGTGCAAAAGTTAATTGCGATTAATCGCATCCAAAATAAAAGTCTGTGTTTACATATATATTTGTGTGTGCTGTATATAATTATTTTGTATATATAAATACACACACATGCATGTATATGTTTAAGAAAATGTGTTATTCCTATATAAAATATTTATATTTATATAATATAGATTATGTATTTATATATATATATACAGAATTTAAGAGCAAATAATTCTTAAATATATGCATGCATGCATAGGTATTTATATTTACAAAATAATTATATACAGCACACACAAATATATTATGTAAAATATAACTTTTATTTTGGATGCGATTAATCACAATTAACTTTTGCACAGCCCTAATATATATATATATATATATATATATATATATATATATATATATATGCAAATAGCCTAGATGAGTGAAATTCATCAGTTCACTTAATGCATGTGTAGAATTCAAAGCAACTGGTGCTGTGTTGACATTAAATTGAATGAAATCTCAATATCAGAATTCAGAAATCCGAATATGGATAAAAATTAACTACAACAAAAATGGGACTACAACACATGTATCAACAACACTGTAAAAATGAATATGCTTTATCTAATCAAAAAAATTGTGGCAACAGATTACAAGCTATATTAATATAAATTTCAATATTAATTCAATTAAACAAATTAGTATTGAGTAATAATTAATCAAATTAATTCTTTAAAAGTTAACTAAATGAGTAAAACTTACAACAAAAACAAAACAGAAAAAAACCCATAAATTTAAGTCACCATTATGGTGATCAGTGTTTGTTTTAGGTTTGTTTTAAAATCACGTTTTTCTCCTTCGATTTTCATGATTCTGCTTGTTAATATCAGGTGTCTTCAATGTTGGCAATATAAATATTGCCAACATTGAAGACACCTGATGTTAACAAGCAGAAAAAATATCTAAAAAAATATTTGATATATATATATATATATATATATATATATACATATTGTATATATACATATTGTGAAATATATCACAAAAATATCCCACTAACAGACAGATGTCAAAGATTAATTAAGAACTCTTTATTATGAAGAGTTCTTAATTAATCTTTGACATCTGTCTGTTAGTGAGATATTTTTGTTAATTTTTTGGTGTAAACTTTACTCATTTTAAATGTTCAACTTTTAAGGAATAATTATTACTCAATTCGAATTTGTTCAATTTAATTAATAATATTGCTTGTAATCTGTTGCCACAATTCTGATGATTAGATAAAGCATATTCATTTTTACAGTGAAATGGGCCAAAACAATTTCAATTAGAGGAACATTTAAAATGTTAACCATATTGTAAAATTTGTTTTACAAAAACAAAAAAATTTGTTTTACTTTAAATTAACTTAAATTGTTTATTTTAAAGTGTCATATTCTGCATCTACATTTTGCTCCTCTCACCCTGTCTTGACCCCAGAGATTGTAATAATACCATACCTCAATAATACCTTTTCTGCTCTTTCTTTCCTTTCTTGAATTTCCTAACAGCACACTCATTTCTGTTTTATAAAAAAAGTAGATTACATGTCAATAAAATAACCAGTGAATGTCAATTTATTTAATGAATTATTGAAAGTTAAAGGTCACCCACTTTACCTGAATCCAACTGGCCCACTTTATCCAGCCAAAGTGGGGGAAAAATAACACATTTTATTATTTGCATTTGATTATATGTTAACTGTAGTAACAAACAAACCAGGAACTGTAACAATAATACTTGTTTACATTTAGTGAGCAACCTTATCATTTAAAAAATAAAATCTTATAGCTAACTATTTTATCATTTAAAGAAACAGTGTCACTATAATTAAAGACCAATGTCATGCTCTGGAAAGTGTAAAACCAACCCATTGAGCACAGTAGCCTATAAAACGTAAACAAGCCACTTTCCTTGCATTCACCATTACTGACTGCATGAAAATGTTCTTATCAGTCAGCATGCCCTATTTCTTCTCACATATTAAATAATTCAAATTTATATTCCATGTCCGTGCATTCTATAAGTAGCCAAATATCTGGGCTTGTTTTCTTTCCTTTCTTGCATTTATTTAACCATAATCCATATTGCCTACTTCTTGCGTAGTCTTCATTAGCTTTACGTTACTTGGCACATTTTAAAATACTGAGAACGTTTTGTCAGTGTTATCCTATTTTTTACAATATGGTGTTATCGTAAAGATGACAAAGAAGACATTCACTAACAAGTTTGTTTTTCAAAGCGGAAGTAAGTTATTTCCTGTAAATGTGGTCCGGTATATAACATAGTTACTTAATAGCAGATTAAATAAATGTTAAAAATACAATTTTTCTAGTTAGCATGTCATCGGTAGATCGATGTTTGATGCTGAACGCAGGTGGAGAATGGGGTATGGAGATGATGGCGGCTGTTGTCCGTAAGAGGGCGCTGTAATCATCTTCACCTACGAACCGAAAAAGTGAACAAGACGTCATGAAGATCACGTTGCCCAAAGAAGAGGCAGGATTGACGAACACATGAAAACGTTAGCGATTGTATGGAACAGTATTTTTCCTGCTGGTCATTTGTCTACATAAGGTGAGTGTTGTTAAAGTAGTTATAAATAGGTTTGTTCGCCTACATACAAATGTTTGTGCGGCCGCTGTTCAGCCGAGTGAGTGGGCTGAGGTGCGCGGTAAAAATGCTACCATGCTAACATAGTTTACCTAGCGACTCTGTCTTCACACAAGAGTTTGAACTACCAACCCTTTGGCTAGCACACAAGATCTACGTGTAACTGACTTTACGGGGAAAATAGGTCAGAGCTTCGGTGCCTGTTTTACAGCAAAAATATCCATTGGAATTTCTAAAAATGTGGTCATACAATGGCTGTGAATTAATATCGAGTGGGCTGCCTATCTAGACTGTACATTACATTTGGACGTCGAAGCGCGTTCGAAGAAACCTGGAAACAAACAAGTTAACGTTAGGCGGCTCACTTGGCTTCGAGACACAGCCAGTGTTTCTTTATTGCGAGAGCTTGTATAATGAGACTTTAAGTTAACATGCGACATTCAAGAAGTTTCAATGTGGCTAAATCAACCAATATCAGACGTCACTTTTCTGCGAATCCCCATTCTCAAGTGGGTTAAGATTTAAAAAGTATGTTATGTTTTATACTGAATTCCTTACTGTTTTGTTTTTCTTTTGAGTAAGGTGTTTTGAATGAATCCGTTTGCAAAACCCGACTGAACCGAGTCAATCGACAAATCTTTGAACTATTGTTAATCATAGCCGTGCGTCATGGGCCGAGAACATCGCCCTGATAAGTGATTTAATGTTAGCATTGTTTGTATTATAAATAGACTATAGTTCTAATCGACTTTAAGAACTAAATTATTGTTTCAAGAAACTAACAATCGAAAAAAAATTATTAAAAGAATAGTTATACACATTAGATGAATATTATCCCATGGTTTACTCCACCTCAAGCCATCATAGGTGGGTGTTTATGACTTTCTTTTTTTTTTCAGCTGAACACAGATTTTGGCGCTTCCCAGCTTTGTAATGTAAGTTAGTATTTGAAGCTTGAAAAAGTGCATCATTCATCATAAAAGTAATTCATATGGCAACAGTTGGTTAATAAATGCCTTGTAAAGCAAAGCGATGGGTTTTTCTTTGGAAAATATCCATATTTTAAAATATATTTATATATTTATAAATATAGTTTAATTTAAGATAAATCACGGTCGCACCACATGACATTTTTTAAGGCTACGGACAATTCATCTAGATGAAAAAACACTAAAATCACTTAAATTCAATTTTTAAAATGAATTTAGGTGTACACAACATCCTTAATGTTTGAACAATTGCAACAGATATTATTATTTTTAGTATTTTAAAATTGACCAGTGGAAAATCCTTATACGTCATTGACCCATAAACCATAATCACTGGCTTCCAGCAATGGCTGAATGTGCTTGTTCGAGTTCAGGCGGAAGAGTGACCTCTGACCTGATGTAGAGGTGGCATAAGCTTGGATGAGTATTGACAAGCGCAGAGGATAGCGCTAATTTATGCTGCTCACAAATTAGAAGTCAAAAACAAGATGTTTTAAAGAAAATGTTGGAGGATTTTGATATAAAAGGAGCTACGTCATATGTTGGCTCTGACTCAACTCTCTCGTGAATGCGTGAAGACAGTGATAAATTATGGGATGATTTTCATATTTTGGTGAACTATTCCTAACAACAATGTAATGTAATCATGCACATTAATAATACCTCTAAAAATGCCTTAAGAGCATGTTGTATGTCATGTAAGTAGCCTAAGCCGTCATTCAATTTCTGAATCGCTTCTTTGTAGGGCTGTAACGATTTCACTACTGCAAAGATTGTGACTCAGCATCGCAACTTCATCTTTGCAGCCAAGTGAACTGACACTGGCAGAAAACACTTATTAATAAATAATTAAAATGTCTCCTTGCTATATTTGACATTCATAATCATTACTTTAGCTGGTTCTTTGTGTCAACTTTTAGGTGTGTTATTGGCAGTGTCACCCTTGCGTTACATGAATGCGTCCCCACCGCATCAGCACCGAAAACATGGAGATTTTTTTAGAGAATAATCGTCGTACAACCTATTTGATATTCTATAATTAAATACTCAGTGACTTGAATCAGTGTATCTGTGTCATCTCTTTATAAAACTGTAGGTGTTGACCATAGTCGAGTCCTACATGCGAATGGGAAGATGTCAGCCACATGCCAGGACCGAAGCAGCCGGTGGCAGGACATTCAGAAAGGCCTACAATTCATTCAGTAAGTGTTCTGCTTTTAACTATTAGTATAAACCTGTGAACGTAAGAGAGCTTTGATCATGAAGAAAAAGACTTCAGTTTTTGTTATGGAGGAAAAGTGAGAAAAATAGTTTGAGACTTCATCCACTGATGTTTATTTCTGTCTTGTGAAAAGAATTTGGTTGCAGTTCAAACAATTTATGGAATGCAAATTACACACAGCTTTGACACCCAGCCCTCACTGATTCATAATGACATGTTGTCTTTTCTCAGCAAATTTATCATTGCTCATGTTCCTTGCACCTGCGTTTTCATTGTCCTCACCTGCAAACTTGTCGCTTTTCAAAGACAATTGCCTTTTGGTCATTTACGTGAATCGGGGGAACGTGAAAACGAAGCATTGAGAACTTTGAAAAGCCCCTTTCACACAGAGATTCCGGAAAATACACGGATAATGTGACCTGGCATTTGTCCCAGGATTGTTTGATTTCGGTTCATAGTGGATAGTGGTTTTGCTTCGTTCCAGTTTGCAGACATTTGTTCGTCCTTTCTTTGTTGATGACGATCACAAACTTTCTTCTAAGAGCAACAGAGTCGCGCGATGGCACGGACGTCATCACTATGACACACCCCTTACGGCATTGATCCTGACTTTTGTTCACACAGCGTTCCGGGACTGATCCCGGCAATGTTACTAGGTCCCCAACCCGGTATCATCGATGCCGGTATCAATCCCGGGTCGTGTTTGTGTTCACACAGAAGGCGTTCTGGCAATTTCCCGGCAATTCTCCGGGATCAACGCGCTGTGTAAAAAGGGCTGAAGTGTACGGACCGTTTAATAAGAAGTTATTTTATAAAGACGGTACACTTTGTGTATACACAGTAGGAGCCGTCTTTGGAAAACAGTCTCGATAAGTCGAACCACAAACGACGTGCCAAGTGAGCTGGACTGTATGACTGAACTGTATGAATGGCGTTCGTGGTTCGACTTATCGAGACTTTTTTTCCCAAAGATGGCGCCGCCTGTATACACGAATTGCACTGTCTTTATAAAATATCTTCTTATTAAACGGTCTGTAAACTTACAAAGTTCTCAATGCTTCGTTTTGCATGTATGGACCCTCATTATGTTACTGTGTTAGTGTGGAGCTATTTTGAGCCTTGTTAGTGGTATAAACTAGCGATTTCTTTTTACTTATTATATGCCCCCATATACTAGCGTTATACGCTAAACAATTTTAGAGATAATATTCATTACATTCGATTATCATGAAAACAAATCTCAGAGAACAGTTGACTAGGTACCGATGTTTTATTAGACCAAAGGTTCATTTTGCATGACAATCCGAATGACAATCCTTAGCCCCTTTCACACAGCGCATTGATCCCGGGAAATTGCCAGAACGCCGTCTGTGTGAACGCAAACACGACCCGGGATTGATCCCGGCATCAATGCCGGGTAGGGGACCTAGTAACATTGCCGGAATCAGTCCTGGAACACGTGCTGTGTGAACAAAAGTCAGGATCAATGCCGTAAGGTGTGTGTGTGTCATAGTGATGATGCTCGTCCTATCGCACGACTCTGTTGCTCTTAGAAGAAAGTTTATGTTCGTCATCAACAAAGAAAGGACGAACAAATGTCTACAAACTACATCTACAGACGTCATGTGTCTTTCTGTGATCTTTACGGGTTGTGTGTGAACGTGAACGCACTCACAGATCCCGGCAAATCACTGGCAGTGTGAATGAACCGAAATCAAACAATCCCAGGACAAATGCCGGGTCACATTATCCGTGTGTTTTCCGGAATCTCTGTGTGAAAGGGGCTCTTGAAAGGTTAGTTTCATAGTGAAGATATTGATGAAACTACCATGATAATAATGACAGATATAAAATTTTGCATGGATAATGTAGTACCCAAAAAAGAGGTGATCAATGATGCTAACAATAAGCCCTACATAACAAAGGAAATTAAAAGCTGTATAAATAAAAAAAGAAACTAGCTTTTCATAACCAAGATCGTCCCGTAAGTTTGGCACAGAAGGAATTGAATGAGTGAGACCAGGAATAAACAAAGAACTTCTGGAGAACATTAAATATGTCTAACCCTAAGCAGCTTTGGGATTCTATGAAATCCATAACTAATATGCAGCCTTCAAGGAAATGTGTATCTACTCCTGATGTTCTACAGAAAACCAATGATTTAAATACGGTTTAAGATTTGAGAAGAGCAGCCATACTCCTGTAAATAGCATAACATTTGTCCTAAGAAATCAGCTGTCCCTGATGGAATTTCAGCCTACGTTTTAAAAAACTTTGCAGATGAACTGACTCCAGAATGGCTACCTAAATTTCAACAATCTTTGGATAGATTCATACCGGCTCTGAAGATAGTCAAGCCCGTAGAAAATAATGATTTTAGACCGATGGCGTTAACGTCTGTGATTTTGAAATGTTTTGAAAAGTGTATTCTCAATGTTAAAAGCAGAGGTTGCTAACAATTTAGATCATTTACAGTTTGCTTATAGACAGCGGAGGGGAACTGAGGATGCTATTAGCAGCATTATGCACCTAATTGTGAAGCGTTTAGAGAATCACAAATCCTATGCCCGTTTACTTTTTATCGATTTTAGCTCTGCTTTTAACACCATCCAATCGCCTTTTTTGTTAATCTCAGCTGCACCATCTTTGACTGTAAACCCAGCTATCATAAAGTGGTACTTATCTTTTTTTAACTGATATTGTCTTTCACAACAAAGGAACATGAACACAGGTGTTCCTGTCAGTTCACCAATTCCTTTTACTCAAAAAACTATAGTTTTAAATATAAAAATGACACAGCCATCTTAAGTCTACTTTATGGAGACGATAATATAGGAGACATCTAATAGCCAGAAATAAGCTGGTTCGTCGATTGGGGTTGTAAAAATGATTTAAATATAAAGAAATTGGAGATTATATTCGATCCAAAATGTATACGTGACCATCGTCAAGTGGTGATACGATACATGACCAAAACATCACCCAAATGCAAACTTACTATTTGAGTGTTTAAATAGACAGCTCACTTACTTGGAAAACTCAAATGCAATGGGTTTTACACCCGGCTGCACCAGAGACTGTACTTTAAGTGTCTTTTAAGCATCAAGGATGTTTTGACATTGATTAATGATAAGTATTCTGACTTAAGTCATGCTCAGAAATATTTTATTTGCATATTAAAATCACAAAAAAAGAATGGAGCTGCCCAACACTGTCACCTTGTTTATTCTGAGGAAGTTTGCAGGTCTGATAGTCTCAATGTTTTCTTTATCTTCTGTTTAAATGTAGATCTACCCTGCCCTTTCCTGGTTCCCAGGAGCAGTATGAGGTATGTGCACTGTTTCTGCAAAAGCACTGTTTGCAGTTGTGCATTAGATGTTTATATTAAGCATTGATTCATTCCTTTAGGTATTCATTCAGAGTTTGGTGAGGAATCTGTATGGCGAGGCAAATGATGTGTTCCTTGAAGGCGAGTGGGCACGATCTGTTGAATTATACACCGAGGCCTTAAACATAGCAGAGTATGCCGAATCAGAGGACATTCTCATCCCTCAAGAGATAAAGGAGAAGCTTCATGCGAACCGTGCTGCGTCCTACTTGAACATTGTAAGAATCTGCATTCGCTTGCATGTATACAGATATACAACTTTAATTAGCAGGGATGCATTCAATTGTTTGATAGCGAGTGTAGTCATTTGTGAAGTTACTAAAGATTTCTGTTTCAAATAAATTTTGTTCAATTGAACCTTTTAATCATGAAAGGATCATGGAAAAAATTATCACTGTTTCCACGTAAATCAGTTTGAATGATTGAATCAATGACTCGCTCATAAATACTTGAAGAGTACACCATTTTTGTAGGAATCTTTTGAATTAATGATTCAATGGTAAATACATTTAACAGTCACTTGTTGCATGTAACAATTTAATTGTTCAAGAGATGATTTAGTCTATTTTGACTTACTGTAGACATCTGTGTTTATTATATCCTGTTTAAGCTGTTTCATACCTATGCATGATAACTGTATTCTTGAATGTTCTCTTATTATTTTATCTAATATATATAGCTGAATCGTTGGCATTTTGGAATAAGATCGAAGGTGTTTTTGAATCGAGATTGCAATCTTTCAACGATGAATCATGTAGCTCTAATTCATCCGTATATAATAGGAAAATGTTTTGAATTGTAGAATACAAACTTCCATTAGTGTTTGACAACTGCTAATGGGCAGTTAATTGTCCCACTCCCAGTTGTTGTTTTTTTTTATTATTGACTGTAATGTGTTTGTGGTTATTGATGCAGGGACTGCATGATCAAGCCCTAGAGGACTCTGAAAAAGCTCTTCAACTCAATGAAAGCAACTATAAAGCACTTTACCGGAAAGCTCGATGTCTTAAAGAAATGGGAAGACATCAAGAGGCTTACGAGGCGGTTGCTAAATGCTCCATGGCGGTGCCTCAGGTCAGAGCACTTTACATTGAGGTTTTAATCAAGTAGTTTTCGCATTACTTGCTTCCTCATGTTTCATTTGCTTTACAGGACACTCATGTGATTGAAATGACCCAGGAGCTTGCCAAAATGTTGGGATTGAAAATCCGTAAGGCTTATGTGAGACTCAAGGTAAAATATCCTTTTTTTCCAAATGCAGGGGGGAAAATAGGAACCAACATAATCTGAGATGTCTACTTTCTAGCCAATAAGGGGGAAATTATTTAATTGGTTAGACTTATGGTGAAAAAAAAAATTAAAGCTCATAATCTGTAAATATTTGGCCCTGACCAGTCCTTTTTTTCTTTCTTTTGGTTTGAAATCAGCCTGCCTTAAATGTTTTGCCTGGTGCAAGTCTATCTGGTGCGGTTAATGATAAGGTAAGATGCCGAATGTGTATGTGTGTTTTTAATTTGATAAATTTCAGCAACCCTACTGAGCTGCTTTGTTTCCTAACAGCATTCTCAAAGCTCTGACTCTGTGGAGGATATTGAAATGGGTAAGTCCTGTACCGCCATTAAAGGGATGCTCCTTTTTTTGGAAATAGGCTCATTTTACAACTCCCCCAGAGTAAACAGTTGAGTTTCACCGTTTTCGAATCCATTCAGCCGATTTTCTGATATTTAGAAGAATATCAGTAACCAGACAGTTTCTGGTCCCATTGACTTCCATTGTATATATATATATTTTCCTACTATGGAAGTCAATGGGACCAGAAACTGTTTGGTTACTGATATTCTTCTAAATATCAGAAAAACCAGCTGAATACATTTGAAAACAGTGAAACTCAACTGTTTAACTTTGGGGGAGTTGTAAAATGAGCCTATTTCCAAAAAAAAAAAGTGGAGTATACCTTTAAAAACATTTTATTTTTTTAATTTGTAATAATATTCTTCCAAAAAAAATCACTGTTTATATTGCATATTTGATCAAATAAATGCAGCATTGGTGAGTAAAAGAGCCTCATTTCCAAAACATTCAAACATCTCACAAACACCAAACGGAAGTGTTTATCATAAATGTATGAATCAGTTCCAGTCAACTCATCACTGCCACGTTGTCTCCATAGAAGTGGGCCAGTCAATGCAGGGTATGGATAACCCAGTACCAGTCAGCATGCCAGTGTGTTCAACTGTAAATGAGAAGGAAGAAGTCGAGTCTAAACCTCTAGTCGGTGTCATCTCGCCACCGCTACTCCCAGTTGAGACCCATCACCCAGAGCCTGTTCCCATGCCATTACATATGCCTCTGGTTAATGGAACCAGGCCCAATGACTCTTATGTATTACCGGACACCCGCATGGACTATGATACAGATATTATTGGGGATGATCTGGATGAGCTGTTGGACAGAGCAAGTCCTTCTAATTCTTTGGTAAGATAGAGTAATGCATTTTTGCTCAACATAAGTTGAGCGCATGTGAGATTTCATGTTGATGTTTGCCGCCTTCTCCCCACCCAGGATATTCCCACCGTGGACGGACCTATTCCTTTACCGACCAGTATTTCCGTCAGTGGTTCACTACAGAGTCCTTTACTCATGCCTTCTCATCTGAGTCATCCGTTTTTGACACAGTGCACAATAAATTTGCCCGCACCTTACCACAAACCAATTTCATCGTATTCTCTTGGTCTGGATACGTTTTCCTCAGCGCTGGATTCATTGGATAGTTTGTCGATTTCAGATTCTCAGACAGGTTTGTTGCTCTGCTTTCTCAACTAAGAAAAAAGGGTCAAATTATAGTTTTGCCTCTCCTGCAAATGCTGAGTGAATTAAGATAATTTACCAGCCTCAATTATTTCTTACCTGCAATTAAACTGTAAACTGTCATTATAGAGTGCTGCAGAAATTAGTCCTATTAGACATTCAAGGAATGAGCTAGCATTTTTGCACTGCAAACCCAAAGTCAATGGGTTTTTGGCTAAATATCTGAAAAAGTCGGTTGAACGGAAGCTCAAAATATTGTCATGGCTTTTTCTACAACAAAGTACATTAGTAATACCTCACTCGCGATATTATTAAGCTTTTTATGTCTTGAAAGTGTCTAAATGGGACTACAGGGATTGTCGTCTTGTCGGATGGTAAACATCACATCGATCAGGTGAACTCATCCACTAACTAGCCTGCTTTTACAGCCTCTTTGGGATTATAATAACACTCACTTAAACTTAAACTTTCAAATTATTTACTTGAGATTGAAAGAGTTGTTGGAAGTTAAAGGGTTGGTTCACTGAAAAATTAAATTCTGTCAGTAATTACTCACCTCATGTTGATCCAACGCAGTAAGACTTTCATCTTCGGAAGACAAATTGAAGATATTTTTGATTAAATCTGAGAGCTGGATCACTCCTCCATTGGCTTCTAAGGCCGTGTGTCCACCAAAGCGTTTTTCCACACGCCTGGCGTTTGTTTTCAATGGGAGCGCTGCCATGTGCCATGCGTAAACGAGGCGCTGAGCATTTTTTATTTCATGCTGAAGCGCTGAGCGGCCGGCGTTTTTTTACTGGTCATCAAAAGTTGAAAAATGTTCAACTTTGGATAAAAAGCAGCGCTCATCACTGTCACTTTTTACCCAGCCGTCCAATCACAGTGGAGGAGAGGCGGGACTAAACCACACTGACCAACTGTCACAACATTCTTTCTGTACAACGACATCAACCAACAGAGCTAACCGAACATCATGGATGAAAAATAATTTTTTTTAGTATGAAATAAATTATCTGCGAAATCAGTTACAAGTAAACTGTGCTGCGGATATTCTGTATCATAGCAACGAAACGTCTCAACGGGAAAAAAATGCTGCGCTGCCAAAACGCGCTCAAAGCTAGGCGTTTTTCGACTGGCTAAAAACACTATGGTGGACACACGGCCTAAGTGATTGAAACTTGCCAGCCCAGAAAAGTTATTAAAGACATCATTAAAGTAGTCAGAGTGACTACAGTGGCTCAATCCTAAGTTTATCAACTGACGAGAACTATTTTGGGCGCAAAAAACAAACAAAATAATGACTTTATATAACTAACAATACAAAATAATAAAACAAAATAACGACTTTATTCGACTATTCATTTCCTTCTTTGTTGGCCTCGAGTGAGCTCACGTAGTGAAACTGCGGAGCGCTTTTGTGTTGTACGTCACACGTAGGCTGACTATTGGCTGACGCTGGTCATGTGTGTGTGATGTGTGTGACATACAACCAGAAGCACTGCGCAGTTACACTACGTGAACTAACTAGGGTTGGGACAACATGAGGGTGAGTAATTACTGACAGAATTTTCATTTTGGGTTGAACTATCCCTTTAAGTCATGCGACTGTTGTGTAGCCTAGTTTGTTTATTTTTTTTTTTTACTTTAATAGATTGTATTCAAATTTCAAAATTCGTTCGGGATGATTGTGATGAACAAGTATGCAAGAATCAAGCTTTTGTTGGTCACGGAGTGTATTTTCTGTTATCCAAAAGCCAGTGGAAAAATCCAATTTACTGTGACTTGATGATCACGTCCTGATTGGCCTATAAAAATGTCATCACTGCAGCACTCAATGAGACTGGTTTATTTGTGATGAGCACTGTGGGTCATTGTCGCGCCCTGAAACTTTAATAATTCAATATTGCAGATTCTAGTAAAGTGCTATAATAATAATAATACTTTTTATTTATAATGCAAAATGCTATCTTATTTAATTACTAAAGCCCCTAGTTAATGCCCATTTGGTTTCCTGAAAAGTGTTAATTTTGGACCCTGGTGTCAATTTATTTGTTTGTTTTTATTTATAATGTCTGACTTTCTTTTTTCCTGTTTTTATTTCTTGAATCCTTGTGGACCAGATAAAGTCTTTAACCAGCATCATTTTATGTCGGTAAGAGTTAATTTACTTCAATATTTTTCTGAATATTCAGCTCTTTGGTCCTCTTTGGATAATCTCCATTATTTGCTCTTTCAGATGGGAAATAGCAGCATGACCGTGCCAACCATTCCACCCATTGGGATGGGTTTCAGTACATCCGATGGGACATTCGCACAGGATTATCCACCGCAGTTAGACCTTGCCAAGAACCCACTTGCTGATACACATGATTTTAAACAGGCCTGTTCATCATGCTACATAAAAACCGGTAAGCGTCAGTCATGCAGGAAGTGTTGCTAAGCAGCATTTGCAGTGCATGACCTTTTAAAAATGCAAACAATGATGTTTTTGCATAAGGTTTTTTTTTTTATGACTGTATTCACAGGACCTGGAGTGCTGGATTACTCTTACCTTTCAGAGGACCACAAATGCAAAAAAGATTTGCTTTTGGGTAGAACCAAACATGCCGAACTTCCAACATGGAAGCTTATTCGCCCGAGACCCACCAAAAACCAGTACATGGGGCCTTATTATATTTGCAAAGGTGCTAGTGTTGTTCTGCTTTGTGGCCTTATCCTGCTTTTTTGCTATTTTTTTTTTCCTTTTACTAAAAATCCTCAATTTGTGCTTTGTAGATGTGGCGATGGGACAAGAATGCCGGTATCTTGGCCACTGTACCTTTGCTTATTGCCAAGAAGAAATTGAAGTGTGGACGCTAGAACGCAAAGGCTTTATCTGCAGGGATAATCTATGTGATCCTTATGGATATAGACCTAAGATCAATGTGACAGTGCCCAAAATCCTACAGGAGCACCATGGTATATTTATGTTCCTCTGTGA
This sequence comes from Pimephales promelas, assembly GCF_016745375.1. Next base: position 31,600,761 of record NW_024121321.1, on the reverse strand, counting down.
GGTAAAGTGTGCCATTGTTTAAGCGGCTTGCCCAATGTAATTGCTGACTAACCCATGATACACCTGAAAGTAAGCGGACTAAAAAGAATTTGGCCGTTCTGGTTGGAGATATTTTTTTTTTCAGCAGCTGACTGTCTGTCTTTTAACACACCCTCTCATTTCATCATTGAACTGGAATGACTGGTTTTCAAAAGAATGGATTTTCAGTTTCAGTGTTTGTTTTTCATCATTGCTGAAATTTGCATTGGTTTAAACTTTGAAGGAGCTGTAAAAATAACATGTGTGACTTGGTCTGTAGGTGTGCTTTGATCACAAACCCCGAATAATCAGCAAAACCAATAAGGACAACCCCGGTCTATGCTCTCACCCCGTGACAAAGCATGCGTTTGAGGAAAAGAAGTAAGCATTTCTTCTTGTGAAGACATGTACAGACACTAAATATGCAGATTCATGCTTTGCAGTGAATGCAGTTGGTCTGAAAATAATGAATGCATCTGATCAGGGCTGGGCGATATATTCAGTGTTTATATATTTAATATTATTTTGTCTGTGAAAATGAAACATTCTGTAACATTTATTTGCCCATTAAGCTTCTTGAACTCTGTCCGTACAGTAGATCAGTGTCAAACCCACACCATGCCATGACACGGATTTAATTTGTCTGTTATTTAAATATCAATAGAGTTTGAAAGTTTTATTCATTTTTTCAAACTTTGTCAGTGAATCAGCATGAATACTGATTCATCATAACTCTGAAAACCTAGTTGTATATAATTTCAACTGTAAAAATCATTATAGTATTAATACTTGTACTACAAATTAAATATAATATTAAAATGAAAATATCAACAATTGATTTATTTCTTTTAAACAGTGTTTTACACAGTTTAAACAATAGTTTTAGTGGTCATTATACAAAAACATTTTACCCAAAGATGCTGCTCTTGACAAATGAAGCTGAAGTGTTTCAGAGAGCCAGGAAGTGATGACATTTTCGTTGTTGTAGTCTATATTTCCTGGCGCTGGGTGAGATCTTTTATTACTTGGATTGAATTTTGACACTAATTACACACTTTTTTGTTTTGTTTTTTTAGGTGCCTTGTACACTATTTAAGGGACAAAACCGTTAGATACTCCAAAATTCGTCCATACATCCCTCTTTGCCAGATGGATCTGTGTAGGCATGAGGTACGGTACGGCTGCCAGCGTGAGGATGCCTGCTTTTACGCCCACAGCCTCATCGAGCTCAAAGTATGGATGATGCAGAGTGAACGAGGTGAGCAGAAACTTCAGTCTCATGAGTTATCAGACATCGAGGTTGATGGGAAACGCTAACTGTTGTGGTGTTTTGATCTGTTTCAGGGATCTCACACGAAGGTATTGTTCAGGAATCACAGAAATATTGGAATATGGATGCTGCTGTTCAAGCCCAGGTAGAATTTATACATGTGTACTAATATTAGCTGTATATACCCATGTTTCTGCGAGAGATTTCTTGTATTGTGCTTGTGGCAATTCCGTAGGAGTTTCCACCAGCCCTGCGCAGATTTGGGCCAGTTAACCTGAAGATGCAGTTCGTATGTGCTCAGTGTTGGAGGAACGGCCAAGTCAGCGAGCCGGACAAAAACAAGAAGTACTGCAGTGCCAAGGCCAGGCATACGTGAGTCCTGCTCATGCGTTCATCCAAAAATGGAAATCAAACCCACTCAACTTTCTTTTTCGGAACACAAAAGGAGAAATGTTTAATGTACTGCTCTTTTCCATGTAATAATCACCATGCACTTTCATTTCAAGTGAAAAAAATAACTTCTATATTCTTTCAACACATTTCCTGTTTCAAATCCCTTAATTTTTTTTTCACTCTCACTTGAGGTGGTTTTTGACTTGCGAAAAAGAGTTAATGCTAATAATGGAAGATGAAAACATTTAGGAGCATTTAGGCCTTGATTGTAGTGTTGAGTTTCAACTAATCACAGCACTCTGGTCCAGCTGACCAATCAGAGCACATTGTACCTTTCAGAAGGAGGGGCTTACATTGTCTACAAGCATATTGTAGAACCATTGCCGCCAATGGTCTCTACGATCAACTTGGCTCACAATGCTTTTGAGAAATGCTGTCCAAAACATCTGGTCATTCTAGTAAAGGGATACTCCACCGGGTTTTCATATTAAACTATGTTATTCCCTTAATTAAGACGAGCTGATGCATACCTCTCTCGTCTCAGTGCGTGCACTCTATCGCTCTGTATTGGCGCAAAACTATGTTAGCACTTAGCTTAGCCCAGTGCATTAAATATGGGCCAGAAAGAGAAGTGACAACACTTCCTCGTTTTCCCTATTTAAACACAGTAACTCGATTAGTGTAACTCGACCTAGGCTGGTGACACAAAATAAAACGTTGTGTTTCTAAGCGTTTAAAATTGATGACTATATTGTATGGCGGAATACCATAAAAAAGTGTTTTAGAGCACTTCAACTTGGCGCAATAATACCTTCACTCGTGAAAAGTCCTCTTACCGGCTCACGCTTTGTCGCATGTCACGTTGGCTGCATTGACGGAAATAAGAGGGAGGGGGAGAGCGAGGAAGCGTGAGCCGGTAAGAGGACTTTTCACGAGTGAAGGTATTATTGCGCCAAGTTGAAGTGCTCTAAAGCACTTTTTTATGGTATTCCGCCATACAATATAGTCATCAATTTTAAACGCTTAGAAAAACACAACGTTTTATTTTGTGTCACCAGCCTAGGTCGAGTTACACTAATCGAGTTACTGTGTTTAAATAGGGAAAACGAGGAAGTGTTCGGTCGCTTCTCTTTTTGGCCCATATTTAATGCACTGGGCTAAGCTAAGTGCTAACATAGTTTTGCGCCAATACAGAGCGATAGAGTGCACGCACTGAGACGAGAGAGGTATGCATCAGCTCGTCTTAATTAAGGGAATAATATAGTTTAATATGAAAACCCGGTGGAGTATCCCTTTAAATACTATTATGCCCATGTCTGATAACTCATGACTCGTCACTTTCTGTTAACTAGTTGGTCTAAAGAGAGACGAGTGGTTCTGGTTAGTTCTATTGAACGGAAAAAGTGGACCACAGTTCGACCTCTCCCAACAAAAAAACCTGTTCCTGCTCAATTTGAAGTAAGTCTTATATTGTTTTTTGTTTTTTTTTCATATTAAGTATAGAAATGGATGGTTCATAATTTGTCACTGTCTCTTGAATAATTGTTTTTCGTGCATGTTTTTAGATTTGCTTGCATGTGGCTGCAGGCAAAAAGTGCCAGTACATTGGAAACTGCACGTTTGCTCACAGCACAGAAGAAAGAGATCTATGGACCTTCATGAAAGAGAACAATAGTAAGTTCATTATGCATTTGAGTGCTGAAGTTGCATGACTTGCATTCAGGGACTCATTTATATAGGAATTATTTTGTTTGTTTAGCTTCATTGGTCATTAAAGTCCCTGTAAAGGCAATTCTACAAAAAAGTTCTAAACACATTATAAATGTTGCATATGTATTGCTAAAACATATTACAAAGTCTGTGAACTGTGAAGTACTGAAATGTGGAGTTAGACCGTTAAACAGTTTTTCACCGTTGCAATTTTACGGATTAATTGGGCGGGGCTAAAACAGGGCTCGATGACGCACAGAGTCTGATCTCCCCCTCTCCACACACACTCCCCGAGTACATTCGCATTCACCGCTCAATCGCGAGTGACTGTCAGTACTATTAGTTACTACAGCTGAGCCTACAGTTTTCTAGCTAGCTATGCCTTCGACACGGACATGCATGGGCTACTACCTGGATGCGATCATGTACAAAACAGATCGGTATCTTCATTTAAAAAGAGGTTTTTAGAGAGCTAATACCTTGATGAAGAGCCTCTGTACCGCTGTAGTGATTGTTTTACACTGGATCGTTTTATAAACTTTCCTCAGAGACAACTTGGATTCACTGATAATCCGCTGTTACTGGTGAACGGGGCCGAAACGACGATCTCCCGCCTCAGTGTTCATCCTCCCGTCTCCAAAAGCTAATCAGCTAATATCACCGTCGACAGCTTTCCCGTGAGTGGGCGTGGTTTCAGCGCAGCCAGCCGACACGCCCCCAGCGTTTGAGAGCAGAGAATCTGCTCATTTTTTCATGATTTTGATAGCTTATTTTATGTACTTCCCCGATTTTTTTTTTTATCATTCAAATTTGACTGGGTGGCTAAAAACACTTTTTTTTCTGTGGTATGACAGACTCAGAATACATACTTAATTTTGACTTTACAGGGACTTTAAATCCAGATGATGACAACCAATACATAGTGGCCCTCATTTATCAAAAGTGCGTACACCAAATTTTCAGTGTACACCCAAAACCACGGTGACTTTGAGATTAATCAATATGGACGCCCAAATATTCATGAGGTTTTGTACGCACGTTCTGAGTTAGTGCGGAAATGCGCAGAAAAACAATTCCTAACTCCACAAAACGCACTGACAAACTAAAAGATATGATATATTATGATCCACTGTAAAAAAAACAACAACAACATAGTGATTATAAACATCAGTGTTTATTTTTGCACAACATGGACTTCAATGTTTAATTTGTGTGACTTTACCAAAGCCTTTGATTTGTAAGCATATGTATTCCTTCAGTTGCGAGCATGTGCGCTGTGTGCCAGGGTTAGCCATGAGTCTGACAGGTGCGCACGGACTGGGTTTGGTAATGAATCGGCTTTAATAACTTAAATATATTTAACTTAGTGCATTGATTTATTACGAATCAGTCTATTAGTTTGTGTGACGTGCTTTTATTTTGTCACATTTGCCTTCTAGGTGCCATGGTTTAATTTACTCGACAAGATGAGTCACTGAATAAAACGGCCGATTTTGTCAAATTAGGTGTCAAATTTCATTTGACCTCCCCTCCACTAGATGGCAGACATGTCATACTTCATCCCCAACTCAAAACGTCATGCTTCTATACAAAATGTTCTAGGTACAGCGCATTGAATCAGTGCGAACAAAAGCAGAGCTAGTGTGTGAGTGAGCCATTTTACCAGAGCCTCTCCGCAATCGCGGCGACAGAATTGTGGTGGAGACTTTGTCTAATGCCACTGGGTATGTTAGACGAGGTCGAAGTATTCATAGGACATTCATAGGCAAAATGTTGTATTTGTTCTCATTGGGGGCAACGTGGTGGCAGGGTGGGGAGTCGCAATGACCATGACAGTTGTCCGAGCTCTGCAAACTCGGCAGGCTGCTCGTATCATCTCACTCATGATCTGTGCCTTGCCGTGGCGAGTGAGCTTTTGAACTAAACAGGTCTTGTCTACTTGTGTTTTTGTGTCATATGAATATATATATGTATATATGTATATGTGTATATATATATATATATATATATATATGTGTGTGTCCCATACATGGAACCAGAGTGCCTACTGTTTGTAGTAAATGGAAAATCTCCACAGCAAAATGCCAACCACTACATGCATTCGGTTTGTTTCTACCATTTATTAGTAATGATTTGCACAGTTTGTTTACTATTTACCTGAGAATTCAGTATTGTGCAATATAGCATACAGAAGGTGAGGGACATTTTGAGGGGAAAGAAGTGCTGCATTTTATCATTTAAACAGATTTTTCATGAAAATTCTTTAATCCAAGATTGCTGCCTCCATATGACGTCATTATATGCAAATTAGATTGGAAAATTGAATCCCTACATTAATTTTGGGTCATCCTTAATATTTCTCTAATTTACAGAAAGTCTTTTTAGAAAGTCAGATAGCCTTTTGAATTTAAGATTAAAAAAACAAACGTTTTGAGAAAAAAACTTCGAGTTAATTTTGTTCTTGATTTTATTGACAGTAGCCTGGGTTTCCCCATACGGTCTTGTGTCGCACAATTTTATTCACGATGTTGGGTAGTCTGGATACCATGGACCAAATTTTCGCCTCAGCGAGGGGACCAAATGGGCATTCATAAACCACGCCTCAAATACGAGAAAATGAACACATGGTTTCCAGACCCAAGTCTCGATGTCAATGAGACGTGGTCTGACGTTGGCCAGGCCACATTGACAGTAGCCTACCTGAAAAATGTAAAGCACCAGGCTATTTAATTTATATCTTTCTAATGTTGTGTTTGTTATTTTGAATCTTTCCTTCGTTTTAATAGCAAAGATAAAATTATACTATATTGTGATTTTATAAGATTACATTTAAAAAAAATATATAATAAATTACCTGTGAAATTAAATTACGGTCCTATCCTGAAAGGTTAGTACATGTGATTGACATAATGTAATAATTGAAATCATCTCTGTAAGGAGATGTTTACACTGTGGCATGTAATTCTTTTTAAATAAAGGAGAGGGAATGGTCAAAAAGCAGGGCAGGAACATGCTGGTCAAGTGAGTTTTTAATTTAAGAATTTTAAGTTCTGTTATTCAGTTACTTTTACTGTGTTTTAGTTTTTTGCCGTGGTAATGGTTCAGATTGAGATGTTTTAGATGGGTATTGAAGGTTATAATATGGCCACACAAGTTTGTTTTATCACATAAGTGGTTTTATGTACCATTTGTTTATTTAAAGTTGGTTTCTCAGCTCTGGCCCTTGAGATCCACTTTCCTGCAAAGTTTTCTTCAAACACACCTGAACAAGCTGATCGAGGTCTTCAGGATTACTAGAAAGTTACAGTCAGGTGAGTTTGATCAAGGAGTGAAACTCTGCAGGAGAGTGGACCTTGAGGGCCAGAGTTGAGAAGCCTTGGTTTAAAGGTACACTATGTAACTTTTGGCTCTATATCGGTTAAGAAATAAAACTGCGCGCATTTTGCGGAATAACATGGTTTTGGTAGTAACATAAACAGATGTAGATGCACCAAGTTTTCGGGGGTTTTTTAGCTAGAAAACCTTGTCAGTGTAATATTTTTTGCATGTCAGGGTTTCCGTGATGAGAGTCTGCTTGGCTCCGATGAAGATGGATAGATCACAGATCCTTTGCCTGTGCCGCTTGTTGTCAGTTCAGAAGAAAGTTTAGGTTGTTGCTGTTTAGGTGTTACACACCTACCTGTGAGTTTCTGGTGATCCTGAAGACCTTGATTAGCTTGCTCAGGTTAGGGCTGTGCCATATCATACCGTCCACGATAATACCGGTATAAAATTTTACATGATAAAAAATTGTCATATCGCGATATTGATGATATAATGACGTATGGCGTATTTACGTTACTTTAGCGCATGCACAACAACACAGCAGCATGTCAGCCTCCGGATCAGATCAAGATTTAGTTCCTAAAAAGGGCGCTACTTCAATAGTATGGAAGTTGTTTGAGTACAAGAGGGTCAGATCTCCAACAACACAATTTTTTTTTTTTTTGTCAAATATGCAATGAAAACTCGTTTCACACTCCCTACTAGCGTACATTTTGCATTCGCCTAATCTTCCTTCAGAGTTTCCGCAGTTCGGGTACAAACAGTCAACACGATTAAAACTCTTTCTAAGATGATTCAATGTTACTATTATTATATTTGATCTGTAAATAAAAGGTCTATGGTTTCGCATAACACAACTTTATCTTGCTGGACTTTATTGCTGTAACTAAATCATCATGTTACTTCTATCCGGCCGGGTGTCTGTTAGAGCAAAACACTAGAGTCAGAGCAACATTGTTCATCACGCGCACAGTAACTGAAATGTAAAACTGTTAAAAGAAAGGACTCAATAAACGATTGCATAGCTAGATGCTGTATATTATACACGACGCTACGCAATCAATATTTATTTCCTTTGTGCTTTGAACTGTTCAGTGCGGAGTATTCGACGCGCTGCGCGTGCGCGCTGTGACTCCGTGTTGCTTCAAGCGCATCATTCAGCGCTCGGGGATGCGCATAAGCGCTGTGCGATATATTGGAGCCTTTCATATCATAATACTTTTGCGCAATGAAGATTATTAATAGCCTTTGTTCTGTCCTATCGATCATATGTTGCTGCCTCATTAAACAGCTGTGCTATACATTTTAAACATGCCTCAATTTTATAGTAGACTAGGCCTATATAATAATTAATCCTTTTGATTTGTTACCTTGTTTGTTTTTTCAATGAATGTACAATACAAAGAGCAATGTGTAAAGTTTTACCAGATTTAGTGTTACAATTGTCTCTTATTTATTCCCCACTAAATGTTTTTTCCTAAATGTTCCCGATTTTATACAATTATTGTATAAATTAGGTATTGTATACCTCATTTGATGCTAATCCAAAAACTATGCAAGGCAACTGTTACATTTTGAAGGTTTGTTTGGATTGCCGCTGTTTGTTTAAATTTTTTGTACTTCAAAGTTTAGGTAAATTTTATTAGGTGACAATATTGTGCAGGCTTCTGAAGTTTATTGTTAATATTGTTATGTATTACTGTAGTTATTGTTAAAATAAAATGATAAGGAGTTATGTTATACTTTTTTTTTTTCACTAATGCTGCTGCCAGCCAGCTGCAATCACCAATAAAACATTGTTTCATATATATTTTTTCTATATCGTGATAAATATCATTATCGCAAATATTCTTGAAATATCGTGATATAATTTTTAGGCTATATCGCCCACCCCTAGCTCAGGTGTGTTTGAGCTAAACTCTGCAGGACAGTAGGGCTGCAACTAACGACTATTTTAATAGTCGACTAGTCACCGACTATTGAAACGATTAGTCGACTAATCGGATAATTATTAAATTTTTCTAAACTTTAGCATGAGATTGCTTTAATTCTGTGGAAAATGATGGTAAAAACAAGAAAGAAGGGGGTACTTCAATGAAAAATGCATATTTTATTGAACTTTGCTGCTGATGGGCCGATTCATATTAAAAGTAAATAAAAATGCCCTGTCTAAAACCAATTAGGCACAGTGATTGGTCAGTATAATTTAAGTCCTATTCTACTGACCCCTAACTATTGAATTGTGGTCTCTGGGTGATATGAGTCAAACTCTCATATCATCATCACCCAGTCTTGACTCACATGCTTGTCTTCTAATGATCGTGTGTGTGCAGTTGCAGACATGGAGCAGCTGTATGAAATGTGGCTGCAGTCTCAGAAGCCGGGCTGGAGCGAGGAGAGCTCCAACATCGCCACCCGAGAGAATCGGCAAACAGATTCACATGCCCACGGACTACGCTGAAGATGTGGTATGGAAACATGAGCAACATTCATATATGCAAACATCTTCGTCACACCTCCGTATGACACAACCTTGGTTTATCTTAGTGTCCTTTACACAAAAGCAAGGAAATTACAAAACGCTCACTGTCAAGGATGGCACATCCACTCGGGGCTCTGTCATTCTGCTGTCTCTCTCTGCTTTCACTTTCTTGGACCACAGTTTGCCATGTCAGGTCAAAAATCGTGTGATTTAAAAAAAAAAAAAAACTTTTAAAAATGTACCTCGACCCCTGCAATCTGTTCTAGTCCATTGTGCTCCTCTAGCTGTTTTTGAGCACCAAACACAGCCTGTATCTACACCTCATGTGAAATTTATTTAAAAAGGTATTGTGAATGATTATTAGTTGCGTCATATTGCTTTGTAACCTTATTGGAGTGCTGTCTCGTAACTTAATAAATATTCATGTTAAGTCACCAACTGATTAGCACACACACACACTCTCGACAGCATCTGTTTTGCAGACTACTGGCCAAATGTCACAATGCAATTAATATTCATGAGCAAATCCTTTACCTATTAGGACTTATATTACAGCATACAGACTTTAAAAGAAATTTGATTAAATGGTTAGTGGATAAAATGAAAATTCTGTCTAATTACTCGCCCTCATATGTCGTTCCAAATCCATAAGACTTTTGGGTAACACTTTACTTGAAGGGGTGTGCATAAGACTGACATGACACCTTCATAATCATGACATGACACATGTTTTGAGTATGAAGGAAGTTGTATGCATGTTTATGACAAACCAATACATCATAACCTGTCAGTGTCTTTGTCATGACTTGACCTGTCATGCGGTTGGCTTTTGACATTGGCTGTCATGAGGCAATTATAACTGTCTTATTTTTCATGACCTCAACTACAGTGGTACTAATTGAATTTGTCATTAAAATGTTATAATGGCTTCATGACAGCCAATGCCAAAACCAACCACCTGACAGTTTAATGTAATGTAAACCAATAAAGCTAAGTTTGATAATTAATCTGCTATGTCATGTTTATGACAGGTTGTGTTGTCTTAATAATGTCAAGTTGTCATGACAAAGACACTGACAGGTTATGATGTATTGGTTTATGTCAAGATCTCAAACAATGTCATATTTGCATTAAAAATGTCATAACTGAGCGAATGACACTTAATGACAGTTGTCATAAACATGAATAAAACTTCCTTCATATTCATAACATATGTCATGTCATGATTATGAAGGTGTCACGTTAGTCTTATGCACAGTACACCACTTCAAGTAAAGTGTTACCCACTTTTGTTCCTCTTCAAAACATTAGCTTTTTATTAATGAATTGAGTCCCATACAGTAGTAAAGACATCACGTGTCACATTATGGATTAAACAGAATTTTATGATGAAATGCTTTGTTTATGCAAAAAAAAAAAAAATTACCACTTTATTTACAAATTTTGAAAGAACACCATGATGTATGCGTGTTATTGACGCAAGAGTGCATTAAGGTGCGTTGGAGATTACTTTTTTCTTTTTTTCTTCAAACAAAGCACTCTCTTAGCTTCATAAAATTGAGGTTAAGCCACTGGAGATCTTTTCTTATGTCTTTACTATCTTTCTGGGGCTTGAAAGCGATAGTCTTTTCTTCCCCTGTTGTTACACACATCTGAGTAAAAAGGCTTCTGGAATGTGGGAAAAAAATATAGGGCAGGATTTTTGTCCATCAGGAATTGATCATAGGAAGTTGGGTATTGCTAACTGAATGGAGGCAGATCTGAATGACAGTTTGCAATCAGTTGAGGATGTTTAGGGGCCGTTTTACACAAGACTTTCAGTTTTTAGTAGAAAACGGTGTCATGCATTTTGCCTGTCCTTTTACCCAACAATGGTGTTTTGGGGGCCTGAAAATGTAAACTTTTGAAACCATTAGCATTAGTGTTTCCATTAGCTAATTGTGAAAACGGTGGCATCTGTAGTAATTCAGTGCACATTTGTGATGCGATCTGGGAAAACCCGTAGGATGTTGCGCTGGTACGTTTTCAGTAAGGTCTAAATATAGATTGAATGTCGTTTTTTTTTTTGGTCAAAATTGTGATTTTATTAAATTATTATTCTATAACATCTTATCATCTCTGAATATATTTTGGGAAAAATCACTAGTTTAGTGCAGGAAAATAGCGATTTATAATGTCCAGCTGAAAAGACTGTGTTTCTCTTTAAGAACACGCAGGCGGAGCTGAGGGGGAAACACAAATCTCCCGTTTAGCTCTCCTTCCCTTAACACTACAAAGACAGTTCACCTATCAAAATAAACCACATAACAGAATAAAGTCCAGTCCTGGGTGAACTACAACAGCCCGCAAGTTTTTATTTATTTGTTTTTATCCAGCGTTATCATGTGGTGTGAGACCTTGCTCGCCTCTCAAGGTTGAATTTTGAGTTCGTAATCTTTCGAATGATACCTAATCTATGATGATTACTAAAATATGTGATATGAAAAAAGGGAGCGCCAGGCGTCCCGCTAGCAGGACGTGACCGTTAATTAAACCTTTTTTTCTCAAAATTCCCTTTCTGAAATTCACAGTGATCAGCCGACTTCAGATAACCATAACTTTTGTTACAGACAAACGATAAAATAAATAAAAACAGATTTGGAAGGGCTTTAATATGGTCTCAAAACCTGTAATAAGTCAAATATAACATGACATTTTCTTTCAGGAAACTCATTTCTTCATACAATTTTTTTTTTTTTTTTTAAATAACTTTTCTTCATGAATGCAATCCTCGTAACCTCTAAATGCTGTCTCATCAGGCTGGCAACCATTGTTGGTTGTGTGGGAAGAACTGCAATAGTGATAAGCAGTGGCAGCAGCACATCACCTCCGAGAAGCACAAAGAGCGAGTGTTCAACTCCGAGGACGACCAGAACTGCTGGCAGTATCGCTTCCCCACGGGCACCTTCAGAGTTTGCGAGTGGTGAGCTAACGCTAATGTGTAAGGGCCATTCAGCTCACGGTAGCGGTTAACTGTTGTCCCTAACGGATTGGCTTCCGTCCCTCCAGGTTCCTGAAGGGCACCTGCACAGAGGAAGAGCTTTGTAAACTGGCACATGGAGAGGAGGAGCTGAAGGAATGGATGGACAGAAGAGAATTCCTTTTGATGAAACTCGCCAAAGCCCGAAAAGATCACTTGATAGCACCAAATGATAATGACTTTGGCAAATATAGTTTTCTGCTTAAAGATATTAAGTAATTTTTTTTTTTAATGAATCTGAATCTGTTGATGCCGGGTGTTCTGGATCTATGATGTCTTGAGTTCAGTATTGAATCGGGCGAGTCCGTGGAGAGGGAGAACATCCTCCTTCTGGGTTTTCACGGAAAGCACAGAGCTGGCCTTGTGTTCTGAGTAATCACGGCTTTGTTGCTTTTATCACCGGTTAAAAGTAAACGCACCATCGCCTTTTTATGTTTCTCTTATTAAAATAGCACACAGCGGATCACCTTTCAGGAACTGGATTTTGTTAATGAAACCCAAAGCAGAAGTGCAGTATAGGCATGGCATATAGCCAGAGGTACCCTCTGAGAATCCCTTCGGATGATTCTGTGGCAAATTCCCGCCTTTTTTTTTATTATTTGTTTTGGAATGGTCGGTCCTGTATCTCTGTTGTTCTACATTCGCACCAAATTGCTGTGTTATCTGCTTGCTGTGTTAATGCCTGTTGGTATTATATGGACCGACGTAAACACAATAAAGTCTTCATCTTTTCGGCGTCCGTAGTTCCTGAAAGCAAAACGGAGAGGGAAGTCACACCACATCAGTGTATTATTAATCGGAAAAGGGATGCGAGTTAGGGCAGTGTCGAGACATGTGTTAGCCACTAGGGGGAGGTCATGGATGGGCAACCACCTGACGAGTTATATGAGGTTGGATCTGCTGTGTATTTTTGGAATAATTATTTCATTTTACTGGAATTTAACTGCTTGCTTTTGTGCTAATGAAACTGCTATATGCTAGTGAACTTTTTAAAATTAATTAATACTTTGATTCAGCAAGGACGCATTAATTTGTTAAAATGTGACATTACAATGTTACAAAAGACTCCTCTTTCGAATAAATGCTGTTCTTTTGAAGAATCGTGAAAAACATTTCTTGAGGTTTCCATGTTATTAATCTTTACAACTAGTTCTAAATGTTTCTTGAGCAGCAAATCATAAGGATCATGTGATACTGAAGACTGGAGTAATGATTTTGTAAATTCAGCTTTGCATCACAGGAATATATGGACAGAATACTTTTTTTAAAAAAACCCATCACATATACAATTTTTTAACACTGTATATTCAAAGGGAACAGTTGTTTTGAATCGCTGTACCACTCAAAATAATTAATTGGTTTGAGTAGAGCCAACTCAAATTATACAAATTAGTTATTTCAAATTAACTTTTATGAGCTTTTAGAACTTTCTTTTTCTTTTGAGTTGGAAAAAAACGGACATTTTAAGTAAGAGGTTTTATGAACTTGTTTTAAATTTAACTGAAACTGGGCTGGGATTTTTTATTTCCCAGCATGCTTTGCCTGGACAATCAAAAGGGGAGAGTAAATGCTAAAATTAAGTGTTACAAAATGTTTTTTTTTTTTTTTTTTTTTGTGATTTAGTACCGTTTAGTGTTTTGTTATGCTAGTTTAGTAGAGTTTCTGTTATGTTGGGTTTTTTGGGGGGGTTCCCATCATGGTGACGAGTGGAGCATGAGGTTAGCTTGAGGACCGTGTATAAAAAATATTTCATATTGATGAACTCATTCGAAGCGTGCTATGTTATGATAATTCTGTCAAAAAGTTGGTTGCCAATATGCAAGGTAGCATTTATTGAATTAGCTGGTTAAAGCAAGCCAAGTTAATCCATTATAAAAAGTATATAAATTGAGATTGCATGATTATCTTAAATTCTGTTTGGATTTGAAAACTCAAATATTTCAAATTAAGAGCAATTATAATGTATGAGTACAAAATAACAATATGCAAGTTCTGCTATACTTAAAATTAAAATTTCTTAACTTAATTTTTTTTAACTGATTACGCCAAGTTTTGCCAACTTATTCGAGTTTATAGTGTTGTAATAACTTGACGTTACTGTTTTACTGTATTTTAGATTAAATAAATGCAGCCGTGGTGAGCAGAAAAGACCTCTATTTATATATTAATCGTTTGCCTCTTCGGATAAAACTGAGATGAGAGTAAAAACTATGTCAACTAAACTCCAGACAATGGATAGAGTAAACTAATGCACACACTGTCAGAGATGTGTGGTTTTTCTTTCCTGTTCTGGGCTGAAATGCGGTTTGCCTTCAACTGATGCTTGTGAACTTTCATCTGTCTTGTATTGTTATACTAATAGCAAATGATTTCAGTAAATTTCTGTGGTCATCTTTATCTTTGTACATGCATATTATATACAGCTTTAGTCACTGATCTTTGCAGTAATCATTGTGAAGTATATCTAGTTTTACAAACTTTGCATTGGGTTTACTGTCTAAATGAATGCATGGAAGCTGGTCTTTTTTTTTTTTGGTCTTGCACCAAAAAACAGGAAGTGTTTCCAACCCAGACCAGTATGACTAATATATAAAATTAAAGGGATAGTTCACTTTGAAATTAATTTTTGATAAGTTTTAGCTTACCTCAAGAGGATCCAAGATGTAATTGTCATTTTTTTCCCCAGATTATTTTCAATTTTGATATTTTCAGGTCAAACCGTTCTTGTCTGTCAGTCATATAATGGAGGTCTATGGTCACCACCTCAAAGAGCATGCACAGAGAAGTCCAAATTAAACATGATTTAATGACCCGTAAATGTAAGTACACATTGATGGCCTAAGACACGAAACGAGCGGTTATCAATGTGTATCAATGCAACGAGCGCAGACAGAAGTGGCCTCGCCCTCAGAGTACTTGGATGTCACTGCGATTATAAAAGGTAAAAATGATATAAATACTGTTTGTTTTCTCACACAAACCGCTCATTTTGTGTCTTAGGCCATCAATGTGTACTTACATTTACGAGTCATTAAATCATGTTTAATTTGGACTTCTCTGTGCATGCTCTTTGAGGTGGTGACCATACATTATATGACTGACAGACAAGAACGGTTTGACCTAAAAATATCAAAGTTGAAAATACTGCGGAAACAAAGACACCTACATCTTGGATGCCTTTGAGGTAAGCTAAAACATAACAAAAATGAATTTCAAAGTGAACTATCCCTTTAAAACAAGGGAAATTACACAAGAAATTACACAATTATCACAAAAGAAAAGATTTACATTTTAATTTAAAACATACACACAAAACTCACGAGCAGACATTTCCCCAGAAAGGTGTTTTATTGTTCAGTACAGTCAAACACTGGGCAGACACACAGGCTGGATTGACATTGGCAATATACTAAATGCTTTACTGAGAAAAAGTAGCTTCTTTTTCTCAAATTAAATGAACATGCATGTACCGTCCTTGTTTTTTCTGTATATCGAACAGCACATAATGCAGAAAAAAAAATCTGTCGACTTCAAATGCGTGACAGAACCCTAAAGATTTGACGATAGTAACGTCAACTAAATCATGGTAGCTGCTTTTTCAGGCTTTCTTTCTAAATGCCTGACTGACATTTCCATGAATTGTATAAAAATAAATAATTTGTCTCGCTTTCATCTTACACGTACAAACAGCAAACATGACGTTATCACAAACATATTTGGAATGAAATAATGCTTTGAAGAAACAGGTTAAACACTCAAGACAACGACTTTTCAGTATCCAGCTGCGCATCCAGCCACCTTTAAAAAAAATTATATTTACACACTTTCAAATGACCCTTTCACAATGTAGAAATGTGCTCAACCACAAAAAAACGAACGCCTCGGGATCACGTCAGTATTCAACAAGACCTCAGTCATTGGCTTTCCGTTCTTTTAAGTGGTTTCCTAGCAGTTTTACATCGGAACCAGCTGATATAAAATCACATGACGGATAAAAAGAGCTAATGAATGACAGAATATAATGCAAGAGCTTTCAAAAGTCAATTTACATAATTTGGCAAGTCATGGTATCCTGAAGTGCTCATTTGTAATGAAAAACGACATTCTTTTCTTATTGCAATTCAATAAAGCATTCTAAACAAAAAAAAAGGTAAAGCTTAGACATCAGTCCATTGAAACGTGTTGAATTTCCTAATCCCAGAGCCAGCTCTGGATGAAATGGTACAGTAAAAACACAACTAAAGACAACGAACGAATCTTGATTTAGCTTCAGGACTCGGCTCCGGCGTCACAAATAAACGGCATTGCACGAAACTCTTGATTTCACATTATAACAGGGCTCTACCACCACAAAATGGGCGAACAAATCAACAAAGCAACTAGACAACAGCATGCACTAGGTTTGCCTTCGTTCAACAGAGTGGGTTCATGTGTTGAGGGATATTGTAAGGGTTGAAATTCTTCGAGACTGGACCCACTACATATGACGAGGGGAGCTAGGTGTGGCTTTCGGTGCCATTAGGAGTGAGCTTGGTCTTGTGCTCCACCCGCGGGCCCCTGGCCGAATACTGGACCAGCAGGAAGGGTTCCTTGGTCTCGCCTTCTCCGACGATGCTTTCCTCATCTTCAGACTGACCGATGCGCTGCAGCCGCAAGTAGCACCAACAGCCAAGAATTAAAGCCCCCAGTGCGGCGACGGCGATGAGTATTACTATGATGGTGACGACCCCAGTGGTGGGGCTGTGATCCATGATAGACATCCTGTCGGTCGAGGGGGAATTCAGCTGCTGGCCTTCACAAGTCCACCAGAGGCAGTTCTTCAGGGTTCGTGTAAGGTCTGTCCGATTGCTCCTCCTACATCTGAAAGACAAAAGATGACTGACAGACTCAGGTCGATTCTACGCTGTAAAAAAAAAAAACGATGTCATTTTAGCTGTTAAAGTGCTACAGTAAAACCTTCGTGACGGTAAGTTCTCTTATTATATTTGGGGCAAAACTATTAGATCTAACCGTCATTTCATTTCACAGTAAAATACTGTTTTTGAGAAGGGTAGAACTGCAGCTTGGAGATCTCCAAATCTCCAGAAGTGTCATCTTCCTATTTCTTCTTCAGATCTTCTCATTTTGGAGATCTCGGGTGTGCAGCTATACCTACTTGCCATTTTTGGAAGTAAAAAAGAACAAATCATCTTATTATTTGCAGTGAAAAGCCAAAATTTCCAGAATTCCCTGTGTGAAACTTTACATTTGGTGTTTTTTAAAAAAATAGTTAATGTTAATAATTATAATAATGTGTCTTATTTATTATTTATAATTTTTATCAATTATGTACTTTATGGGTTTGTTACATGTTATCCCAGATAGCAAAAGTCTATTTATAGACGCATTTTGCTCATCTGCAATATAGGACGTTTCCTGTCAGATGTTTAGAAGATGTCTTTAAGATGTAATGATTTAGAATGCATGTTAAACTGACATCTTTTAAAAGTCTATTTGACATCTGACAGGAAACGTCCTATAGACGTATTGCAGATGAGCAAACACTCTTAAAAATACATCTTACAGATGTAAACATCACATCAAATAGACTTGTGCTAGTTGTTAAATGAATGTTTATTGCATTATTTCAGAGTCATTTATTATGATGGTGTTTTATGTATGTACATGACAAGGGTCACTGTGATTTTGCCAAGTAAGACGTCCCCAATCCCTACCCCTAAACTTAACCCATAACTTTTCCCTAAAATCAGAGGGTAATGGAAGGTGAATAACAATGTAAGTAGTACTTCACCCTGGTTCAAAGCCTAAACTTGACATAAACTGTAAACTTGTCACTCAAATCTGATTGGTTGATTGGAAAGTTGATCCAGTGGTACTTGGTAAAATCACGTTCAGCTTGTGTATCAGAGCTTGTGTACTTGCGATTATACAACAGATTTAACCTTAATTCAGCAAAAAAAAAAAAAAAAAAAAAAGGCGGTAAGATTTTCCAGTCAAAATATGTAATCTTTTGTTTTAAATTATAACATGTACAGACTGTTTTGTAAATGTGTTTTACATTTGTACCAGTACTGTACAGAAACATTGCGGAAACCACAGCTGATCTGCCATTTTCTCTCTCTCTCCTCTCTCTCTTCTCTCTCTCTCTCTCTCTCTCTCTCTCTCTCTCTCTCTCTCTCTCTCCTCTCTCTCTCTCTCTCTCTCTCTCTCTCTTGTACGTAACGTTACAATAATCTCATATTTGGAGAAACCTCCTGAAAATGTTCTGCTTCTTAAGAAATGCGACAAACATTTCATTTTTCAAATTTACCTGCGTCACAGTTCATTAAACCATGATTCCTTAAAGCCACAGGTTATGCAACACATTTGCTGCATGTTGGCGAAGACTTTCCATTTTGCCCACGCGCCAGTGTTAAATGCGAAGTGGCACGAGGCCCTTCCGGTGTCCTTAACTGAAGCACCGTACAACATTCATGCAGGACAGAGCTCTATATCAACAAAAACGACAGCTGCAAATATCGCTGACGCCGTTGTTATATTTTTTGCCCGAAAAATGCTTTTGAACGGAAAAAAGACATTTGCCACAAAACAGCGATTTTATGCAAACTAAACAAGCCTGAACGTAATGCACATATTTTATCGAGTACAATTAACTTAGCGATATGAAAAGAAGAGCAGAAGGTAATTTAAAGTCAATCTTACCTGTACTAGGCCGATTTTTATCAAAGAATAACACTTGTGCGTTTTGCGAACCATTTCGTGCAATCACGATAGTTCACGCTCGCGCGCGCTGACAGCTTCATGAAAACACAGTCCGCGTCCAGTGATCCAGATGTTATATTATATACACAGCAACATCTAAAAACAGTCACTTACATCTCCAGTCCGAGTAGATAAATAAATAAATAAATGCACACAGCTTGTCACTGTGCAGGAAATGAGATCACGGCTGCAAAAAGGCAAATATCCAATCAAATCAAAGGAATTAATGCCAGTCTCTGATGGTGCTCATAAGGACATATGGGGGCGATCCTCGTTTTGCATTCATAGACAAATGGAAAGAGACGAACTGACTAATGTATTTTTGTATCACAATAGTTCACGCTCGCGCGCGCTGACAGCTTCATGAAAACACAGTCCGCGTCCAGTGATCCAGATGTTATACACAGCAACATCTAAAAACAGTCACTTACATCTCCAGTCCGAGTAGATAAATAAATAAATAAATGCACACAGCTTGTCACTGTGCAGGAAATGAGATCACGGCTGCAAAAAGGCAAATATCCAATCAAATCAAAGGAATTAACCCCCTCAGACCTGAATTATGTTTCAAGTTTCTGAAAAATATAAAAGTACATTTTACCAGCTCATGAGGTTTCTATAAATTAAAACAAATGAAATTTTTTTATATATAATTGCTTTCATTGTGATTTTTTTGTCCATTCCAATGGACATCAGGTCAAAACAGGTGTACTTCCCAAAAATGTACCAACATGAAATAAATTAATAAACATAAAATTTGTTGGTCTATACTTTAAGCTTTTTCTCAAGGTCAAAAACATCCCGGGGGGGCCGACGGGAGGAGCCCGAAGTTTCGGGACCCCCGAGGCAGTTCCCCAAAAGCCCCCTCGGTGGAGCTACCCTTGAAACGTCCCCACTGGTCCCCGGACACGCCCCCATCCCACGAACCCACTATTTGTCCAATAACCCACTATATTTTTAAAAGTTTTTCCGCTGTTCATTCAATATGCTGCAATTGGACGCGGTCCCATCGGCAATCATTCTGGGTAGTGTTTTTTTTTTTTTTTTGATAGACATTTTAATTAAAGTTCCTGTCATGATAAAAACTATTTTACTGCACTCAGGGGGTCCCCTGAGTTGTGGTACTCAAGCGCCTCCCATAATTCCAAACCGTCCACAAACCCAATATTTTTATATTGAATGGCATAAATGCTAACGTGGGATGTCCATATCTCAGCTCTGGAAGGGTCTAGAGCCTCCATTTTTGCACTCAGGTCTAAGTCTCATGGCCCTCTATCAGAATCCAGAGTTTTGAGAAGATTGGAGAAACTTAATTTTTTCGCCCCGAAAAAAAAAAAACGTAAGGGTACCACTGTCGTTTTTTTTTCGGGTCAAAATTTTTGAGTTTCGATATCTCAGCTCTGGAAGGGTCTAGAGCCTCCATTTTTGCACTCAGGTCTAAGTCTCATGGCCCTCTATCAGAATCCAGAGTTTTGGGAAGATTGGAGAAACTTAATTTTTCGCCCGAAAAAAAAAAAAACGTAAGGGGTACCACTGTCGTTTTTTTTTTCGGGCCGAATTTTTGAGTTTCGATATCTCAGCTCTGGAAGGGTCTAGAGCCTCCATTTTTGCACTCAGGTCTAAGTCTCATGGCCCTCTATCAGAATCCAGAGTTTTGGGAAGATTGGAAACTTAATTTTTCGCCCGAAAAAAAAAAAACGTAAGGGGTACCACTGTCGTTTTTTTTTTTCGGGTCGAATTTTTGAGTTTCGATATCTCAGCTCTGGAAGGGTCTAGAGCCTCCATTTTTGCACTCAGGTCTAAGTCTCATGGCCCTCTATCAGAATCCAGAGTTTTGGGAAGATTGGAGAAACTTAATTTTTCGCCCGAAAAAAAAAACGTAAGGGTACCACTGTCGTTTTTTTTTTCGGGCGAATTTTTGAGTTTCGATATCTCAGCTCTGGAAGGGTCTAGAGCCTCCATTTTTTGCACTCAGGTCTAAGTCTCATGGCCCTCTATCAGAATCCAGAGTTTTGAGAAGATTGGAGAAACTTAATTTTTCGCCCGAAAAAAAAAAACGTAAGGGGTACCACTGTCGTTTTTTTTTCGGGTCAAATTTTTGAGTTTCGATATCTCAGCTCTGGAAGGGTCTAGAGCCTCCATTTTTGCACTCAGGTCTAAGTCTCATGGCCCTCTATCAGAATCCAGAGTTTTGGGAAGATTGGAGAAACTTAATTTTTCGCCCAAAAAAAAAAAAAACGTAAGGGGTACCACTGTCGTTTTTTTTTTCGGGCCGAATTTTTGAGTTTCGATATCTCAGCTCTGGAAGGGGCTAGAGCCTCCATTTTTGCACTCAGGTCTAAGTCTCATGGCCCTCTATCAGAATCCAGAGTTTTGAGAAGATTGGAGAAACTTAATTTTTCGCCCGAAAAAAAAAAAACGTAAGGGGTACCACTGTCGTTTTTTTTTTCGGGCCGAATTTTGAGTTTCGATATCTCAGCTCTGGAAGGGGCTAGAGCCTCCATTTTTGCACTCAGGTCTAAGTCTCATGGCCCTCTATCAGAATCCAGAGTTTTTGGAAGATTGGAGAAACTTAATTTTTCGCCCGAAAAAAAAAAAACGTAAGGGGTACCACTGTCGTTTTTTTTCGGGCCGAATTTTTGAGTTTCGATATCTCAGCTCTGGAAGGGCTAGAGCCTCCATTTTTGCACTCAGGTCTAAGTCTCATGGCCCTCTATCAGAATCCAGAGTTTTGGAAGATTGGAGAAACTTAATTTTCGCCCGAAAAAAAAAAACGTAAGGGGTACCACTGTCGTTTTTTTTTTTCGGGCCGAACTTTTGAGTTTCGATATCTCAGCTCTGGAAGGGCCTAGAGCCTCCATTTTTGCACTCAGGTCTAAGTCTCATGGCCCTCTATCAGAATCCAGAGTTTTGAGGAGATTGGAGAAACTTAATTTTTCGCCCGAAAAAAAAAAAACGTAAGGGGTACCACTGTCGTTTTTTTTTCGGGTCAAATTTTTGAGTTTCGATATCTCAGCTCTGGAAGGGTCTAGAGCCTCCATTTTTGCACTCAGGTCTAAGTCTCATGGCCCTCTATCAGAATCCAGAGTTTTGGGAAGATTGGAGAAACTTAATTTTTCGCCCGAAAAAAAAAAACGTAAGGGGTACCACTGTCGTTTTTTTTCGGGTCAAATTTTTGAGTTTCGATATCTCAGCTCTGGAAGGGTCTAGAGCCTCCATTTTTGCACTCAGGTCTAAGTCTCATGGCCCTCTATCAGAATCCAGAGTTTTGAGAAGATTGGAGAAACTTAATTTTCGCCCGAAAAAAAAAAAAACGTAAGGGGTACCACTGTCGTTTTTTTTCGGGTCAAATTTTTGAGTTTCGATATCTCAGCTCTGGAAGGGGCTAGAGCCTCCATTTTTGCACTCAGGTCTAAGTCTCATGGCCCTCTATCAGAATCCAGAGTTTTGGGAAGATTGGAGAAACTTAATTTTTCGCCCCGAAAAAAAAAAACGTAAGGGGTACCACTGTCGTTTTTTTTTTCGGGCCGAATTTTTGAGTTTCGATATCTCAGCTCTGGAAGGGTCTAGAGCCTCCATTTTTGCACTCAGGTCTAAGTCTCATGGCCCTCTATCAGAATCCAGAGTTTTGGGAAGATTGGAGAAACTTAATTTTTCGCCCGAAAAAAAAAAAAACGTAAGGGGTACCACTGTCGTTTTTTTTTTCGGGCCGAATTTTTGAGTTTCGATATCTCAGCTCTGGAAGGGTCTAGAGCCTCCATTTTTGCACTCAGGTCTAAGTCTCATGGCCCTCTATCAGAATCCAGAGTTTTGGGAAGATTGGAGAAACTTAATTTTTCGCCCCAAAAAAAAAACGTAAGGGGTACCACTGTCGTTTTTTTTTTCGGGTCGAATTTTTGAGTTTCGATATCTCAGCTCTGGAAGGGTCTAGAGCCTCCATTTTTGCACTCAGGTCTAAGTCTCATGGCCCTCTATCAGAATCCAGAGTTTTGGGAAGATTGGAGAAACTTAATTTTCGCCCGAAAAAAAAAAAAACGTAAGGGGTACCACTGTCGTTTTTTTTTCGGGCCGAATTTTTGAGTTTCGATATCTCAGCTCTGGAAGGGGCTAGAGCCTCCATTTTTGCACTCAGGTCTAAGTCTCATGGCCCTCTATCAGAATCCAGAGTTTGGGAAGATTGGAGAAACTTAATTTTTCGCCCGAAAAAAAAAACGTAAGGGGTACCACTGTCGTTTTTTTTTTCGGGTCGAATTTTTGAGTTTCGATATCTCAGCTCTGGAAGGGGCTAGAGCCTCCATTTTTGCACTCAGGTCTAAGTCTCATGGCCCTCTATCAGAATCCAGAGTTTTGAGAAGATTGGAGAAACTTAATTTTTCGCCCGAAAAAAAAAAACGTAAGGGGTACCACTGTCGTTTTTTTTTCGGGTCGAATTTTTGAGTTTCGATATCTCAGCTCTGGAAGGGGCTAGAGCCTCCATTTTTGCACTCAGGTCTAAGTCTCATGGCCCTCTATCAGAATCCAGAGTTTTGAGGAGATTGGAGAAACTTAATTTTTCGCCCGAAAAAAAAAACGTAAGGGGTACCACTGTCGTTTTTTTTTCGGTCAATTTTTGAGTTTCGATATCTCAGCTCTGGAAGGGGCTAGAGCCTCCATTTTTGCACTCAGGTCTAAGTCTCATGGCCCTCTATCAGAATCCAGAGTTTTGAGAAGATTGGAGAAACTTAATTTTTCGCCCAAAAAAAAACGAAAGGGGTACCACTGTCGTTTTTTTTTCGGGCCAAATTTTTGAGTTTCGATATCTCAGCTCTGGAAGGGGCTAGAGCCTCCATTTTTGCACTCAGGTCTAAGTCTCATGGCCCTCTATCAGAATCCAGAGTTTGAGGAGATTGGAGAAACTTAATTTTTCGCCCCAAAAAAAAAAAAAAGGGGTACCACTGTCGTTTTTTTTTCGGGTCAAATTTTTGAGTTTCGATATCTCAGCTCTGGAAGGGTCTAGAGCCTCCATTTTTGCACTCAGGTCTAAGTCTCATGGCCCTCTATCAGAATCCAGAGTTGGGAAGATTGGAGAAACTTAATTTTTCGCCCAAAAAAAAAAAACGTAAGGGGTACCACTGTCGTTTTTTTTTTTGGGCGAATTTTTGAGTTTCGATATCTCAGCTCTGGAAGGGCTAGAGCCTCCATTTTTGCACTCAGGTCTAAGTCTCATGGCCCTCTATCAGAATCCAGAGTTTTGGAAAGATTGGAGAAACTTAATTTTTCGCCCGAAAAAAAAAAACGTAAGGGTACCACTGTCGTTTTTTTTTCGGGTCAAATTTTTGAGTTTCGATATCTCAGCTCTGGAAGGGGCTAGAGCCTCCATTTTTGCACTCAGGTCTAAGTCTCATGGCCCTCTATCAGAATCCAGAGTTTTGGGAAGATTGGAGAAACTTAATTTTTCGCCCGAAAAAAAAAAACGTAAGGGGTACCACTGTCGTTTTTTTTTTTCGGGCCGAATTTTTGAGTTTCGATATCTCAGCTCTGGAAGGGCTAGAGCCTCCATTTTTGCACTCAGGTCTAAGTCTCATGGCCCTCTATCAGAATCCAGAGTTTGGGAAGATTGGAGAAACTTAATTTTTCGCCCAAAAAAAAAAAACGTAAGGGGTACCACTGTCGTTTTTTTTTTTGGGCCGAATTTTTGAGTTTCGATATCTCAGCTCTGGAAGGGTCTAGAGCCTCCATTTTTGCACTCAGGTCTAAGTCTCATGGCCCTCTATCAGAATCCAGAGTTTTGGGAAGATTGGAGAAACTTAATTTTTCGCCCGAAAAAAAAAAAACGTAAGGGGTACCACTGTCGTTTTTTTTTCGGGCCGAATTTTTGAGTTTCGATATCTCAGCTCTGGAAGGGTCTAGAGCCTCCATTTTTGCACTCAGGTCTAAGTCTCATGGCCCTCTATCAGAATCCAGAGTTTTGAAAAGATTGGAGAAACTTAATTTTTCGCCCGAAAAAAAAAAAACGTAAGGGGTACCACTGTCGTTTTTTTTTCGGGTCAAATTTTGAGTTTCGATATCTCAGCTCTGGAAGGGGCTAGAGCCTCCATTTTTGCACTCAGGTCTAAGTCTCATGGCCCTCTATCAGAATCCAGAGTTTGGGAAGATTGGAGAAACTTAATTTTTCGCCCGAAAAAAAAAAACGTAAGGGGTACCACTGTCGTTTTTTTTTTCGGGCCGAATTTTTGAGTTTCGATATCTCAGCTCTGGAAGGGTCTAGAGCCTCCATTTTTGCACTCAGGTCTAAGTCTCATGGCCCTCTATCAGAATCCAGAGTTTTGGGAAGATTGGAGAAACTTAATTTTTCGCCCGAAAAAAAAAAAAACGTAAGGGGTACCACTGTCGTTTTTTTTTTTGGGGCCGAATTTTTGAGTTTCGATATCTCAGCTCTGGAAGGGTCTAGAGCCTCCATTTTTGCACTCAGTCTAAGTCTCATGGCCCTCTATCAGAATCCAGTTTTGGGAAGATTGGAGAAACTTAATTTTTCGCCCCAAAAAAAAAAACGTAAGGGGTACCACTGTCGTTTTTTTTCGGGTCAAATTTTTGAGTTTCGATATCTCAGCTCTGGAAGGGTCTAGAGCCTCCATTTTTGCACTCAGGTCTAAGTCTCATGGCCCTCTATCAGAATCCAGAGTTTTGGGAAGATTGGAGAAACTTAATTTTCGCCCAAAAAAAAAAAAAAACGTAAGGGTACCACTGTCGTTTTTTTTTTCGGCCGAATTTTTGAGTTTCGATATCTCAGCTCTGGAAGGTCTAGAGCCTCCATTTTTGCACTCAGGTCTAAGTCTCATGGCCCTCTATCAGAATCCAGAGTTTTGAGAAGATTGGAGAAACTTAATTTTTCGCCCGAAAAAAAAACGTAAGGGGTACCACTGTCGTTTTTTTTCGGGGCCGAATTTTTGAGTTTCGATATCTCAGCTCTGGAAGGGGCTAGAGCCTCCATTTTTGCACTCAGGTCTAAGTCTCATGGCCCTCTATCAGAATCCAGTTTTGGGAAGATTGGAGAAACTTAATTTTTCGCCCGAAAAAAAAAAACGTAAGGGGTACCACTGTCGTTTTTTTTTTTGGGCCGAATTTTTGAGTTTCGATATCTCAGCTCTGGAAGGTCCTAGAGCCTCCATTTTTGCACTCAGGTCTAAGTCTCGTGGCCCTCTATCAGAATCCAGAGTTTTGGGAAGATTGGAGAAACTTAATTTTTCGCCCGAAAAAAAAAACGTAAGGGGTACCACTGTCGTTTTTTTTTCGGG
The DNA here is from genome assembly GCF_016745375.1 of Pimephales promelas. The sequence goes on along the minus strand of NW_024121321.1, from coordinate 31,574,509 downwards.
CCGAATTTTTGAGTTTCGATATCTCAGCTCTGGAAGGGGCTAGAGCCTCCATTTTTGCACTCAGGTCTAAGTCTCATGGCCTTTATCAGAATCCAGAGTTTTGGGAAGATTGGAGAAACTTAATTTTTCGCCCGAAAACAAAAAAAACGTAAGGGGTACCACTGTCGTTTTTTTTTCGGGCCGAATTTTTGAGTTTCGATATCTCAGCTCTGGAAGGTGCTAGAGCCTCCATTTTTGCACTCAGGTCTAAGTCTCATGGCCCTCTATCAGAATCCAGAGTTTTGGGAAGATTGGAGAAACTTAATTTTTCGCCCAAAAAAAAAAAACGTAAGGGGTACCACTGTCGTTTTTTTTTCGGGTCGAATTTTTGAGTTTCGATATCTCAGCTCTGGAAGGGTCTAGAGCCTCCATTTTTGCACTCAGGTCTAAGTCTCATGGCCCTCTATCAGAATCCAGAGTTTTGGGAAGATTGGAGAAACTTAATTTTTCGCCCGAAAAAAAAAAACGTAAGGGTACCACTGTCGTTTTTTTTTCGGGTCGAAATTTTTGAGTTTCGATATCTCAGCTCTGGAAGCTAGAGCCTCCATTTTTGCACTCAGGTCTAAGTCTCATGGCCCTCTATCAGAATCCAGAGTTTTGGAAGATTGGAGAAACTTAATTTTTCGCCCGAAAAAAAAAACGTAAGGGGTACCACTGTCGTTTTTTTTTTCGGGCCGAAATTTTGAGTTTCGATATCTCAGCTCTGGAAGGGTCTAGAGCCTCCATTTTTGCACTCAGGTCTAAGTCTCATGGCCCTCTATCAGAATCCAGAGTTTGGGAAGATTGGAGAAACTTAATTTTTCGCCCAAAAAAAAAAAACGTAAGGGGTACCACTGTCGTTTTTTTTTCGCCGAATTTTTGAGTTTCGATATCTCAGCTCTGGAAGGGTCTAGAGCCTCCATTTTTGCACTCAGGTCTAA